>BLSH010349072.1:278294-289046 GCA_018402905.1 Glandirana rugosa | reverse complement strand
AGGGTCAGGTTCCTGCTGTTGCTGTAAGGGACAGATTATTGTTCTAAAATCATCGCCTACTCCTATAGGGTCAGGTTCCTGCTGTTGCTGTAAGGGACAGATTATTGTTCTAAAATCATTGCCTACTCCTATAGGGTCAGGTTCCTGCTGTTGCTGTAAGGGACAGATTATTGTTCTAAAATAATCACCTACACTGTTACGGCCTAGTCAACCTCTAGGCTCCTACTCTACATCCACCCCCCTTCCCATTTTTATTTTTTTTATTTGATTTTAAGTTATTTTCCCTATAACCATTTTTTTGTAGGGCACTTGCCCTACTCTTTCTCCATTTACTTCGTTTTGCAGCCCTCTAGCACTTGCCAGGACTTTTTTACAGCCATTTTTGTGCCGAAAAGTTTGGGTCCCCATTGACTTCAATGGGGTTCGGGGTCCGGGGTAAAGTTCGGGTCAAGTTCGGTACCAAACCCGAACTTTTTTGAGAAGTTCGGCCGGACCCGCCTAACCCGAACATCCAGGTGTCCGCTCAACTCTACTAAAGTACAAGTCTAACACTATTGGGATAATTTGCATACATGGTAATACTCATGACAATCAGACTGCTCTTGTGGTAAAAAAGAATAACCCCTGGGGCTCTGCAACACTCTTTCTGGGCCTAGTTCTCCATTACCTCATGAAGTTATAGTGGGATAGATTTTACACCCTTTTGTAAGATATGGGGATTTAGGATGAGTAAGGAGTATAATGCTCCCTCTGAATCTAAACTTGATGAAATCTGCCCTGATCCTTTTGACAGTAATGTGGAAGGGGAAACTGTTGGTGTGACAGATGAAAGTATTACACCTTTCCCGTTATCAGTAATAGAATGGGTTCAGAAGGAAAGATTCCATGCTGGCTAGTTTAAGAGAAAATGTAAAAATGATGGATGTGAAACCCACAAATCCTGATACTAAGCTGTCCCTTCCATTCAGAACTCCATTCAGAAAAAAATGTTGTTTTATACAGTAGTACAGCGAGGGGAGGATATTGTTGAGCAATAAGTCATCCCTTACTGGAGGATGGTATTGAATCTAGCTCACAGTTCATATAAAGAGTGGACACCTGGGAATTGGGAAAAACAAAACCATCCAGAGATTATTGTGGCCTTGGGTTAAATGAAGATATAAAGAAAAAAACTGAGCCATGCCCAGAGTATCAGTATTCTGCACCTATGCTCAATCATCACAGTCCATTGGTACCTATGCCAATCATTTAAGTACCATTTAAAAGAATTGGTATGGATCTGGTACACCCAATTGTAAAATCTGTCCAAGACATCAGCATACAGTATCTCACAAAAATGAGTACACCCCTCACATTTTAGTAAATGTTTTATTATATCTTTTTATGTGACAACACTGAAGAAATAACTTCCCAGCTGGAGACGTTTGTCCCTGAGTTTTTGGATGCTGTGAAACATATATGTCCTATTTTTACAATTATCTGGTAAGAAGTTTGAGAGATCACTGGGTGCAGTGTGCTATTCCTTCTCTGCACAAAGACTGGTGTTGGTCTTTCTACTTCTCATCACTGAAATAAGAGACTGTTTATGAACATTCACCTGTTCTTATATTAAGCGCTGCACAAGGACTTTATGCTATACAGATTTGGTGATCAACCAATAGTGCTGGCTGCTGCTTTTTATCTTAAAGGCAAAACTCTCATGCCATTTGCTGTAGCGCGAACTAACATTGTTATATTTCCAGAGTCTAGGATTATACCTAGCACCCTGGCATGAGTGGAGGAACCAATGGTTGTGCTGTTGATCTCAATGGTAAAGTCATGGGGGGAGGGGAGTGAGGGGGTGAGCAGGGGAATAGACAGATAAATCTGGGTGTTGTCAACATAGAGGTGGTATTGGAAGCCTTGGGAGGTTATCAACTGGCCCAGGGAAGAAGTTTAGAGAGAGAATAGGAGGAGCCCAAGGATGGAACCTTGGGGTACCCTAAAAGAAAGTGGAGGAGGAGCGGAGGAGATGGTATTGTATGCGATGCTGAAAGTGCTCTGAGATAGCTAAGAGGAGAACCAGGAAAGAGCAGAGTCGCGTAGGTCAAGGGAATGGAAATTATTGAGGAGTAGAGTTGAGTGGACACCTGGATGTTCGGGTTTGTCGGGTTCGGCCGAACTTCGCAAAAAAGTTTGGGTTCGGTATGACCCGAACCTGACCCCGAACCCCATTGAAGTCAATGGTGACCCGAACTTTTGGGCACAAAAATGGCTGTAAAAAAATCCTGGAAAGGGCTAGAGGGCTGCAAAAGGAAGCAAAATTGGGGTAAGAGTAGGACAAGTGCCTTGCAAACAAATGTGGATAGGGAAATAACTTAAAATCACATTTAAAAAAATGGAGGAGGAGGCGGATGTGGAGTAGGAGGTTGAGTGGGCCGTGACCGTGGCGGTGGAGGAGGTAGCCAACACTGTTTTTTGTTTGTTTGTTTTTTTTTTCTAATTGAGGTAGCCCCCAAAATATTGAGACATATTAAAAAAAAACAAGTATACCAATGGCTGTGTGAGGCCGGTCTAAATGTCTATTCTGCACAAGGTACAGACAAGTCTTGTGGGATCCATGCCTGGTTCATTTTAATAAACGTTAGTTAGTCCATGTTGGCTGTGCACAGGTGGCTGTGCTTGTCTGTGATAACGTCCCTTGCCATGCTAAACACACGTTCAGACAATACACTGGCTGCAGGGCAGGCCAGCACCTCCAAGGCATAAAGGGCAAGCTCAGGCCATGTGCCCAATTTGGAGACCCAGAAGTTGAATGGGGCAGACCCATCAGTCAGTACGTGTAGGTGTGTGCACACATACTGTTCCACCATGTTGCTGAAATGCTGCCTCCTGCTAAGACGTTCAGCTGGTGGTGCTGTTTGTTGTGGCGTGCTGCTGACAAAGCTTTTCCACATTTTGGCCATGCTAACCCTGCCTTCTGAGGTACTGGCGGTGCCACCTCTTCCTCTTCCTCTGCCTTCGCCTTGTGCTTCCACTGAGCCCCCTGTGTCATTTGGGAAAGCAGCGCGTCTACCGGCGTGCGCATCTTCCGATCATGCTCCAGTGAGGGAATTAAGCAGGGCACGTTGTCCTTGTAATGGGGATCCAGCAGGGTGGCCACCCAGTAATCAGCACAAGTTAAAATGTGGGTAACTCGGCTGTCATTGAGCAGGCACTGCAGCATGTAGTCGCTCATGTGTGCCAGGCTGCCCAGAGGCAAAGACAAGCTGTCCTCTGTGGGAGGTATATCATCTGTGTCCTCCGTACCCCCCCAGCCACGCTCCAGTGATGCCCCAGAGCTGCGTTGGGTGCCACCCTGCTGTGAACACAGTTCCTCCTCCTCCTTCTCCTCATCATCATCCTCGTCCTCCAGAACTGTGCCCTGGCTTGAAATTTTTTTACCTGGCCTATGCTGGTACAGGAACCCTCCCTCCGAGCCACTTGTGAATGACTGGCCTGATAACTGTGGAAATGACCCCTCTTCCTCCTCCTCATCCATCATCGCCCGAAGTGTTTTTTCAAGGAGACATAGAAGTGGGATAGTAACGCTGAGAAGAGTGTCATCGGCACTGGCCGTGTTGGTGGAGTACTCGAAACACCGCAATATGGTACACAGGTCTCGCATGGAGGCCCACTCGTTCGTGGTGAAGTGGTGCTGTTCCACAGATCGACTGACCGTGCGTGCTGCAGCTGAAACTCCACTATTGCCTGCTGCTGCTCGCACAGTCTCTCCAGCATGTGCAAGGTGGAGTTCCACCTTGTGGGCACGTCACATAGGAGGCGGTGAGCGGGAAGGCTGAAGTTCCGCTGCATCGCAGACAGGTGAGCAGCAGCAGGGTGAGAACGCCAAAAGCGTGCACAGACGGCCCACACTTTCTGCAGCAGCTCGACATATCCGGGTAGTTTTTTTAGAAAATTCTGCACCACCAAATTCAGCACATTCGCCAGGCAAGGGATGTGCGTCAAACCGGCTAGGCCCAGAGTTGCTATGAGATTTCGCCCATTATCGCACACCACCAGGCCGGGCTTGAGGCTCAGTGGCAACAACCACTCATTGGTTTGTTGTTCAATGCCCATCCACAGCTGCTGCGCAGTGTGGGGTTTATCCCCAAAAAATATCAGTTTTAAAACAGCCTGCTGCCGTTTCCCCCTGGATGTGCTGAAGTTGGTGGTGAAGATGTTACGCTGAGCGGATGAGGAGGTGGTAGAGGAGGAGGAGGAAGCGGAGTAGGAGGAGGAGGCAACAGGAGGCAAAGAGAAATGCCCTGCAATCCTCGGTGGCGGAAGGACATGTGCCAAACGGCTAACCGCCTCAGGGCCCACCCGCCACTACATTTGCCCAGTGTGCAGTTAGCGAGATATAGCGAACCTGCCCATGCTTACTAGTCCACGTATCAGTAGTTATGTGGACCTTGCCACAGATGGCATTGCGCAGTGCACACTTGATCTTGTCCCCGACTTGTTTGTGCAGGGAAGGGATGGCTAGCCTGGAAAAATAGTGGCGGCTGGGAACCACGTACTGTGGGACAGCCACCGCCATCAGGTTTTTAAAACTGTCCGTGTCCACCAGATGGAATGACAGCATTTCAAAGGCCTGGAATTTTGAATTGCTGGCATTCAGGGCCAGGGATCGCGGGTGGGTAGGGGGGCACTTCCTCTTTCTCTTCAGTGTTTGGGAGATGGAGTGCTGTAAGCTACCATGGGACGGTGTGGAAATGCTTGGGGATGGTGGCGGACATGGTGGCGTTGCTGTCACATGGTCTGTTTGCTGGGTGCCAGGTGACACTGGCACTGTAGAGGTGGAGGAGCAGGAGAGGAAGCAGGAGGAGGCCGAGACCTTTCTTGGATTTTGAGGTGCTTATTCCACTGCAGCTCATGATTTGCATGTAGATGCCTGGTCATGCAGGTTGTGCTCAGGTTTAGAACATTTATGCCTCACTTCAGGTGAAAGACAGATGGCCATGGGGTTCAGGTGCCAACTCTGAGCTTTCATCAAGGGACCAGGTGGGAGACAATGTAAAGAAACTGGAGGCATTGTCAGACACCCAATCTACTATCGCCTGTACTTGTTCTGGCCTCACCATTCGTTGAGCGGCATTCGGGTCTACCATAGAACTTCCAAGGTTCTGTCGGCTACTGGCACCTGAGGAAGGGATTTCACTTGTGTGTGTAGCTGGCACAAATTGACCACGTCCTCTCCTTGCAACAGGAATTTCACAAACACCACCAACAACAGCAGCACCAGAAGCACCATGACCACGTCCCTTATTTGACGCTCTCCTCATTCTGGACGCATATGTACTATGTAGCACTATTTATTAATACAAAAAAAATTAATAAATTATTCTTCTTTTTTTTTGGAAAACAGCATCGTAGACGCACTTTTTATTTTTGTGCAAGAAATGCACCACTCACACCAGCAGCAGGAACCTCTCCCTGCAGCACTATGAGATGATTTCAGAAAAATAATCTGTCCCTCATAGGAAAAGCAGGAACCTCTCCCTTTAGCACTGTGATGAGATGGTTTTAGAACAATAATCTGTCCCTCACAGGAGCAGCAGGAACCTCTCCCTCTAGCAGTATGATGAGATGGTTTTAGAACAATAATCTGTCCTCACAGGAGCAGCAGAAACCCTTCCCTCTAGCAGTATGATGAGATGGTTTTAGAACAATATTCTGTCCCTCACAGGAGCAGCAGGAAACTCTCCCTCTAGCACTATGATGAGATGGTTTTAGAACAATAATCTGTCCCTCACAGGAGCAGCAGGAACCTCTCCCTCTAGCAGTATGATGAGATGGTTTTAGAACAATTATCTGTCCCTCAGAGGAGCAGCAGGAACCTCTCCCTCTAGCAGTATGATGAGATGGTTTTAGAACAATAATCTGTCCCTCACAGGAGCATCAGGAACCTCTCCCTCTAGCACTATGATGAGACGGTTTTAGAACAATAATCTGTCCCTCACATGAGCAGCAGAAACCTCTCCCTCTAGCACTATGATGAGATGGTTTTAGAACAATAATCAGTCCCTCACAGGAGCAGCAGGAAACTCTCCCTCTAGCAGTATGATGAGATGGTTTTAGAACAATAATCTGTCCCTTGCAGGAGCAGCAGGAACCTCTCCCTCTAGCACTATGAGATGATTTTAGAATAATCTGTCCCTCACAGGAGGAGCAGGAACCTCTAGCACTATAATGAGATGGTTTTAGAACAATAATCTCTCCCACACAGGAGCAGCAGGAACCTCTCCCTCTAGCACTATGATGAGATGGTTTTACAACAACAATCTGTCCCTCACAGAAGCAGCGGGAACCTCTCCCTATAGCACTATGAGATGATTTTAGAACAATAATCTGTCCCTCACAGGAGCAGCAGGAACTTCTCCCTCTAACACTATGATGAGATGGTTTTAGAACAATAATCTGTCCCTCGCAGGAGCAGCAGGGACCTCTCCCTCTAGCAGAATGATGAGATGGTATTAGAACAATAATTTGTCCCTCACAGGAGCAGCAGGAAACTCTCCCTCTAGCACTATGATGAGATGGTTGTAGAACAATAATCTGTCCCTCACAGGAGCAGCAGGAACCTCTCCCTATAGCACTATGCGATGATTTTAGAACAATAATCTGTCCCTCACAGCAGCAGGAGGAACCTCTCCCTCTAGCAGTATGAGATGATTTTAGAACAATAATCTGTCCCTCACAGGAGCAGCAGGAATCTCTCCCTCTAGCACTATGATGAGATGGTTTTACAACAATAATCTGTCCCTCACAGGAGCAGCAGGAACCTCTCCCTATAGCGCTATGAGATGATTTTAGAACAATAATCTGTCCCTCACAGGAGCAGCAGGAACTTCTCCCTATAGCACTAGGAGATGATTTTAGAACAATAATCTGTCCCTCACAAGAGCAGCAGGAACCTCTCCCTATAGCACTATGATGAGATGATTTTAGAACAATAATCTGTTCCTTACAGGAGCAGCAGGAACTTCTCCCTATAGCACTATGAGATGATTTTAGAACAATAATTTGTCCCTCACAGGAGCAGCAGGAACCTCTCCCTATAACACTATGAGATGATTTTAGAACAAAAACAGTCTTTCAGAGATTCAAGATCCTGAAAGCAGGTAATCAGTGATATCTGCATCAGGGGCTAATCCAGGACTGATTCATTTAGGAAAATGTCAGCCAGCTCACGGAGTCAGCGGACAGGCACGCTCCCTTGTCTGTCCCAAAAAACCTCATGCAGCATATCCGTCGCTGTTGCCAACCCCCCCCCCCCCCAGTGAAATTTAATGACAGAATGCCAAAATCTACAAATTGCAAAAAAATTTTACTAACAAAAATCATGAAATTTACTGACAGAGACACATCTCTACTGCCACTGCAAAAAAGTATCTAAAATGGCAATTTTCAGTGCTTAACAGTGCAAATATCAATATTTAAGCTATATACATGTAGCTAAAGCAATTAGCAATGTGTTTAAGTTAAACATATTTCTCCATTTACATGAAGGTCAGGTTAATATAACCCAGCCCACAGAGTTCCCCCATATATCAGAGTCTGCAGCATTCCCCCTTACAAAGCAAGGGAACTCTGACATAAAGGGGAACGCTAAATGCAAAGTAACCGCGCTTAGGATACTTTGGGACCGGTATCTGGGTGTGCTGCCTCCAGTGGTACTCCCCCTAAAGGGTGTGTTGTGAATGTGAGTGGTAGATCTGGACTGGCGCTCCCCTGTGTAACATGTGACTGGGGTAAAAACCTCCTGTGCTCTTATAATAATAAAAATAACTTAAATCTGTAGCGCTAGTTGTAAGAGCTAAGTACAAGAATAGAATAAAAGACGTGTATCCTTTAGGCAAAAGTGCTCTTGTGCTGAAGAAACTATATACTGTAACTAATATTAAGAATAAAAATTGGTTTAAAATATACAGATGTAGTGTGACCAAGCTATGTGGCGTGCAAAGTGCTAGTGCAATTAACAAAAAACAATCAGTGCATGCCAAATGGTAAAGAAAAAGTATCTCCTCTTAGTGTACTCAAATTTACAGCAGCAATACTTTCAAGCCCTGGTATATATAATCCTTATTCCAATGTTCCCAACTGTTCCAATGCAAGAATAATGAATAGCAATGTTACAATATAAGCTGGTAAGGACTAAAATGTTAGTCTATTTTATAAGCTGGTAAGGTCTAAAAGGTAAATCTATTATATAAAAAGAGGTGTCCATATAGTGAAATCCAGATAATGCTTCTGTTGGTGTGACATACGTGCTCCCCTCTTGCCACCCTGCTTATCGGACAGCGCCACCCCACACGGGGGTAAAGCGCAGAGACGCCTGTCTCAGGCAGGTAGATCAGGTGGGATAGATGGGTCAAGATTCTCTGTCACGTACCTGGTGGTAGAGTCTGGCTTATGCGGGGGGGCAACCTCTCTTGCGGCCCTGGTTTGAGAACCCCTGGTAGTGTGGACAGGGAGCTCTGGAGCACAGGGGGGCACGAGGGCTGGACAAACTTCAGGTGGTTGGGAGAAGTCCAAGGAAGCTCGTGCAAGACAGGAGAGTAGTGGTTCAGTCCAGGTTGGCAACTGGCAGGCGGTGCGGTACAACGGGATCAGGCAAACGGATGGTCGGGTACAGGCATGGTCGGCAATGTGCTGGCAACAGAAGTACAGTAGGAGCAGGCAAGCGGATGGTCGTAAACAAGCCGGAGTCAGGTGCGGGCAGATATCAACAGGTCCAAGGGAAAAGCCGGGGTCACAGGAACAGGAAATCACACGAAAGTAGTCACCAGGGGTTCACAGGTTCAGGGAAAGTTGTAGAGCGGACAACACCAGCTGCAGGGCTCTGCTGACTGAAATAGAGCCGCCAGGCGCCGTTTCCGGCGCGCGCGAACGCGCGCGCGCGCGCACCACCGCGGAAAGGCAGAGATCGGTCCTTTCCTGACATTGCCCCCCCCAAGGGGCAGCCTCCGGATGCCCATCTAGGCGCTCTTGGCTGGATTGTTTCTCCAAAAAGTTCTGACCATTTCCTGGGCATGAAAGTTGTTTTCTGGCTCCCATGAGTTCTCCTCAGGGCCGTAACCTTTCCATTTCACCAGAAACTGTATTCCCCCAGCTCTTCTTCTACAATCGAGAATTGCTTCCACCTCGAACTCCTCCTCTCCATCCACTACCACCGGTCCAGGTGGAGCCGATCGTCGTTCAGGAAACAGGTCCTTGGCCACTGGCTTTAGGAGGTGGACGTGGAACACTGGATGGATCTTGAGTGAGGATGGCAGGTCGAGTTCATAGGCCACCTTATTAATCCTCTTTTTGATTGGGAAGGGTCCTATGAACTTTGGTCCCAGCTTTTTTGATGGACAGGACAGTCGCAGATTAGTGGTCGCCAACCAGACCCGATCGCCAGGCTGGAGGTCCAGCTCTCCGCGTCTCTTCCTGTCGTAAAGCTCCTTGTTACGCTCCTGAGTCTGTGCAAGGGTCTCCTGCAGCATCTTGTTGTTTTCTTCCAAAAACTTTGTGATTTCTTGTGTGGCCAGAATGGGACTTTCCGGGACAGAAACAGGCAGGAATGTGGGATGGTAGCCGAGATTCGCCCAAAACGGAGACTGCTTGGTGGCAGAGTGGATGGAATTGTTGTAGGCGAACTCGGCTAGTGGTAACAAGGAGACCCAGTCATCTTGGGAGTACGAAGAGTAGCATCGGAGATATTGCTCCAGGGTTTGGTTGGTCCTTTCCGTTTGGCCGTTGGACTGTGGGTGGTAGGCCGACAAAAAGGCTAACTTGATTCCTAGGATGGAGCACAGGGACCTCCAGACTCGGGAAGTAAATTGCACCCCTCTGTCTGATACCACGCTTTTCGGAATGCCATGTAGGCGGATAGCTTCCCGGATGAAAACTTTGGCCGTTTCTGTAGCCGAGGGGGTGCCCCTCATCGGAATAAAATGTGCCATCTTCTTGAGGCGGTCAACCACCACGAAGATCATTGTATAGCCTGCGGATGGTGGCAATTCCACAACAAAATCCATTGAAATCTGCGCCCAAGGGTGCTCAGGGACCGGTAATGGATTTAATAGACCCCAGGCTCTGGTTCTTTCCACCTTGTTTCTAGCACAGACGGGACAGGCCTTCACGTAATTCCTACAGTCCTCTCTCAACTGTGGCCACCAAAAGGTGCGGGCAAGTAGCTCAGTAGTTTTCCGATGGCCAAAGTGTCCGGCTAAGTGGTGGTCGTGGCAGAATTCCAGGGCGGACAGGCGAAGCTGCTCTGGCACAAAGACTTGCGTACCTGACCACCATAAACCATCCTTGAGAACAAGTCCAGGAGTTGCGGGTATAGCGGAGCTGGCCAACTTTTACCTGATCTGAGTTAGGAGATCCTCTTGAATTAGCAGGAAATGGTGCGCTGGTAGGATGGTGTCCGGCGGGGGATTTTCTCTGGTTTCGTGAAACATCCTAGACAGCGCATCTGGCTTGACGTTCTTGGATCCGGGCTGGTACGTAATGTGCAGATTAAACCGGGAGAAAAATAGGGCCCATCGTGCTTGGCGAGGTCTAAGTCTCTTGGTTGTCCTAAGATACTCGAGATTTTTGTGGTCCGTGAAGACCAAAACTGGGTGAGTAGCCCCTTCCAAGAGGTACCGCCATTCCTCCAGGGCAGATTTAATGGCTAGAAGCTCCCTGTCACCCACGTCATAATTTCTCTCAGGGCCAGAAGTGTCTGGTGTTTTTAGA
>BLSH010349072.1:260426-274561 GCA_018402905.1 Glandirana rugosa | reverse complement strand
TTATTGCATGTTATATTCAATTTAGGGAATAAAAGGGAAAGGCTCCATAGTGTAGTTCAATAAAACCGTGAATTTATTTAAAATATAAACGTAAAAGATCTGCAATCAGTCCCTCAAAGCAGTAGTAATCTCTACCTAGTCCAGTATCAGATCGTTCTGTAATCAGATCGTTCTGTAATGCAGGATGAGAGATCGTTCTGTAATCAGATCGTTCTGTAATGCAGGATGAGATGTTATTAGATCTGCAATCTGTCCCTCAAAGCAGTAGTAGTAATCTCTACCTAGTTATTATCACTGCAATCTGTCCCTCACAGCAGTAGTAGTAATCTCTACCTAGTTATTAGATCTGCAATCTGTCCCTCACAAACTGTCCCTCACAGCGCCGGCAGCATCCTCTCCCTACACTAACCTGAGAGCATGTGACATGTAGCACTGTGACTCCAGCCTCATATAGAGGCTGGGTCACATGATGCACTGGCCAATCACAGCCATGCCATTAGTAGGCATGGCTGTGATGGCTTCTAGGGAAAACCAGTGAAACACTTGTTGATTGGCTGCCCTGCAGCTATTCAACATGCGTGATAAAATACCAGAACCCAGAACCCGAACCCAGACTTTTTCTCAAACGTTCGGGTTCGGAACACGGACACTCGAAAGTTCGGTATATATAATCCTTATTCCAATGTTCCCAACTGTTCCAATGCAAGAATAATGAATAGCAATGTTACAATATAAGCTGGTAAGGACTAAAACGTTAGTCTATTTTATAAGCTGGTAAGGTCTAAAACGTAAATCTATTATATAAAAACAGGTGTCCATATAGTGAAATCCAAATAATGCTTCTGTTGGTGTGACACACGTGCTCCCCTCTTGCCACCCTGCTTAACGGACAATGCCACCCCACACAGGGATAAAGCGCAGAGGCGCCTGTCTCAGGCAGGTAGATCAGGTGGGATAGATGGGTGAAGATTCTCCTTGTCTTTCCAAGCCGGTGTTTGAAGCTTCAGGTTGGGTGATTCCTCACAGGAGTGAGCTGCGGGGCTCCCTATTCCTGGTGTTGGGATGCAGTGAGTGGATGGTGGATCCTCTTTCCTCTCCAGGTGCACTGTTCCAGCCTCTGGGTCGGTGGCTCCGTTCCTCCGTTATTGCATGTTATATTCAATTTAGGGAATAAACGTAAAAACATCCGAACGTTCATCCAATATAAGTATTGAATCAAAGAGCCAGTCACTTATCATTCAGTACCCTTCCTGGCTTGTATAAATGGAACTGAAGTCCTTTTGATAAAGGCAGGTATACACTTCCTCCGTGCTTCCCTGCGTTCCAAATAGCCGAACCGGAAGTAACTGAGAATGACCGGAAATGACGACTTGTGTGGCCTGGTGTCACTTGATGCGTTTCGTCAAATGGACGTCTTCTGAGGTGACACCTCAGAAGACGTCCATTCGACGAAACGCGTCAGTTGACACCAGACCACACAAGTTGTAATTTCGGGTCACTCTCAGTTACTTCCGGTTCGGCTGTTTGGAACGCAGGGACGCACGGAGGAAGTGTATACCTGCCTTTATCAAAAGGACTTCAGTTCCATTTATACAAGCCAGGAAGGGTACTGAATGATAAGTGACTGGCTCTTTGATTTAATACTTATATTGGATGAACGTTCGGATGTTTTTACGTTTATATTTTAAATAAATTCACAGTTTTATTGAACTACACTATGGAGCCTTTCCCTTTTATTCCCTAAATTGGATATAACATGCAATAACGGAGGAACAGAGCCACCGACCCAGAGGCTGGAACAGTGCACCTGGAGAGGAAAGAGGGTCCACCATCCACTCACTGCATCCCAACACCAGGAATAGGAAGCCCCGCAGCTCACTCCTGTGAGGAATCACCCAACCTGAAGCTTCAAACACTGGCTTGGAAAGACAAGGAGAATCTTCACCCATCTATCCCACCTGATCTACCTGCCTGAGACAGGCACCTCTGCGCTTTACCCCTGTGTGGGGTGGCGCTGTCCGGTAAGCAGGGTGGCAAGAGGGGAGCGTGTGTGTCACACCAACAGAAGCATTATTTGGATTTCACTATATGGACACCTGTTTTTATATAGTAGATTTACGTTTTAGACCTTACCAGCTTATAAAATAGACTAACGTTTTAGTCCTTACCAGCTTATATTGTAACATTGCTATTCATTATTCTTGCATTGGAACAGTTGGGAACATTGGAATAAGGATTATATATACCAGGGCTTGAAAGTATTGCTGCTGTAAATTTGAGTACATTAAGAGGAAAAACTTTTTCTTTACCATTTGGCATGCACTGATTGTTTTTTGTTTATTGCACTAGCACTTTGCACGCCACATAGCTTGGTCACACTACAACTGTATATTTTAAACCAATTTTTATTCTTAATATTTGTTACAGTATATAGTTTCTTCAGCACAAGAGCACTTTTGCCTAAAGGATACACGTCTTTTATTCTATTCTTGTACTTAGCTCTTACAACTAGCGCTACAGATTTAAGTTATTTTTATTATTATAAGAACACAGGAGGTTTTTACCCCAGTCACATGTTACACAGGGGAGCGCCAGTCCACATCTACCACTCACATAAAGGGGAACGCTGCAGATCATGATCTAAATGGGGACTCTGATATAAAGGGGTGCTTTGGTGACCAGAGACCACCTTAAATAAGGGTCTGCAGCATAGCTCTATACATCAGAGTTCACCTTTACATCAGGGACTGTAGAATTTCCCCTTGCACTGTAAGGGAAATTCTTGCAGACTCTAATGTAAAGGGCAATGCAGGGAACTCTGGGAATGTGGGGGGATGACTCTGGTGACCAGAGACCACCTTCCGCAGAGTGAATACACTAAGGTAAGGGGGACTTACTGCTATAACGGGGAACCTTTATATCAATGTCCCCTTACTTTATTGTATTCACTCCCCCCTTACATCAGAGACCCCCGTCAGATTGGCATGGCGGCACTGTCACTGACCTCCTCTCTGGTGCACTGTGCAGGGCTCAGTCAGTCAGCTCCAGCTTGGTGGCTCTGGTTTTACCCTATAGTCTCCTCTCCCTAATTCACACACGTCTGACTCCTCCCATGACCCCATGCCATCTTCGCTTCCACTCTTGACTCCTCTCCAGTCTCCCCCTCAGAGACTGCAGACAAGAGATGGTCAGAGGTTGCGGACATGATACAAGAGATGGTTAGAGGCTGCGCACATGATACAGGAGGTGGTTAGGAGGTGGTCAGAGGGTGCAGACATGGTACATGAGGGGTTCAGAGGCTGCAGACATGGAACAGGAGATGGTCAGAGGATGTGGACATGGAACAGAAGGTGATCAGAGGCTGTGGACATGGAACAGGAGGTGGTGAAAGGCTATGTGGACATGGAACAGAGGGTGGTCACAGACTGCGGACATGGAACAAGAGGTGGTGAGAGGCTGCAGACATGGAACAGGAGATGGTCAGAAGCTGTGGACATGGAACAAGAGATGGCCAGAGGCTGCGGACATGGAACAAGAGATAGTCAGAGGCTGTGGACATGGACCAGGAGGTGGTCAGAGGCTGCATGGACATGGAACAAGAGGTGGTCAGAGGTTGCGGACATGGAACAGGAAGGAGGTGGTCAGAAGCTGCAGACATGGAACAGGAAGGAGGTGATCAGTGGCTGTGGACATGGTACAGGAGGTGGTTAGAGGCTGTACGGACATGATACAGGAGGTGGTCAGAGGCTCTGCGGACATGGATGAGGAGGAGGTGGTCAGAGGCTGCGGACATGATACAGTAGGGGGTCAGAGGCTGTGCGGACATGGAACAAGAAGGAGGTATTCAGAGGCTGTGCGGACATGGAATAGAAAGGAGGTGGTCAGAGGCTGCTGAGTGGTCCAGGTTCCAGTTTTACCCGTGATGTGGTGAGTGCCTTACATTTAAAAATGGCACCAGGTGGCTCCATTATGTCACTGCACATGCGCCGTCTGCCCAAAATTGCTGAGTATGTATGGGCTTTCCCAAGCCTGGCAAGCTTCGGAATGGCGCATGTGCAGTGGCCATGTCGGCCCACAGCCATATTTTTTATGGGCAGCCCTAAAATAGGCTGAAATGTATGGGCTGTCCGTAAATAGAGTTGAGCGGACACCTGGATGTTCGGGTTCGTCTGGTTCGGCCGACCTTCACGGAAAAGTTCGGGTTTGGTACCGAACTTGACCCCGGACTCCGAACCCCATTGAAATTTTGACCCGAACTTTTGGGCACAAAAATGACTGTAAAAAAATCCTGGAAAGGGCTAGAGGGCTGCAAAAGGAAGAAAAATGGGGGTAAGGAGTAGGACAAGTGCCCTATAAACAAACGTGGATAGGGAAATAACTTAAAATCACAAGAAAAAAAATGGGAGGAGGTGGTGGATGTGGAGTAGGAGCCTAGAGGTTGACTAGGCCGTGACCGTGGCAGTGTAGGTGGAAGTGGCGGTGGAGGAGGAGGAGGTAGCCAACACTGTTATTTGTTTTTTTTTTTTTTCGTAATTGGGGTAGCCCCCAAAATATTGAGGCATATTCAAAAAACAAGTATACCAATGGCTGTGTGAGGCTGGTCTAAATGTCTATTCTGAACAAGGTACAGACAAGTCTTGTTGGATCCATGCCTGGTTCATTTTAATAAACGTTAGCTTGTCCACGTTGGCTGTGGACAGGCAGCTGCGCTTGTCTGTGATAACGCCCCCTGCCGTGCTAAACACACGTTAAGACAATACATTGGCTGCAGGGAAGGCCAGCTCTTCCAAGGCTAAAAGGGCAAGCTCAGGCCATGTGCCCAATTTGGAGACCCAGAAGTTGAATGGGGCAGACCCATCAGTCAATACATGTAGGCGTGTGCACACATACTGTTCCACCATGTTGCTGAAATGCCACCTCCTGCTAAGATGTTGCCTATCAGCTGGTGGTGCTGTTTGTTGTGGCGTGCTGCTGACAAAGCTTTTCCACATTTCGGCCATGCTAACCCTGCCTTCTGAGGTGCTGGCGGTGCCACAGCTGCGTTGACGACCTCTTCCTCCTCCTCTGCCTTCGCCTTGCGCTTCCACTGTGCCCCTGGTGTCATTTGGGAATGCCCTCAGCAGCACGTCTACCTGCGTGCGCTTGTAGTCGCGCATCTTCCGATCACGCTCCAGTGAGGGAATTAAGCATGGCACATTGTCTTTGTAACGGGGATCCAGCAGGGTGACCACCCAGTAATCAGCACAAGTTAAAATGTGGGCAACTGGGCTGTCATTGGGCAAGCACTGCAGCATGTAGTTGCTCATGTGTGCCAAGCTGCCCAGAGGCAAAGACAAGCTGTCCTCTGTGGGAGGTGTATCATCTGTGTCTTCCGTATCCCCCCAGCCATGCTCCAATGATGCCAGCGAGCTGCGTTGGGTGCCACCCTGCTGTGAACACGGTTCCTCCTCCTCCTCCTCATATTCCTCATCCTCCTCATCCTCCAGAACTGTACCCTGGCTGAAATTTTTTTATCTGGCCTATGCTGGTGCAGGAACCCACCCTCTGAGCCACTTGTGAATGACTAGCCTGATAACCATGTAAATGACAACTCTTCCTCCTCCTCCTGTGCCACATCCTCTTCCATCATCGCCCAAAGTGTTTTTTCAAGGAGACATAGAAGTGGGATAGTAACGTTGAGAACAGGGTCATCGGCACGGGCCATGTTGGTCAAGAACTCGAAACACCGCAATATGGTACAGAGGTCTCGCATGGAGGCCCACTCGTTGGTAGTGAAGTGGTACTGTTCCGCAGAGTGACTGACCCATGCGTGCTGCAGCTGAAACTCCACTATTGCCTGCTGCTGCTCGCACAGTCTCTCCAGCATGTGCAAGGTGGAGTTCCACCTTGTGGGCACGTCACATAGGAGGCGGTGAGCGGGAAGGCCGAAGTTCCGCTGCAGCGCAAACAGGCGAGCAGAAGCAGGGTGAGCACACCGAAAGCATGCACAGATGGCCCACACTTTCTGCAGCAGCTCTGACATATCCGGGTAGTTTTTTAGAAATTTCTGCACCACCAAATTCAGCCAATGCGCCAGGCAAGGGATGTGCGTCAAACCGGCTAGGCCCAGAGCTGATACGAGATTTCGCCCATTATCGCACACCACCAGGCCGGGCTTGAGGCTCAGTGGCAACAACCACTCATTGGTCTGTTGTTCAATGCCCATCCACAGCAGCTGCGCAGTGTGGGGTTTATCCCCCAAACATATCAATTTTAAAACAGCCTGATGTCGTTTCCCCCTGGATGTGCTGAAGTTGGTGGTGAAGGTGTTACGCTGACCGAATGAGGAGGTGATAGAGGAGGAGGAAGCGGAGTAGGAGGAGGAGGCAACAGGAGGCAAAGAGAAATCCCCTGCAATCCTGGGTGGTGGAAGGACATGCGCCAAACGGCAAGCCGCCTCAGGCACACCCGCCACTACATTTGCCCAGCTTGCAGTTAGCGAGATATAGCATCCCTGCCCATGCTTACTGGTCCATGTATCAGTGGTTATGTGGACCTTGCCACAGATGGTGTTGCGCAGTGCACACTTGATCTTGTCCCCGACTTGTTTGTGCAGGGAAGGGATGGCTTGCCTGGAAAAGTAGTGGCGGCTGGGAACCACGTACTGTGAGACAGCCACCGTCATCAGGTTTTTAAAACTTTCCGTGTCCACCAGACGGAATGACAGCATTTCAAAGGCTAGGAATTTTGAAATGCTGGCATTCAGGGCTAGGGATCGCTGGTGGGTAGGGGGGTACTTCCTCTTTCTCTCCAATGTTTGGGAGATGAAGAGCTGTGAGCTTCCATGGGACCGTGTGGAAATGCTTGGGGACGGTGGCAGACATGGTGGCATTGCTGTCACATGCTCTGTTTGCTGGGTGGCAGGTGACACTGGCACTGTAGAGGTGGAGGAAGAGGCCGAGGCAGCAGCAGAAGAGGAATCAGGAGGAGCCCGAGACCTTTCTTGGATTTTGAGGTGCTTATTCCATTGCAGCTTGTGCTTTGCATGTACATGCCTGGTAATGCAGGTTGTGCTCAGGTTTAGAACATGTATGCCTCGCTTCAGGCTCTGATTGCACAGCGTGCAAACCACTCGTGTCTTGTCATCAGCACATTGTCTGAAGAACTGCAACGCCAGGGAACTCCTTTGAGCTACCTTTGGTGTGCTAGGTCACTGGGTGCGGTGGGTAGTAGCAGGCGTACTGTCTAGGGTACGGTCGCTCCGCTTTTGCAACCCGCTTCCTCTTTTGCTGTGTTGGTGCCTCTGTGCGACCATCACCTCTTCCTCCAAACTGCACATGTCACTCACATGACCTTCATTCCATGTGGGGTCTAGGACCTCATCATCCTCCACATCATCTTCCACCCACCCTTCACCACTGCCCTCCTTGTCAGTCTGCACACTGTGGAAAGCCGCAGCAGTTGGCACCTGTGTTTCGTCATCATCAGACGTGCTGCTCTGGTGTTTCCATGTCCTCATCCTGAAACAGAAGTGGTTGGGCATCGGTGCACTCAATTTCTTCCACTTCTGGGGCAGGGCTATATGGATGGCCCACGGAAAATACACCAGCAGAGTCATCAAAAAGCATAAGAGACTGCTGCATGACTTGGGGCTCAGACTGCTTGGCTGATTTACAAGGGGCTGAAATGAAAGACAGATGGCCATGGGGATCAGGTGCCAACTCTGAGCTTTCATCAAGGGACGGGGTGGGGACAATGTGAAGGAACTGGAGGCATTGTCAGCCACCCAATCTACTATCGCCTGTAATTGTTCTGGCCTCACCATTCGTTGAGCGCTATTCGGGCCTACCATATAACGTTGAAGGCTACTCGCACCTGAGGAAGGTGTTTCACTTGTGCGCACAAATCAACCATGTCCTCTCCTTGCAACAGAAACTTCACCAACACCACCAACACCAGCAGCACCAGCAGCACCACAACCATGACCACGTCCCTTATTTGACGCTCTCCTCATTCTGGACTCAAATATACTATGTAGCACTATTTAGTAATAATAAAAAAAAGTTATTAAATTATTATTCTTTTTTTTTTTAAACCAGCAATGTAGATGCACTTTTTATTTTTGTGCAAGAAATGCACTGCTGGCTGCAAATATAGTATTTAGAATTTTGTTTTTTTAAACCAGCAATGTAGACGCACTTTTTATTTTTGTGCAAGAAATGCACAGCAAGGTGTAAATGTACAATGTAGCACTATTTATTAATACTAAAAAAAAAAAAAAAGAATAATATATTCTTTTTTTTTTTTTTGACAACAGCAACGTAGATGCACTTTTTATTTTTGTGCAAGAAATGCACCGCTCACACCAGCAGCAGGAACCTCTCCCTACACCAGTATGAGATGATTTTAGAACGCTAATCTGTCCCTCAAAGCATCGACAGATACCTGTCACTACTGCAGTATGAGATGATTTTAGAACGATAGTCTGTCCCTCACAGCACCGACAGGAACCTCTCACTACACCAGTGTGAGATGATTTTAGAACGCTAATCTGTCCCTCACAGCACCGACAGGAACCTGTCCCTACTGCAGTACGAGATGATTTTAGAACGATAATCTGTCCCTCACAGCACCGACAGGAACCTCTCCCTACCCCAGAATGAGATGATTTTAGAACGATAATCTGTCCCTCACAGCACCGACAGGAACCTCTCCCTACTGCAGTATGAGATGATTTTAGAACGCTAATCTGTCCCTCACAGCACTGACAGGAACCTGTCCCTACTGTAGTATGAGATGATTTTAGAACGATAATCTGTCACTCCCAGCACCGACCGGAACCTCGCCCTACACCAGTATGAGATGATTTTAGAAAGATAATCTGTCCCTCATAGCAATGACAGGAATCTCTCCCTACACCAGTGTGAGATGATTTTAGAACGATAATATGTCCCTCACAGCACCGACAGGAACCTCTCCCTACTCCAGTATGAGATGATTTTAGAACGCTAATCTGTCCCTCACAGCACCGACAGAAACCTGTCCCTACTGCAGTATGAGATGATTTTAGAACGATAATCTGTCCCTCACAGCAAAGACAGGAACCTGTCCCTACACCAGTATGAGATGATTTTAGAACGCTAATCTGTCCCTCACAGCACCGACAGGAACCTGTCGCTTCTGCAGTATGAGATGATTTTATAACGATATTCTGTCCCTCACAGCAACGACAGGAAACTCTCCCTACTCCAGTATGAGACTATTTTAGAACGCTAATCTGTCCCTCACAGCACCGCCAGGAACCTGTCCCTACTGCAGTATGAGATGATTTTAGAACGATAATCTGTCCCTCACAGCACCGACAGGAATCTCTCCCTACTCCAGTATGAGATGATTTTAGAACGCTAATCTGTCCCTCACAGCACCGACAGAAACCTGTCCCTACTGCAGTATGAGATGATTTTAGAACGATAATCTTTCCCTCATATCACCGACAGGAACCTCTCCCTACACCAGTATGAGATGATTTTAGAACGCTAATCTGTCCCTCACAGCTCCGACAGGAACCTGTCCCTACTGCAGTATGAGATGATTTTAGAACGATAATCTGTCCCTCACAGCACCGACAGGAACCTTTTCCTACTGCAGTATGAGATGATTTTAGAACGCTAATCTGTCCCTCACAGCACCGACAGGAACCTGTCGCTACTGCAGTATGAGATGATTTTAAAACGATAATCTGTCCCTCATAGCACCGACAGGAACCTCTCCCTACTGCAGTATGAGATGATTTTAGAACGATAATCTGTCCCTCACAGCACCGACAGGAACCTCTCCTTGCACCAGTATGAGATGATTTTAGAACGCTAATCTGTCCCTCACATTACCGCCAGGAACCTGTGCCTATTGCAGTACGAGATGATTTTAGAACAATAATCTGTCCCTCACAGCACCGACGGGAACCTCTCCCTACTCCAGTATGAGACTATTTTAGAACGATAATCAATCCCTCACAGCACCAACAGGAACCTGTCCCTACTGCAGTATGAGATGATTTTAGAACGATAATCTGTCCCTCATAGCACCGACAGGAACCTGTCCTTACTCCAGTATGAGATGATTTTAGAACGCTAATCTGTCCCTCACAGCACCGACAGGAACCTGTCCCTACTGCAGTATGAGATGATTTTAGAACGATAATCTTTCCCTCACAGCACCAACAGGAACCTCTCCCTACACCAGTATGATATTATTTTAGAACCCTAATCTGTCCCTCACAGCACCGACAGGAACCTGTCCCTACTGCAGTATGAGATGATTTTAGAACAATAATCTGTCCCTCACAGCAGGACAGGACCCTCTCCCTACTCCAGTATGAGACTATTTTAGAACGATAATCTATCCCTCACAGCACCAACAGGAACCTACCCCTACTGCAGTATGAGATGATTTTAGAACGATAATCTTTCCCTCACAGCACCAACAGGAACCTCTCCCTACACCAGTATGATATTATTTTAGAACCCTAATCTGTCCCTCACAGCACCGACAGGAACCTGTCCCTACTGCAGTACGAGATGATTTTAGAACAATAATCTGTCCCTCACAGCACCAACAGGAACCTACCCCTACTGCAGTATGAGATGATTTTAGAATGATAATCTGTCCCTCACAGCACCGACAGGAGCCTCTCCTTACACCAGTATGAGATGATTTTAGAACGCTAATCTGTCGCTCACAGCACCGCCAGGAACCTGTCCCTATTGCAGTATGAGATGATTTTAGAACAATAATCTGTCCCTCACAGCACCGACGGGAACCTCTCCCTACTCCAGTATGAGACTATTTTAGAACGATAATCTATCCCTCACAGCACCTACAGGAACCTGTCCCTACTGCAGTATGAGACGATTTTAGAACGATAATCTGTCCCTCACAGCATGACAGGAAACTCTATCTACTCCAGTATGAGACTATTTTAGAACGATAATCTATCCCTCACAGCACCTACAGGAACCTGTCCCTACTGCAGTATGAGATGATTTTAGAACGATAATCTGTCCCTCACAGCATGACAGGAAACTCTATCTACTCCAGTATGAGACTATTTTAGAACGATAATCTATCCCTCACAGCACCTACAGGAACCTGTCCCTACTGCAGTATGAGACGATTTTAGAACGATAATCTGTCCCTCACAGCATGACAGGAAACTCTATCTACTCCAGTATGAGACTATTTTAGAACGATAATCTATCCCTCACAGCACCTACAGGAACCTGTCCCTACTGCAGTATGAGATGATTTTAGAACGATAATCTGTCCCTCACAGCACTGACAGGAACCTCTCCTTACTCCAGTATGAGATGATTTTAGAATGTTAATCTATCCCTCGCAGCACTGACAGGAACCTCTCTTTACTGCAGTATGAGATGATTTTAGAACAATAATCTGTCCCTCACAGCACCGACGGGAACCTCTCCCTACTCCAGTATGAGACTATTTTAGAACGATAATCTATCCCTCACAGCAACGACAGGAACCTGTCCCTACTGCAGTATGAGATCATTTTAGAACGATAATCTGTCCCTCACAGCACCTACAGGAACCTCTCCCTACTCCAGTATGAGTTGATTTTAGAACGATAATCTGTCCCTCACAACAGCGACAGGAACCTGTCCCTACTGCAGTATGAGGTGATTTTAGAACGATAATCTGTCCCTCACAGCATGACAGGAAACTCTATCTACTCCAGTATGAGACTATTTTAGAACGATAATCTATCCCTCACAGCACCTACAGGAACCTGTCCCTACTGCAGTATGAGATGATTTTAGAACGATAATCTGCCCTCACAGCATGACAGGAACCTCTCCTTACTCCAGTATGAGATGATTTTAGAATGTTAATCTATCCCTCGCAGCACTGACAGGAACCTCTCTTTACTGCAGTATGAGATGATTTTAGAACGATAATCTGTCCCTCACAGCAACGACAGGAACCTCTCCCCACACCAATATGAGATGATTTTAGAACGGTAATCTGTCCCTCACAGCACCGACAGGAACCTGTCCCTACTGCAGCATGAGATGATTTTAGAACGATAATCTTTCCCTCACATTACCGACGGGAACCTCTCCCTACACCAGTATGAGATGATTTTAGAACGATAATCTGTCCCTCACAGCACGACAGGAAACTCTCCCTACTCCAGTATGAGACTATTTTAGAACGATAATCTATCCCTCACAGCACAGACAGGAACCTGTCTCTATTGCAGTATGAGATGATTTTAGAACGATAATCTGTCCCTCACAGCACCGACAGGAACCTCTCCTTACTCCAGTATGAGATGATTTTAGAACAATAATCTGTCCCTCACAGCACCGACAGGAACCTCTCCCTACTCCAGTATGAGATGATTTTAGAACAATAATGTTAGAAGACTGTTCCAGAGATTGGGCTCCGCTGTTGTCTTTACCAAATTGGATCTCCGAGGAGCTTATAACTTGGTCCGAATCCGCGAAGGCGATGAATGGAAAACCGCTTTCCGTACTCGATTCGGGCATTACGAGTACTTGGTTATGCCATTCGGGTTGTGCAACGCGCCCTCCACCTTCCAGCACTTCGTAAATGATGTCTTCCGGGATTATTTGGACTTGTTCGTCATCATTTACTTGGACGACATCTTGGTTTTCTCCTCCTCCCTTGAGGAACAACGCAAACATATCTCCTCAGTCTTGGCTCGTCTGCGACAACACGGGCTATATACTAAAGTGGAGAAATGCTCCTTCGAACAGTCCAGTATCCATTTCCTTGGACTAGTCAGGAACCTGTTGCTTCTGCAGTATGAGATGATTTTAGAACGATAATCTGTCCCTCACAGCACCGCCAGGAACCTGTCCCTACTCCAATATGAGATGATTTTAGAATGATAATGTTAGAAGACTGTGCTGATGTTTTGGTTGCATTTGATTGTTGTCCTTGCAGCCCTATTTAAAAAGTGTGCTTCCTGCATCAAGTGCTGTCCATCTGATTTCCTGTTTACCTGATCCTGCGACCCGGCTTGACCTTGACCTTGTTGATCTCTGCCTGCACCAACCCCCAGCTTGCCTACGACCACTCTTCTGCCTGATCCCTTGAACTTCGCTGCCAGCCTTTTGACGACCCTGCCTGCATCTGACGATCCTTCTGCCTGAACCCTTTGTACCGCATTGCCCGCCTGTTACCGACCCGGCCTGTATGACCATCCACCATCTGCACGAGCCTCACTGGACCATCCATACCACCACTGGGGATCCTATCCAGCCCTCGTGCCCCCCGGAGCTCCTGGGCTCCCTGTCTGCTCTACCGGGGACCCTAGAACCAGGGCCGCAAGAGCTGTTGCTCCCTGCATAAGACAGACTCCACCACCAGGTGCGTAACAGCAACGGACAGCCATGTCTGTGTCTGCGCAGGGAGCACCCTCTGCTATGGAAGAACTTTGTGTCCATCTGGCCGGCCTCACATGGGCGGTCCAAAGCCTGCAAGAAGGCTATACCCTGCTGCAAGAACGGGTCCAGGAACTTTCTGCGCCTGCAGCTTCCTGGACTAGTCAGTCCGCAGGACATACCATTGTAGCCCTGCCATCAGAGCCTAAAGTCCCTTTACCAGACAAGCTTGCAGGGGACCGACGTACGTTTAGAGCTTTCAGGAATGCTTGTGAACTGTACTTTGGTCTCCAGCCACGCACTTTTTCACTGGAGGCCACAAAGGTGGGTTTAGTCATCTCCCTCCTGAAGGAGGAGCCCCAGTCTTGGGCCCACAGACTCTGGGAGCAGAGAGCCCCGGAGGTCGCCTCTGTAGCTGCCTTCTTCCAAGCCATGGCGCAGCTTTCCTGGGCAAGAACGTCGTCCCATATCGGAAGAACGTCCGAAACCTGGCGGGTACACTCCGGCCGGTCTACCTGTGTTTCAAGAAGGTATCGTCTCCCACGAGGGACGCGTCTGTGTCTGTACCGACAGGCAACGACAATGCGTGGACCACCACCTCAGACAGAATACGTCCCTCGTTGTCGAGAACGCCGGGACCAAGATCCCAGGGGCCATCTCGTCTGTCCCTCGGGTCCTCGAGGCCCCCCGTGCTCCCGACCTATCCTAGGGGTCGACAGAGAATAT
>BLSH010349072.1:223390-233423 GCA_018402905.1 Glandirana rugosa | reverse complement strand
TATTCTGTCCCTCACAGCACTGACAGGAACCTCTCCCTATTCCAGTATGAGATGATTTTAGAACGCTAATCTGTCCCTCACATCACCGACAGGAACCTGTCCCTACTGCAGTATGAGATGATTTTAGAATGATAATCTGTCCCTCACAGCATGACAGGAAACTCTCCCTTCTCCAGTATGAGACTATTTTAGAACGATAATCTATCCCTCACAGCACCGACAGGAACCTATCCCTACTGCAGCGTGAGATTTTAGAACGCTAATCTTTCCCTCACAGCACCGACAGGAACCTGTCCCTACTGCAGTATGAGATGATTTTAGAACGATAATCTGTCCCTCACAGCATGACAGGAAACTCTCCCTTCTCCAGTATGAGACTATTTTAGAACGATAATCTTTCCCTCACAGCACTGACAGGAACCTCTCCCTACACCAGTATGAGATGATTTTAGAACGCTAATCTGTCCCTCACAGCACCCACAGTAACCTGTCTCTACTGCAGTATGAGATGATTTTAGAACGATAATTTGTCCCTCACAGCACAACAGGAAACTCTCCATACTCCAGTGTGAGACTATTTTAGAACGCTAATCTGTCCCTCACAGCACCGCCAGGAACTTGTCCCTACTGCAGTATGAGATGATTTTAGAACGATATTCTGTCCCTCACAGCACTGACAGGAACCTCTCCCTATTCCAGTATGAGATGATTTTAGAACGCTAATCTGTCCCTCACATCACCGACAGGAACCTGTCCCTACTGCAGTATGAGATGATTTTAGAATGATAATCTGTCCCTCACAGCACGACAGGAAACTCTCCCTACTCCAGTATGAGACTATTTTAAAACGATAATCTATCCCTCAGAGCACCAACAGGAACCTGTCCCTACTGCAATATGAGATGATTTTAGAACGATAATCTGTCCCTCACAGCACCGACAGGAACCTGTCCTTACTGCAGTATGAGATGTTTTTAGAACGCTAATCTGTCCCTCACAGCACTGACAGGAACCGGTCCCTACTGCAGTATGAGATGATTTTAGAACGATAATCTGTCCCTCACAGCACGACAGGAAACTCTCCCTACTTTAGTATGAGACTATTTTAGAACGATAATCTCTCCCTCACAGCACCGACATGAACCTCTCCCTACTCCAGTATGAGATGATTTTAGAACTATATTTTGTCCCTTATAGCACCGCCAGGAACCTGTCCCTACTGCAGTATGAGATGATTTTAGAACGATAATCTGTCCCTCACAGCAACGACAGGAACCTGTCCCTACTGCAGCATGAGAAGATTTTAGAACGCTAATCTTTCCCTCACAGCACCGACAGGAACCTGTCCCTACTGCTGTATGAGATGATTTTAGAACGATAATCTATCCCTCACAGCACCGACGGGAACCTCTCCCTACACCAGTATGAGATGATTTTAGAATGATAATCTGTCCCTCACAGCACTACAGGAACCTCTCTCTACTCCAGTATGAGACTATTTTAGAACGATAATCTATCCCTCAGAGCACCAACAGGAACCTGTCCCTACTGCAATATGAGATGATTTTAGAACGATAATATGTCCCTCACAGCACTGACAGGAACCTGTCCTTACTGCATTATGAGATGTTTTTAGAACGATAATCTGTCCCTCACAGCACCGACAGGAAACTGTCCCTACTGCAGTATGAGATGATTTTAGAACGCTAATCTGTCCCTCACAGCACCGACAGGAACCTGTCCGTACAGCAGTATGAGATGATTTTAGAATGATAATCTGTCCCTCACAACACGATAGGAGTCTCTCCTTACTCCAGTATGAGACTATTTTAAAACGATAATCTATCCCTCACAGCACCTACAGGAACCTCTCCTTACTCCAGTATGAGATGATTTTAGAAAGATAATATGTCCCTCACAGCACCGACAGGAACCTCTCCCTACTCCACTATGAGATGATTTTAGAACGATAATCTTTCCCTCACAGCACCGACGGGAACCTGTCCCTACACCAGTATGAGATGATTTTAGAACGATAATCTGTCCCTCACAGCACCGTCAGGAACCTCTCCATATTTCCAGTATGAGATGATTTTAGAACGCTAATCTGTCCCTCTCAGCTCCGACATGAACCTCTCCCTACTCCAGTATGAGATGATTTTAGAACAATAATCTGTCCCTCACAGCACCGATAGGAACCTGTCACTACTGCAGTATGAGATGATTTTAGAACGATAATCTGTCCCTCACAGCACCGACAGGAACCTGTCCCTAATGCAGTATCAGATGATATTAGAACGATAATCTTTCCCTCACAGCGCCAGGAACCTGTCCCTACTGCAGTATGAGATGATTTTAGAACGCAAATTTGTCCCTCACAGCACCGACAGGAACCTGTCCCTATTCCAGTATGAGATGATTTTAGAACGATAATCTGTCCCTCACAGCACTGACAGGAACCTGTCCCTACTGCAGTATGAGATGATTTTAGAACAATAATCTGTCACTCACAGCACCGACAGGAGCCTCTCCTTACACCAGTATGAGAAGATTTTAGAACGATAATCTGTTCCTCACAGCACTGACAGGAACCTCTACCTACTCCAGTTTGAGATGATTTTAGAACAACAATATGTCCCTCACAGCACCGATAGGAACCTGTCCCTACTGCAGTATGAAATATTTTTAGAACAATAATCTGTCCCTCACAGCACCTGCAGGAACCTTTCCCTACTGCAGTATGAGATGATTTTAGAATGATAATCTGTCCCTCACAGCACCAACAGGAACCTCTCCCTGCTGCAGTATGGGGTGATTTTAGAATGATAATCTGTCCCTCACAGCACCGCCAGGAACCTCTCCCTACGCCAGTATGAGATGATTTTAGAGCAATAATCTGTCCCTCACAGCAACGACAGGAACCTGTCCCTACTCCAGTATGAGATGATTTTAGATTGATAATCTGTCCCTCACAGCACCAACAGGAACCTCTCCCTACTCCAGTATGAGATGATTTTAGAACGCTAATATGTGCCTCACAGCACCGCCAGGAACCTGTCCCTACTGCAGTATAAGATGATTTTAGAATGATAATCTTTCCCTCACAGCACTGACAGGAACCTCACCCTACTCCAGTATGAGATGATTTTAGAACGCTAATATGTGCCTCACAGCACCGCCAGGAACCTGTCCCTACTGCAGTATGAGATGATTTTAGAACGATAATCTGTCCCTCACAACACCGACAGGAACCTGTCCCTACTGCAGTATGAGATGATTTTAGAACGATAATCTGTCCCTCACAGCACCGATAGGAACCTGTCCCTACTGCAGTATGTGATGATTTTAGAACAATAATCTGTCCCACACAGCACCGACAGGAACCTGTACCTACTCCAGTATGAGATGATTTTAGAATGATAATCTGTCCCTCACAGCACCGTCAGGAACCTTTCTTTAATGCAGGATGAGATGATATTAGAACGCTAATCTTTCCCTCACAGCACCAGGAACCTGTACCTACTCCAGTATCAGATGATTTTAGAACGCTAATCTTTCCCTCACAGCACCGCCAGGAACCTGTCTCTAATGTAGGATGAGAGGATATTAGAACGCTCACCTCTCTCTCACAGCAGCGGCAGCATCCTCTCCCTACTCCAGTACAAAACGATGTGACACGCAGCACTATGTGACTCCAGCTCATATAGAGGCTGGGTCACATGATACACTGGCCAATCACAGCCATGCCATTAGTAGGCATGGCTGCGATGGCTTGTAAGGGCAAACGAGTGAAACGCTTGTTGTTTGGCTGCCCTGCAGCTATTCAACAGGCGCCAAAAATAGTCTGGGTCACATGATGCACTGGCCAATCACAGCCATGCCATTAGTAGGCATGACTGAGATGGCTTCTTTTGTTTTCAAAAAGCTTTTATTGGAAGGTAAAGAAAGCATACAATTAAGTGTAATAACAGTACAGATATTCATACAGTAGTTACAGAAGTAGTATTGATGCATGTAAAATAGAGAGATGGGGATTATGTATAGATGAGGACATATATTGACGTGTGTATACTGAGAAATAACATAACTGTAATTCCAAGATACATCTATAAATGACAGGAGTATGATATAAAATATTGAGATAATGCAAGGATAGTATAAAGGTACATATCTAGAGATATTTTTATTTGATAATTTCGTCCCAGAGGTCCCATTTAGAGTGAAATGAGGGAATGGAGTCATGAATGGTATGATGGATAAATTCCATGGATTTAATTGAGGACATTCTAGATGTGCATTGAGTCCAAGAGAGGAGTGGAGAGCGCCAGTTCAGTGCAATCATCCAGTGCACCGCGCTAAGCAATGTGTGGAGTAATCTAGTGGCGGGGGTGGATAACTCTGGGATTGCCGAAAAGAGTAGGCAAATTTGTGGTGTGAGAGTGATCTGTTTCTCTATCAGTTTATTAATCAGAGAGGAAATCTGAGACCAAATGGGGGATAACAGGTCGCAACTCCAAAAAATGTGTAAAAAATCGCCATCCATTGCACAGCCTCTAAAACATTTAGGAGAAGTTAGTAGGGGTTAGATACCATCTGGTAAAAAGTTTCAAAGGTGATTCTCTAATTGCTGTAGAAGAGGTGGCTTTGCGGAGATTATTAGTCATTAGAGACCATTCCCTAGGAGAAAATTGCATACCGAGGTCATCCTCCCATTTGGACATAGCTGTTGATTTAGGGGAGTTGAATATGTTTTGAAGTAAATTATACACCTTAGATATCTGGCCCCTCTCTCTTGAGTTTTTTAAACATAACATTTCAAAGGCTGAGATATTAGGGTTTAGAGAGATTGAGTAGTTATTGAAAAAGAAGTTTTTAATCAAGGTATAATTATTTTCTTCCATAGAGAGGCACTGATATTTGGTGTGAAGTTTATTAAAAGGAATAAAGATATTATTTTCTGTGAGAGAGTAAAGAGAAGTGAGGCCTAAATTGAGCCAAGTCTTAAAAGAGTCTGAGCCACCGAAGGCCTCTGGGAGTCTAGGGTCACCCAAGTATGAGGCTAGTGGGGGTATTGGAGAGATTAGTTGAGAGGGGATTCCGAATTTTTGCCAGAGTTGTAATGAATGAGCAACAATGGTATTGCATTTGAGAAGATGCTTAAGTAGAATAATGGGGGACCATAATATACCCTTTAAAAAATATGGGGGTATGGCGTTCTGTTCAAATGTGATCCAAGGGATATTGGAGAGGTTAGTATGCCATTGGGCCATCTGGGCAAATCTTGCGGCTAAGAAATAATGCCAGATGTTGGGTAGGCCTAGACCGCCTTGGGATTGGGATCTAAATAACATTGCATTACTGCATCTTGGTCTACTACCAGCCCAAACAAATGTATTTATTGTACGTTGTATTTTATCTATTTTGCTTTTAGGGATCAATAGAGGAAGGGCTCTGAAAAGAAACAATAATTTGGGGAGTATTGCCATCTTGATCGCACAAATTCTACCCAAAAAGGAAATATGAAAAGTGGACCACTGTTTAAGAGTATTAAAAATTAGGGAAAAGAGGGGTGGGTAATTGTGTTGAAATAGGGTTTTATATGAAGGTGATATATATATTCCAAGGTATCTGAAAGAGGAGGAGCACCAATTGAGTTTAAATCTAGTTATTAATATATCAGAAAGATCTTGATTAATATTGATTCCCATTGCTGAGCACTTAGAGAGATTTACACCAAGTCCTGATACGTATTGAAATTTATTGAGTGTGTTAATTAGAGGTGGGATTGAGTTTAAAGGATCTGTAATGAAGAGTAGAACGTCATCTGTATAGAGGGAAGTTTTGAATTCAGTCTGGCCTTTCGTATATCCCTTAATCTTACTGTCGTTCCTAATAGCAGAAGCAAGGGGTTCAATCGCTAGGGCAAATAATAACGGGGATAATGGACAGCCCTGCCTAGTACCTCTGCCCAAAGTAAAAAAATCTGAGTTGCAGCCCGGTAGTTTGATTCTAGTTTGGGGGGAATTATATAGGGCCAAAAAAACCATGAATAAATTTATCGGGAATGCCAAATTTTGGTAGGAGGGATTGTAAATAAGACCAATCGACACTGTCGAAAGCTTTATGAATTAAGAACTCAATAAGCAGGTTGGGACGACGTTGAGATTAGCATCTTGGATGATATTTGTTGTCAATCTGATATTGTCGGTGATGTGTCTGCCTGGGATGAAGCCAGTTTGGTCTTGGTGTATTAATGAGGAGATCACTGAGGCAAGTCTATTAGCCATCATCCTTCCAAAGATTTTTAAGTCATTGTTTAATACCGAGATTGGGCGGTAATTGTTAGGGAGTGAGTGGTCCTTTAATGGTTTGGGGATTAGAGAGAGGTTAGCTAAGAGCATTTCTTGAGGAAAAAAATTGCCTTCTAATATATGATTGAATAATTTGGATAACCAAGGGGATAAAGTATGGGAGAATTTTTTATAATAGGTTGAGGAAAAACCATCCGGGCCAGGGGCTGTGGTGGGTCTGAGGGATTTAATTATATCCGCTATTTCATTCTCTGTGCAGGGAACCGTCAGACGATCAATTTGATCTGACGATAGTGATGGAAGAGAGATATCTTCCAACCAGGAGAACGATTTGGTTTGGCGGATAGAGTCAGGTGGAGAAAGTAAGTTTTTATAGGACCGTGTAAATGTATCTAGCACTTCATGTGGGTGGGTGGTAAGGATACCCTTCTCATTTTTAAGTTTGTAAGTGTGGGTAGGGTTAGTGAATTGTTTCAATTTTTTGGCAAACATTGAGGAAATTGAGTTGCCCTGGAGAAGGAATTTGGATTTTGAAAATCTCATTGATTTTTCAGTGTCTGATGATAAGAGTAAATCTAATGCCGATCTTTTTTCCTGTATTGTTCTGTCCAAAGAGTGAGAGGGGGAGTTATTAATTCTGTTGTATAATTGATTTAGTTCCTGTATCAGTTTTTTAATTTCAGATAATCTGATTTTTTTATTATTAGCTGCTAATTTAATACAATGTCCTCTGATGACGCTTTATGAGCAGCCCATATAGTGGGAAGTGAGGTTTCGTTATTGTCATTAATAGAGAAATAGTCCTTGATAAGGGAGTCAATATGATTTACGTTGTCGGGGTTGGATAAGAGAGAGTCATTTATTCTCCACCTGTAAGTATTGGGGGCTAAGCCTATTTGGGATGTGTGAAAGGAGACGATCTGGTGGTCTGACCATGGACATTGGTGGATCTCCGCTGCTGAAGAGTTTGCAAGAAGAATAGGGGTGCAAAAGATGTAGTCTAGTCTAGAATAACAGTTGTGGGGGTAGGAAAAGAAAGTATATGATTTACATCCTATATTGTGTGCTCTCCAAGAGTCTATTAATTGTAAGTTATTAAGGGAACGAGATAAAGATTTGGGAAAGGCTTTGGAGGAGGGAGAAACATAACTTCTATCCATTGTGGGGTTTGCTGCTAGATTAAAATCCCCTCCAATAATCATATGAGGAGATATATAGTTAGCTAAAGTGTTGAAGAATTCAGAAAAAAATTTGGCATGAGTCTCATTAGGTGCGTAAATTGAGGCAATGGTGGTCGATTTGCCACTAATGGTACCTTTAATAATAATAAAGCGACTATCCTTGTCTTTGTGTATTTTATGCACATCCAGAATGATAGTGTTACGTATGAAAATTGCAGCTCCTCTTGTTTTGTCGGCGTGTGTGGTGAAGAAACACTGCCCAAATGATTTATCGAAAAATTTAGGGTGTCCTGAAGAGGAGAAGTGCATTTCCTGCATCAGGATAATATCAGCACCTAATCTTTTATAATGGCGCAACGCCTTTCTTCTCATATGCGGGGAGTTAAATCCCTGTACATTGTGGGATAAAATTTTTATACCCAATGTTAAATAGGATAGTTAGTAGTATGGAATTGAGAGGATAAAGAGGGGGCCTCTCCATCTATCTCATGGGAGAAGGCCACCTCAAAGTGGTAAAATAGTAAATTTGTATATTTAGGGAAAAAATTTAGGGCATGTAGGACAGTATCAGAACACCACCACACCGAAACAACATATTTTGTGAAAAATAAAAACATTGAGCATGCATTAATATCACTGTTGAATACCTGTAGTAAAGATGAGTAAGTTTCAGACCTTCCAAAATAATATAATTCAATAGTAGAATAAACATAAAAAAATATCACTCCTACGGGAGGAGCTTGGGGGTCCGACATCCAATAAGAGACGGACAAACAAAGTACAACCAATGGACAAACTGTCCAAAACTTGTCCGAAAGGCACAGCTCACAAAGGGAGTGCAGGGCTCTGTGGCCAAGTGGGGGAACAATCATGCGACTGCGGAGAAGCCACAAATATTAAATGTAGTAAAAATGAGAGAGTAAAGTGAAATATTAACGCCAGGAACAGTTTACATTTGTGTTATTGTTATATCGGGAACACTTCCTGAAAAATTTCTCAAGCAGAAGAAACAGTAAATCGATCAGGCTCTTAGTTTAAAAAGAGAACAACTAAAAACTAAGTATTAAAGTCCTGTGCCTGTTTTGAACAAGATGGAAAAACAACCTGGGTAGTGAGGGATAGTCCCAAAATTACCGGGGTTCAAAAATGTTTGTGGTTAGAAAAATAAGCCATATATCTATATAACCACGGCCCTGAGTGTGAGGAATAGAATAATACTCCTTATGGAGAAATGCAAGTATATCAGTGCATGGATATTTCAAGGGGTATAATAATTTCAGTTACTTATCTCACAAAAACCTGATGGAATGATGTAAATGAAGAAGGTTCAACTATGGATGTGAAGATTGCACTTGTAGAGACGTTAATTGTCCAGAAATTGAGATGTAGAGCCATCCACCTAACAGAGGAGTGAGAAAAAAGAGAAAAAAAAAAAGGGATCAAAATAAAATGAGCGAGATGACTTGAATTCTGAATGAGGGAATTCTAGTAGAACCACGCCATCTACTGGGAGAACTTATGAGTGCAGTTAATCACATCATAAGATGAAATGTTTTTGTGGTGGTGGTGATATATTATTTATCTTGATTTCCAAAGGGTTGGCGCCATCTTCTCTGTGCGTTGCGTGAGGCTGGAGTATTGCAGATGGGAGATGGTCTGGGAGTAGGAGCAGATCTAGGAGGCTGTTCCTGTTCCAAAAGGCCCAGTTTGTATAGGAGATCTTTACCCTCCATCAAATTAAAGATTGTATGTGAAGCTCCGTTATGTAGCACTGTGAGCTTGAAAGGAAAGCCCCATCTGTAACGTATGTTGGCGGATTGTAAAATTGATGTCACTTCGCGCATACCGTGTCTTCTCTCTAGGGTGGCCTGAGATAAATCTGGGTATATCTGAAGTCTAACCCCCTCAAACTCAATCCTCTGGGTGGATCTGGACGCACGGAGAATATCTTCTTTGACTAGATAGTCTTTTAAGCATAAAACAATATCTCTTGGTGGTTTATCTGGAGGGGGTTTAGGTCGCAGAGCTCTATGGATTCTGTCGCAAACAAAGTCAGATGCGGTTTTGTCTGGGAGGAGATTTGAAAAAACTTTTGTCATAGCTGGCATTTAGAGTTGAGCGAACCTCTGGAAGTTCGGGTTCTGCTGGTCCGTCCGAACTTCGGGACAAAGTCCGGGTCCAGGTCCGGACGGAACCCGAACGATCGCACGGACAACGAGGGACAGGGGTAAAAAAACATCCCGTGAACGGGATGGGAATGGGGGTAAAATGAAGGAAAACGTCGGGAGACCCCGAAAGGTCCTGAAACAATGTCGGTAAAAACACGTATTTTCAAGCCCAGGGGTAACTAAAGTTACCCCAAGCAACAGGCACGCTAGCAAGCCCAAGGCAGGCCTGGACCTGGGCCTGAAACAGGGCTTCAAGCCTGCCTGGTCGTCTTGGGCTTGAAGGTCTCCAAGCGAGTTGAGATTTACGGTCGATACTGTTTTCAAAAAAGTTTAGAGGAGGGTCTGTTTTGGCGTAGACTGAAACAAACGCTGT
>BLSH010349072.1:139677-177606 GCA_018402905.1 Glandirana rugosa | reverse complement strand
AATTTTTGTGATTGGGATAAATTATGAGTAATTTCTTCTGTTTAGATTAATTTAATTTTAAATTAAATTTTAATGTCCTTCTTTTTTTTTATATGATTTAACTATATCTCAATATATGGTGCTATAATATTCTATATCAGACCATATGTGAGATTGAAGAAATATAAATGTATTTAATGTTCAGACTTTTTTTTTATAAATTTATATATATATATATATATATTTATCAATTATTATGGATATATGATGATGGATATTTTGAGACTGTGTAAATTCTACGTATTACTCCGATCCTATTTTTCTCAGATTACAATTGGTGTATAAGGCGGTCTATCCCCCTGTATATATATATATATATATATATATATATATATATATATATATATACCTGAATGCGGAGTCATTCAGAGCAATTTGACTAGCAATATACGTCAGTCTGCATATTTAGTATAGAAGCGGTTAATGGCATACACGGAAAAGACCATGTGAAATTGAGTAAGAGGTTAACTGTTGTGAGGAATAGTGATGGGCGCGGTCTCTCAGCTGTGAAGGAAAAGAGTGCATACTATGTTGCTGAGCCGTGAGGCCACCCTTGGTGAACAAGTCGGATGTGAGGAAACGCGTCCAAGGGAGTGACACGGCAACAGTGAGGGAGCTGGATATGTACCTGAAGTAGCGAGGTGACAGAGATTCATGCAGCACGTGGAAACTCTGGTGTGATATGTCTCAGGATTAAGGAGTCACTTTACCAAGAAGGATCTAGGCAAATTTACCTACTTTATGGAGACTTGATATGCTGGTTTTCATCTGATGTTCAGTGAGCCTCAGTCCATGGGTGATTTGAGCACGTTTGCACGGTGGTGGAGGTTGATGGTGTGCCGCATTTATTTATGTTATACATTGACGATTGGACTTTATATTTATATTTATTTATATATATTATTTTTTTTATTTGGACTTTTCTGGGACTATAGAATGGTCCTTTTTTATACTGAGTTATCTTCACATTGATATGTTTGGATTATGACACATGCGCTGCTGGGAAATATTTATTGTTATGCACATTAATGGTATATTTCACTGAATGATTAGTACCTTATTGCGTGATTTGAACCTACCGGAAGGAACTCTTCTGGTAACATTGAACACAGAGGCCCTCTATTCTTCAATCCCACATGAGAAGGGCCTACAGATGGTCAAAAAAACCCTAGACAGTGGGACACTTCATAACACATGGGTGGTGCAACTGTTGGCATTTCTCCTAAAAAATAATACATTTCAATCAATGCAGATGTTATTGCCAGGCACAGGGCATGGCTATGGGCACGAAATGTGCCCTGGCATATGTCAACATTTACCTGGGAGACTGGGAAAGTTGGAAGTTTGATGGTGGGGGGGGGGGCGTCGTCAGTGTGCCTGTCCAGGATTTTGTCCTGGTACAGGTACATCAACAACGTCCTTGTCCTATGGTCTGGTTCAGAAGGTGAGCTCTTGTCCTTTGTGGCGAAGCTAGGCAATAACCCTTACAATCTGAGCTTTACATGTGAGTATGACAGACACAGTGTCACATTTTTGATCTGACCATCTCTTTAGATGCTTATGGTCATATTAAGACCAAACTCTTCAGGAAACCCACGGCAACCAATAGCCTCCTAGATGCCAAAAGCTTTTACCCTAACATGTTGATTAAAAATATTCCAACTGGACAATACTTGAGAGCATGTCAAAATTGTACACATGATTTCGATTTTGAACAGGAAGCCAAGGTCCTTAGACAAGGATTCCAGTCCAGGGGCCATCATAAATAGTGGCTTACAAAAGCTTATAGTAGAGCAAAGGACAGTGATGCATTGACCTTTGGACGAAGGGAGGAACAGGCGAAGGTACAAAGCCACACGAGACCGAGTCTATAATTCACTCCGAAAGTAGACAAGGTCAAAAGCATTTGTTCTACTCACTGGCACCTCCTTAGTGAGGATAGTTCGGTCAACAAATTAATCGCAAGGGATCCAAGGTTTGTATTTAGAAGGGCACGTTCATTGGGTGACTTTTTGGTTAATAGTGATGTTTCTTGGAAACCCACTGTGTATATTACTAATCCAGGTATGACCTGGTGTGGAGGTTGTGATTCATGCCCCTACATGGTTGAGGGGGACACTCTCCAGTTACCTACACAGGTAGGATTCTTAATGTCAGGGAAGAATTAGGAGAAGAACTGGAAGATTTGCCAATATCCAATATGGCTGCACTGATTCGCGCAGACGCTTGAGCAAACGGCATTCAGTGACGAGCGTGCGTTCAGGACGGTGAATGTGCCTTCACATAACATGCAAATGTGCTTTCGCAGAACATGCTAATTGCCAGTGGTCACTGGCCTAAATAAGGACACCAGTGGCTTTCATAAATTTCTGGATTATTGTCAGCCTTGTATCCTGTGTTCCTGTGCCTTGTGCTTCTGTGTGATTACCTGTTTTCGACCCAGCTTTCCCTGACCTGCTCTGGCTTTTCTCCTGGCTCTGAACCCAGCTTGCTTCATGGACCTTCTGCCTGCTCCCGACGGCCACTCTGTGTTTGGCCATGGCTTGATCTTGATCTTGACCTCCTCTTCCTGCCTTGTTCCTGCCTGATCTCCAGTGTTGGACCCCTGGCCTGGCTCCTGATGTTGTACCCTGCTGTACCCTTCTGCCAAGATCCGCCAGCACCTTCAGAGTGTCACTTAATGGGACTACCTTCTCTGATCCTGGGTGTCTCTGCACCTCTGGGCATAGTACCCTCTGTCACCAACCTCCAGGGGTACTGTGCACTCAGCCGCAAGGGAAGCCCTCTTATCGTCTCAGCCTACAGCTTGGTACGTGACACTTAAATGCAGGCAAAAGGCAAATTGTGGTACAATAGTGGTCATTTATGTAATTCTGTGCTCCTGTAACTCATTTTACGTGGGTTCATCAGACTAATTTGTAAGCGGTTCCAGGAGCACATTTACAAAATTGAAACATACAATCTGAAGGCACCAATAGCCAGTAATGTTTGCTCGCTCATTTCCCATTATTTTTTCCCCCTTTTTTTTTTTTTCTTCTTTATTTAATTTTAATTTCAATCTATCCACTCACTGTATGCATATATTTCCATTAAATTAAATATTTTGTATAAGGTAGAATATACATGATTATGTCAATTGATGTATTGCAGTATTTTCAAATGAATTCCTTAATAACCCAAGCTAGCCTCTGATTTGTATGGTCTTTAGCGTGAACAACATTGGACACCCGCCCCTATGGTGATGTGGGGGGAATGCGACTCACATAATCTCAGTGATGGATCTGCACACGTTGCTCCAGGCTGTAGATGTGGCCAATGAGGAAAGTTGCCTTTTAAACCCGGTGTGTTTAGCAAAATTGGGACGTTACTGGACTCTGAAGCAGCCGGCTAAAGACCGGCAAAACCGGACAGGCTTTTTAACCCCCCCCCCCCGGTCCATCTCCTGTCTGCGACCATAGGATGCTCCTACACTATTCTCTGGCATTGATGGCACCCCACAGGGAAGAAAATCATCCTCTTCACATTGCCCATCAATGGACTGCCCTTGTATCCCAGCATATCCAATATTTTACTTCTCATGGAACTTTAATATACTTCTTTGTCTATTGATTACAAATGGTCCTTGTAGAACCCGGGACATTGACCCTTTGGGCATATTGAACTGTAGTGCGAGGGGGGGGGGGTATCTCAGGACTGGATCCCTTCACCTATGATACATATTATCTGAGGTATCCTTATCCAACGTTCCTATGCTCCTCTTGACCACTATATAGCTTGCACCTGTTGGGTCAGGCATATGTCCCCACCGATTACTATTCATCAATTTATTTGTTTGTTCATTTTCTCCTTGGGTGCTTCAGTTTAGTTTCACAGATATGGACATATCCACACAATGATTATTATATCCCTGTGACAGTGTCCTATTGCCAGAGTTCAGAAGCGCACATCAGGCATTATCCCGTTTAGGTCCCATATTCAATAGGGAGATGGACATTAGTGGACATGGGTGGTTGATTGCTTTTGGCTTTTTATCGCACCATTTGTCTTCTCATTGAGTGATTTTTTTTTGCTACCAATAAACTTTTTGGAGATTTATATAGATGTTGTGGGAGATCAGCTCATGGGGATCACATTTCAGAGGAAAATATTCAGCATGCAGGTCAGTTTCTTTAAAATCTGTCTGCTTGCCAGGTTTATTATCACAGGCTTGCAAGATCAAAACACATAAAAACAGAAAACAAAACCTTGCTGTCCGGCACTAAACTAAACAATCGGGTTCCTCTCTATACAGTGTGGGGCTGTGGCTGTCCTCGACACAAAACCTAAGCACAGTGCAAACCTTGATCTTTTGAGTCCAAATTAGCATACAGAGCTCACTCAGCTTTCTCCCTCTGAGGTGCAGGATAGAGCTCACCTCTGCTCTCTTTGTGGTCATTAAAATGCAGGTGGAGAGAGGTTTGAGTGGACCAAAAATTCCAGGCCGGAACCAGCTCTGCCACTGTGGCTGGCAAAATCCAGGTCGGACTCTCACTAGTTGCCTCAAAGTGATCGCATGCAAGGCAACAAGTATCGCCTGTCCATTATGGTGCCTCGCATAACGTCTCATATCCCCCCCCTCTGCTCAAGCCCCTGGGGTGGAGCAACTGTCCCAACCATGCAGTGGGCCCCGGAAAGGCCATCGGTGTTATTTTGGAGCCTTCCGGCTTGGTGTTCCACTGAGAATTTAAACGGCTGTAGGGCCAGGAACCACATAGTCACCCGGCTATTTTTTTCCTGGTTGTTACACATCCGCTTAAGGGGGGCATGGCCAGTGACTAGCGTGAATGACCTTCCCAACAGGCCAACAGGTAGTCTTTTAGGGCCTTTAAGGCCTACTTGATAGCCAGGCACTCCTTCTCCACAATGGCATAATTCTTTTCATGCCTATTAAGCTTCCTGCTTAAGTAGACGACCGGGTGCTCCTCACCATCTCTGATCTGGGACAGAACAGCACCTAGTCCCACCTCAGAGGCATCGGTTTGAACAACAAACTCTTTTGTAAAGTCTGGGGTCTCGAGCACTGGTTGTACACAAAGGGCTTGCTTCAACTTCTGGAATGCCTTCTCGGCTTCGGGATTACACTTAAACGTTCTTGACCCTCTACCCTTCGCCAGAACAGTCAGAGGGGCGGCAATGGTGGCAAAGTCGGTGATGAAGCGTCGGTAATACCCTGCAATCCCCAGGAAAGCACAAACCAGTTTTTTGTTCACTGGTTGGGGCCACTTTTGAATTGCTTCAATCTTATTGGTATGGGGCTTGATCAGACCCCGACCAATAACATACCCATGGTAATTGGCCTCCTCCAGACCTATGGCACACTTTTTTTGGGTTGGCTGTTAAACCTGCTACCCTCAGCGAATCTACCACTGCCTGCACCCGGGGCAGATGCGTTTCCCAATCTGGGCTGTGGATGAACACAGACCAGATAGACTATTGCATAGGGCCAATGCGGCATCAAGGTTTTGTCCATCATACTCTGGAAGGATGCAGGGGCCCAATGCAGACCAAACAGCATTCGCTTCTATCCGGGGTAGAAAAGGCAATTTTTTCCTTTGCTGACTTCTTTAGGGGGATCTGCTAGTATGCCTTATTTAGGTCTAGGGTAGTTATGTACCGGGCACCTCCCAACCTGCCCACAAGTTTTGTCAACCCGCTGCATCGGGTATGCGTCAAACTTAGACACGTCATTTAGCTTCCTGAAATCGTTACAGAGCTGGATAGTGCCATCGGGCTTTGGGACCAGCAGTATAGGGCTTGACCAGGCACTGTGGGACTCCTCTATCATGTCTAACTACAACATGGTTTTTATTTCTCTCGCCACCACCTCTCGTCTAGCCTCAGGTATTCTGTAGGGTTTTACATTTAGAGAAAAAAGTCCTCTATTTTTACAGACAAATTCCTTAAAGAGGAGGTCCGAGGGCTAAAAAAAAAATTAAAAGTCAGCAGCTACACATACAGTAGCTGCTGACTTTTAATATTAGGACACTTACCTGTCCTGGAGTCCAGCGATGTCGGCACCCGCCGCCGATCTTCGGATCGGGGGACGGGTGCAGCCGCCTCCATCGCGGGTAAGGGAACCCGGACGTGTAAGCAGTACAGCTTCACGCCGAGCACCTTACTGCGCATGCGCGAGCTCTGCCGCGCTCTGCTACTGGCCGGGCGGCCAGTAGCAGAGCGAGCAGGGAAGAGGGAGCCGGGCTTCTGACGTCAGCGGCCGCGTCCGCCGGCCAGAGCTCCCGGAAGTGTGGAAAAGGACACCTGTCTAAAGACAGGTGTTCTCTTCCCCCTCCCACCCGAAAGGTGCCAAATGTGACACCTGAGGGGGGGAGGAATCCAACCAGCGGAAGTTCCACTTTAGGGTGGAACTCCGCTTTAATGTTTTGTTGCATCAATGAAAAGGACTTGGTTATGGGGACATCTGGGGTCAGGGGTAACCTGGGGAGTGGGCACTGCCAATAAACTCTCTGTCCTTCCATGGTTTTAGGAGATTATCATGGTAAATCTGCTCCGGTTTCCTTTTCCCAGGCTGGTAAACTTTGCAGTTCACTTCCCCTACTCTTGCCCTAATCTCAAAGGAACCCTGCCACTTTGCCAGGAATTTACTTTCAACCATGGGGACTAGTACCAGCACTCTGTCTCCGGGGGGTTCAAAGTTTGGGTTTTAGCACCCCCCTGATTATAAACCCTTCTCTGGGCTTCCTGGGCTTGCTCCAAATGCTCTCCTGCAAGGGGCAGGACAGCTTTGATTCGGTCCTGCATCAAGGAGATGTGCTCTATGACGCTTCTATATGGGGTGGCCTCTCCTTCCCTCGTCTCTTTTGCGACATCTAGCAGCCCCCTGGGACGTCTATCATACAACAGTTCAAAGAGGGGATACCCCGTAGATGCCTGCAGAACCTCTAGTATGGCAAACGTGAGGTACAGCAGCAAAAGAAACCAATTTCGCCCATCTTTATCCACCACCTATTTTAGCATACTCGAGGGTCTTGTTAAACCTTTCCACCAGACCATTAGTTTGGGGGTGGTAAACAGAGGTATGAAGATGGGAGATTTTGTACAACTTGCACAATTCTCTGGTCACTCTGGACATGAACGGGGTACCCCGATCCGTCAAGATTTCTTTAGGGATCCCCACCCGACTAAACACCTGGACCTTGGCGATAGTCTTAGCAGAGGTATTCCGCAAGGGTATGGCCTCAGGATAGCGGGTTGCATAATCCAGGATCACCAGGATGTGCCAGTGTCCCCAGGCAGATTTTACTACTGTTCCCACGAGATCCATGCCAATTCGCTCAAGTGGCACTTCAATTATGGGAAGTGGGACAAGGGGACTACGAAAATGGGTTGGCGGTGCCGTCATTTGACACTCAGGGCATGATTCACAGTATTCTTTGACATATGCATACAACCCAGGCTAGAAGAATCTCTGGGTTATTATCTCACTGGGTTTTCTCCATACCCAGATGTCCCCCCATTGCATGCCCATGGACCAGATCTAGCACCATCCTGCAGAAGGGTTTGGGAACCACTAGCTGTTTCACTTCATCCTCCTCGTGTTTCACCACCTGATACAACAATTTTTTTTTTTATGCGCCATGTAGAGAAAAGACACCCCTGAATTAGGGTCCACAGGTTCCCCATCCATCACCTTCACGTTTTCTCTGGCTCTAAGGAGAGTGACATCCCATAGTTCTGTAGAGAAGTCCCATCTCCAGGAACTCTAACTCAGGTACTACATTCGGTTCACTCTCACCGTAAGGGTCAGAGACATTGTCTGGGTCATTACTCCCCCGCTGTGAGCTATCTTCCAGCTCCTCCGGCTCCCCAGCCAGTACAGGAAAAGGAAGAGGGTCTCTTAACCCCTCGGTCCTGCCACCAGTTTCCCCTTCCATTTGGTAAAATGGGTCTGGCGAGAGGTCCCGTGCTTCCGCAGCAGGGAGAGCTCTACCCTCCAGACTCCCTGTGCCTTCCCATAACCTCCAAAAATGGGGAAAATCCCTGCCCACTAGGGTATCAAAGTAGTGAAGGTACCACCCCCACTGAATGAGTCACACTACCGCAAGGGGTGTCAATCTCAACCACCGCCGTCTGGTAGTCACAAGTGTTCCCATGGATGCAAAAGACTCAGACAGTGCTAGGGTGTAACCTTGCAGGATCTACACAATTGCTTTTTACCAACGTCACCACACTACCCGAGTCAAACAGTGCAGTGACTGGTCTCCCATCAACAAAAATCACACACGTGCAATTTGAACGTGATACTGTATATGCGACCTGTGCAAAAAGAGAAAGGCGTCTAATCACATTGCATGAGTTAATCATTCAGGGGGCAATGGGCATCAATATAGCCCAATGCATGGCATCGGTAGCACTGTATGTGTTCTATATCCAGTCTTTTAAGGGTCCCCAAGACCTTCCTGGCTTCTTTGGCCAGTCTCCAGGTCTAGAGCCCCCAGTCTCTTTAGCTGTATCAGTCTTATCAAATTTCCCCACACCCCTGAACAATCTTACTGGGTCTGCTTTCACCTCTAGATACATTGCAGTGGGGCGCAGATGGGCGCAACAAGTCCTCAGCAGCCGTGTATCTCTCCACGAGGTCCACCAGTTGGCTTGCAGTTTTGGGGTTCCCATGGCTGACCCATTTCCTCAAAGCAGCAGGGAGCGCTCGTAGATAGCGGTCCATGATCACGCTCACAATCTGGTAACCTGGCAAAGTCTCTGGCTCTAGCAATTTCCTGGTAAGGTGAACTAGGTTGAACATCTGCGAAGGGGTGGCTTGTTGGTGTGGTAGGTCCAATGATGCACGCGTTGGACCCGGACTGCCATGGTGACCCCCAGGCTTGCGAGTCTCGTAGTCCTGGGCCTTATCTGGTTCCAGATCGAAATAGGCTTTTAGGGGTTCAAGAATAGTGCTAGCAGTCCTGCCCACTGTTCCTTTGACCATCCTTAGTGAAGAGCGACTCCATGTCATCCGCTGGTGTCATCTTCTGCATGTGGTACGAGGGCGTACCAGCTTTGCTTCCACTGTCACAGGAGGTGCGGACCCCTTTTTTAACTCCAGCAGGGCCTCCGCTACCTCTCGCTGAGCTGCAATAGTCTCTTGTAGAGCTGCCTGTTGTGCTGCAGCGGCTTATGCGACTTGGCGGTTGGTTTCCTGTTGGGCTGCATTGGCTTGCAGCAGGGCCTTCAACATTTCCTCCATCTCTGAAAGCTGCTTCACTGAACTCCACCACGTGTGGGAGAGCTTGTGGGGATCACTTTTCAGAGGAAAATATTCAGCATAGAGGTCAGTTTCTTTAAAATGTGGCGGCTTGCCAGGTCTATTATCACAGGTTTGCAAGATCAAAACACATAACAGAAAACAAAACCTCGCCATCTGGTTCCTCTCTATACAGTGTAGGGCTGCCCCCGACACCCACAAAACCTAAGCACAGTGCAAACCTTGATCTTTGAGTCCAAATTAGCACACAGAGCTCACTCAGCTTTCTCCCTCTAAGATCCAGGATAGAGCTCACCTCTGCTTTCTTCCTGGTCATTAAAATGCAGGTGGAGAGGGCCGGAACCAGCTCTGCCACAGTGGCTGGAAAAACCCAGGTCAGACTGTCACTAATCACCTCAAAGTGATCACACGTGAGGCGTCAAGTATCGCCCGTCCATTATGGCGCCTCGCATAACGTCACAATGTGCATGCAGTGAGTTAGGTTGAGCTAAATTCAGGCTTTGATTTATTTTTTATTCAGCAGCACACTGAGCTTCCCAGTAAATGGCTATGCAGCGGGGACGTGTCAGGACAAGTCTGATCATTGGAGGAGAGCACACTGAGTTCCCAGCATAGACAGAAAACTGACCGCGGTGTGTTCTCCTGCTTAGTGTAGACAGTTTTTAATAGGAAAGTAGAGGGACTGGCAGGAACACCAGGAATTTCACATAAGGAAGCAATACAAAGAGGATACTTTCTCATACAAGTATATGGTACAGCAGGCACTTATCAGGTATGTGAAATGTTGGGGAAACAAAAGCTTTAACCACTTGCAGACCACGTAGCGACTATAAATGACAACAGCGTGGCTCTGTCCCGCGAATCGCCACTTATAGTCGTCACTCACGGGCACGACGGCTCGGGGGCGAGTGTGCACTGCCGGCGGCGTGCGGTCGTGCCCACCGCACACTCCCTGAGCTGGGCCAGTGACCCGCGATGGCCTGTGACAGAGCAAGAACAGGGAACCGCCTATGTAAACACGGCGGTTCCCCGTTCTGACAGGTGGCATGTCAAAGATCTACTGATCCCTGTACTTGGAATCAGTTAGATCTCTGGTGCCCCTGGCAGCCCAGCCCCCATACAATTAGAACACACTCAGAACACAGTTAACCCCTTCCCTGCCAATGACATTTATACAGTAATCAGTGGATATTTAAATTCCTGATTGCTGTATAAATGTCATTGGTCCCAAAAAAGCGTCAAAAATGTCCAATATGTCCGCCCCAATATCTCAGTCCCGATGAAAATAGCAGATCAGCGCCATTACTATTAAAAAAAAAATTGAAAAAAAACGCCAGAAATTAATTCTCATGGTTTGTAAACACAGCAAATGTTGCGCAAACCAATCAATAAACGCAGCTTGCAATATTTTGTTTTACCAAAAATATGAGGAAGAATATAAATCAGCCAAAACCGATGAATGCATTTGTTTTTTTATATGTATTTTAGCAAAAAGTAAGAAATATTATTTTTGTTTTTTTTGCAAAAGTGTCACTCTTTTTTTGTTCAGCGGTGATCAGAAATGACATAGGTGATCAAATACCACCAAAAAAGCTCTATTTGTGAGAATAAAAGGACGCAAATTTTGTTTGGGTACAAAGTCGCACGACTGCGCAATTGTTAAAGCGACGCAGTGCCGAATCACAAAAAGTGCTCTGGTCCTAAGGTGGGAAATCCTTCCGGTCCTTAGGTGGTTAATTGTTAACAAGCTTCCTTTCTTATGTACTAAGTTTTTTTTTTCAGTAGCTACAGCGCCAGAAGGGCCTCATTTTGCAGCTTTCCTGTTTGGCTGATCTTTGACATGGCGCAGAGGGCCGTACACAGATCCTACTGCAAAGAAGAAGTGGTATCAGCCTGTAATGTCTCTTTTGGCAATGGATAAAATAAAATAAAATGATCATATTGATTCCTAGCAGTATAAAGTCAATGCGTTTTGGGGGCCAAACACACTCCCCTTCATCAGAGCTCAAGAATTCTGACCGTGCTTAAATGGACTCAGGTGGGCGAAATAAAACTGCACTGATTTACTACTTGGAAAGCTCCAGGACGGCAGGTTACATATGTGTTAGTGAATGCAGCCAAAATATTTTGCTGTATTCCCTAACACTGACATACTGTAACCTGCTGTCCTAAAACTTTACAACCATTAAAGCACAGTGCTGTTTTATTTGTTATCCACTGAGTCAATTTAAACACAGTCCGAATTCTTAAGTCCTGATGAAGGGGTAGTGTGTTTGGCCCCAGAAATGCGGTGGCTTTATTCTGCTATGAATCAATTTTATCATTAAATTACCTTGGCCTCTTGGATGGTTGTTTGGTACTTCCATTGGATTGTGTGGGAGTTTTTTTACAATAGATGCTCAAACTCTTCTGTGGCTCTGAGCCTCTCTGCTTCTGGTCTCCTCTATGGTAGCCTACTGTGCTTGCATGCCATTTTCTGTGGGTGTGTGTGGACCTCATTGCCTTTCTGCAATCTGCCCTGTACCTACATCAAATCTACAATCATCTGGACTACACCTGAGCTCCCTGCTGCCTTACAGTGACCTGCTCATAGGTGTCATTAACCACTTAAGGACCGGAAGGATTTCCAGCTTTAGGACCGGAGCCCTTTTTGCGATTCGGCGCTGCGTCGCTTTAACTGACAATTGCGCGGCCGTGCAACGTTGTACCCAAACGAAATTTGCGTCCTTTTTTTCCCACAAACAGAGCTTTCTTTTGGTGGTATTTGATCACCTCTGCGTCATTTCTGATCACCGCTATAAACAAAAGAAGAGAGACAATTTTGCAAAAAAAAAACAAATTTCTTACTTTTTGCTAAAATACAAATCCAAAAAAAAAATATAAAAAAACATTTTTTTTCACAGTTTTTGGCCGATTTATATTCTTCCTCATATTTGCGATAAAAAAATCGCAATCGGCGTTTATTGATTGGTTTGTGCAAAAGTGGTCGCGTTTACGGATGATGAGAATTCATTTTTGGGGTTTTTATTTTTTTAAATTTTTTACTAATAATGGCGGTGATCTGCGATTTTTAGCGGTACTGCGATATTTCAGCGGACATGTCGGAACATTTTGACACTTTTTTGGGACCATTGGCATTTATACAGCGATCAATGCTATAAAAATGCACTGATTACTGTGTAAATGCCATTGGCAGTGAAGGGGTTAACCTGCAGGGGGCGCTCTAAGGGTTAACTATGTTCCCTGGGCGTGTTCTAACTGTATGGGGACTGCCCTAACTGGGGAAGGGAAGTGGTCACAGCCTTCACGTACAGGAAGGCTGTGATCACAGCCCTTCCCCCTCACACAGAGCGGAGGTCCGTGTTTACTTACACGGACCTCCGCTCCTTCACTCCGGGGGGGGGGCATCGCGGGTGGCCGGTGGCAATCGAAGCCGCTGCACCCGCTCCCTGGCCCTCCCCGGACACAGTGAGCGTGCGGGCGCGCCTCCGGCTGCGCGCGCGCGCTCACTGTGCGCGATCTGGCGGCCGCCGTCGTATGACGGCGTTTCGCCTTACAGAGCCACTTTGCCGCCGCCAGATGCCGATCGGCGGTCGGCATGTGGTTAAAGAATAAGTTAATCTTTCTATACATGTTACATGCTACACCCATATTTACGGTGTAACATGTTCAGCCACCTCATCCCCTTCCCAGTGATAGCAGACGGGGATCCTCTCCTGCAACGCTGTCATATTTCAGCCCTGGCCTTTGGACCTACTGTACTGTCAGGGCTGGCCCAAGACAATGTGCTTCCTGGGTCCAAGAATGAAATGCTGTCCACCCCAAAAAAAAATCACACCCACCAAAAGGCCCCCACATCCATTATTTTATATCATGATAATTAAAACTAACATTTAATTTATCAGGAAGTCAGATTTACATGCAACAGCACCTTGTCTATATGCAAAATTATGTGACATACCATTATGTTCAATTCCAAGGGGTGGGCTAGGGCAGTATAGGGATAGTATAGGGGCAGGCTAGGGCAGTATAGGGGCAGGCTAGGGCAGTATAGGGGCAGGCAAGGGCAGTATAGGGACAGTCGGAGTAGCCCGGGGGGGGGGGGCAGTTGTCATCACGACACACAAAACTGCTGGAAAAAAAATCTTGGTCAATTTGCTGGGTAAATATAAGAGACGGAGTGGCAGCCATGGTTCAATTTGCTGCCCCTCTCAAAGTGCTGCCTGGGTCCAATGGACCCACTGGGACCCATGGTAAGGCTGGCCCTGTCTACTGTGTTGATAGGCTGGTGGATATTCTACCCCAAAATCCAAAATGGGGCTCCTTTCAGGGAGATCACACTGAGAAAAGTATTTTGCCCCAGAAAAAGAGGAATAATCCCCATGTGGTAAACCCTCAACTCCTGAGGCTAAGAGGAGCTAGTTTAATTTTTCTCAGGCAAAGCCTGGAAATGAGATCCACCATAAGTCCAGAACTCCCAAATCCATGTGCTAATTCTCCTCACAATAAGGGGGTGCCTCCACTTCTCAGAGTGGGGGGATTTCTATTGGCCTTCTAGTCCCAGCACATTTCAGACATGTTGGTTCCGAACATTGTTTGGGGAAAGATGGGATTTCAGGGTGGCATTATTCTCAAAAAATCAATTAATTGATAAAAAAAGATATATTTTTATTGTAACTCATTTAAAATATGTATAAAAACCATCAAGAATAAATCATATTAATACATAGGTGAGCGCTCAAGATGTTTCGCCTTGAAATTGGCTTCATCAGGAGTCTTATTAGCATCTTATGTTGCTAAGTTATCTAGAATAAGGTAGACAAAAACCTCTTTTAGTGAACAAATACAATATGAAAATATTATCTCTGACTTTTAAATAAGTATACTGGAGAGAATTATCATCATAAAAATAACAATCTTGCATTGAGTATTTTACATAACTCTATTCCGAATACAATAATTTGGTTGACCCAACACCAGCCCCCTCCCTCACCTTAGATTCAGAAAACAAAGGAACCATGGACACGGCTGCGCATGGACAATCTCGGAAGCATTTGGTGAACCACAGAAGGGCTACTACCGCTGATGAAACATAAATCATTCAATTTATTTTCTTAGTCAGGAATTAAAGGCTATCTGTGACTTTCTTTAAAACTTGTGCTTCCTTAAATGGTTTATATTATTTAGATTTTAAATAAGTCATTATTCATTTCTTCACTAGATGGCAATGAACCTAGTTTTAACAGCTGCCAACTGATCCAAAATATACTGATGGCTTTGTTTTATAATGATTTTAATAATTAATTGAAACCCACCGGTTATTAAATAAGCAAGGAAGCAACTTTTAACCTCCAGCCAGGAGTATAGACACCAGGAGTAAAGATACTTCGGTGCATTTTCTTATAATTTTATCTTGCACTAAAATAAAAATTCAATTTTTGCAAAATGGTTGATTAACCACTTCAGACCCGGAAGGATTTCCCACGTTAGGACCAGAGCACTTTTTGAGATTCGGCACTGCATCGCTTTAACCACTTCAGCCCCAGAAGGATTTCCAGCTTTAGGACCGGAGCCCTTTTTGCGATTCGGCGCTGCGTCGCTTTAACTGACAAATGCGCGGTCGTGCGACGTTGTACCCAAACGAAATTTGCGTCCTTTTTTTCCCACAAACAGAGCTTTCTTTTGGTGGTATTTGATCACCGCTGCGTCATTTCTGATTGCCGCTATAAACAAAAGAAGAGCGACAATTTTGCAAAAAAACCCAAATTTCTTACTTTTTCCTAAAATACAAATCCAAAAAAAATATATAAAAAAACATTTTTTTTCACCGTTTTTGGCCGATTTATATCCTTCCTCATATTTGCGATTAAAAAAATCGCAATCGGCGTTTATTGATTGGTTTGCGCAAAAGTGGTCGCGTTTACGGATGATGAGAATTCATTTTTGGGGTTTTTAATTTTTTTTTATTTTTTACTAAAAATGGCGGCGATCTGTGATTTTTTGCAGTACTGCGATATTGGGACCATTGGCATTTATACAGCAATCAGTGCTATAAAAATGCACTGATTACTGTGTAAATGCCATTGGCAGCGAAGGGGTTAACCTGCAGGGGGCGCGCTAAGGGTTAACTATGTTCCCTGGGCGTGTTCTAACTGTATGGGGGACTGCCTAGCTGGGGTAGGGAAGTGGTCACAGCCTTCACGTAAAGGAAGGCTGTGATCACAGCCCTTCCCCCTCACACAGAGCGGAGGTCCGTGTTTATATACACGGACCTCCGCTCATTCGCTCCGGGGGGGGCATCGTGGGTGGCCGGCAGCAATCGAAGCCGCCGCACCCGCTCCCTGGCCCCCCTGGACACAGTGAGCGCGCGGGCGCACCTCCGGCGGCGTGCGCGCTCACTATACACGTTCCCGCAGCCGCCGTCAGCCACTGACGAGCCACTTTGCCGCCGTCAGATGCCGATCGGCGGTCGGCAAGTGGTTAACTGACAATTGCTCGGTCGTGTGACGTTGTATCCAAAGGAAATTTGCGTCCTTTTTTTCCCCACATATAGAGCTTTCTTTTGGTGGTATTTGATCACCTCTGCATCATTTCTGATCACCACTATAAACAAAAAAGAGCGACAATTTTGCAAAAAAAACCTATTTCTTACTTTTTGCTAAAATACAAATCCAAAAAAAATATATAAAAAAACTAATTTATTCATCATTTTTGGCCGATTTATATTTTTCCTCATATTTTTGTTAAAAAAAATTGTAATCTGCGTTTATTGATTGGTTTGCGCAAAATTTGCTGCGTTTACAAACCATGAGAATTAATTTCTGGCGTTCACACAATTTTATTTTTTTTCTAGTAATATCGGCGATCTGTGATTTTTATCGGGACTGCGCGATTGGGGCGGACATTTCGGACATTTTTGACACTTTTTTGGGACCAATGGCATTTATACAGCCATCAGAAATGTAAAGTATCCACTGATTACTGTGTAAGTGTCATTGGCAGTGAAGAGGTTAACCTGCAGGGGGAGATCTAGGGGTTAAGTGTGTTCCCTAGGCGTGTTCTAACTGTGAGGGGGCTGGGCTACCAGGGGCATAAGAGATCTAACTGATCCCAGTGACAGGGATCAGTAGATCTTTTAAATGCGTACTGACAGAGCGTGGAACCACCGTGTTTACATTGGCGGTTCCCCGTTCTTCCTCTCTGCCAGGCAATCGCAGCTCGCTACAGTGCACGTGCGTTTATAGGCAGTGAGTCGTGCGGAGCTGCCACTCTGCAGCAGTAAATATATGCGAGCCAATCGGGAACTGGTTAACCATCTATTTCAGCCACATTATTTAAATTCAATTTCTTATTTCACCTTTTAAGATATGCAATTTGATTTGATTGTCACTTTTTTGCTCGTTGTTGTATTAGTTGTCTTAATCCTCTGCAGAACACAGACCGCCGTGTCAGTGGAGAATAGACAAACATAGCACATGGTAAAGAGAAAAGATGTTTAAACTACAGCAGGACCCTTAATAAGGAACAGAGCAGGCCAGAGTATAGTCATAATACTTCCTTTTACCTTTAACCGAGAACTTCTGTGGCGTGTCCATCCATCAGAGCAAACAGCTGTACAATCAGCTGCTGCCACTGGGGATTTAAATAGCCCCTCCATTGGAGCAGCGTCTGACATCACCGCTCAGATGCCCATTGGTTGCTCACTAGGAGCAACTCGTGCATGCACGATGCATTGCCCTTGATATAATGCATAATAGTCCTATGTATAGGGAATTTCAAAGATGGCCGCGGTGTCTTCGCGCCTGCGCAGTAGACAAGTTCCGGTCACATGTATCGTGACTATGTGCGCGATTAACTGGAAAAGACAGCATACTGAATGGAAGATTGCTCCTAGTCTAGGACTGAGAATGAACCAGAAAACCGTTATCCAAGAAATGGTTTAAAGCTTAGGGCCTCATTCAGCCGGGGATATTTGGTAGCGGATAAATTAAATATCCACTTATCTTCCCTCTGCAAAAGTAGTATATCAACATCTCCTCCTCTTTCATTTGTAGGGATATATTCTAGGCCAAAAAACCTCATTAATGAGGCGTCAAACTGATGATATAACCCCATGTGGCAACTGATTGGACTCTCAATTTTTTTTGCCTTAACTAGTTTTATGTGGACCCTGATTCTGTGGAAGAAGGGCCTTTTAGTTTTACCAACGTAAAACTTGTCACATTGGCATTCCATAAAATATACCACTCCAATCGATTGGCTTGTGGCAGAAAAAGAGGGCTTGTATATTTGACCATTAGGTAGTTCTATTTGTTTAGCTTTCCAGATAAACTGTAAAGAAATTACATTTATGACAAGATGCTGTACCTGTTTGTTGTATAGAGCTTGTTTTGTAACTGGGAGTAATGACTATGGACCAGCTGATCCTTCAGGGATCTTGATCTTCTGAATGTGATCTCTGGATAGTCTTTAATATATTTGCAAACAGTATAATCACCGGTCAAAAGATACCAATATTTCTTCATTATATTTCAGACCTGCTGATGCTGACCGAAATATTGTGTAATTAGTATAACACTAGTGTCTTCCTTCTTGCTATTGTTGTTCTTATGTAACAGGGAATGTCTGTTTTGGCCATTGGCTTTGATATGCCCTCTTGAGCAGTGATCTGCTGTAGCCTCTACTTAATAGGCGTGCTTGTAACGCCTTGGCTTCTAATTCAAAGTCCTCTTGCTTTGAACAGTTGCGTTTTAAACGCAAGTATTGACTGTATGGTATACTGACAATCAAGGGGCCTGGATGTGAGCTATTTGCATAAGATGGTATTGCCTGATGACTAGTGTTGAGCAAACCCGGAGTGTAACGTTCGGGTCCGTACCGAACTTTTGGGTGTCCGGGAGCCGGACCCGAACACGGACATTTCAAAAAACGTTCGGGTTCGGTCCGGGGTTCTGCTATTTTACTCCACGTGTTGAGAAGCTACAGGGCAGCCAATCAACAAGCGTTTCACTGGTTTGCCCTTAGAAGCCATCACAGCCATGCCTACTAATGGCATGGCTGTGATTGGCCAGTGCATCATGTGACCCAGTCTCTTTATAAGCTGGAGTCACGTAGTGCTGCAGTCACATGCTCTTGGGTTAGCTGTAGGGAGAGGAAGCTGACAGCGTGAGGGAGAGATTAGAGACATTTTAAGATCTGATCCTGCATCCTGAGATAGATTACTTTACTACTGCTGTGCTGTTGCTCTGAGGACAGATAGCAGAAATTAGAGATTTCACATACCGCTGCTTTGAGTTGCAGATCAAACTCTGCATAAAACAACGATCGCTACGATCGTGCTCAGCGATCAGATTGTTGGAGGAATTTGAGATTTCAAATACTGCTGCTTAGACAGAGTTTAATCTGCAATCTCCAACTCTAACGCAACGATCGTTACGTTCGTACACAACAATCAGATTGTGGGATCGTACACAATGATCAGATTGTGGGAGTAATTTGAGATTTCACATACTGCTGCTTTAAGCGATCTGAATGCCTTGGACTTGGTAGGGGGGACTGTGGTAGGGGGTACCAAGTGTCTCCAGATGAGTTAGGGATATCGGAAGGAAAAATTTGTTCCTTCAACTCGGATACCAACTCATCCAGTGAGTGACCCTCTTCCCATAAGTCCATGAATTCTTGAAGGGATTTAAGTCCTCAATGGAGAGGTTATCCCAAATTTCACTTTGGGGATCAACCTGAGATGACTTGTGTTCTTTGTCATTAATGGCCTTGAACATTAATTTTCGAGTAAATAAATGAACATCTTTATTTAACTCAAATCAATTCACCCTCTGAGTGGGACAGAATGTCATCCCCAAAGCTAAAACTTCTGGCTGGTCCTTGGTCAGATAACAAGAGGAGAGATTTATGACTTCAAGTTTTGTGGATTCACTTTGGACTTGGTGGAATCCACAATAAGTATCTTTTTTGACTCCAAAGGGGATTGTGATGTAAAGATAGGTGCAGTGCGAACATCACTGGTGACTGCATTGGTATTTACTGAGCTTACCTTAGATAAAGAAGTGTGTGATGAAGTAGGACGTGCAGTTGCCAATTTGGCAGGACTGGTGGTAGAAGATTGCCTGTTTAGAATTATCTGAATGTGAAACATTTCGTACCTGTGAAGAAGTGCGTTTAGATATAGATGTTTGAAAGCCTTCACCATCACCTTTTCATTTATGTGATTTCTTTCCCTTAAATGATTGGTATTGTGAATTAGTCTGTGATGAGGAAAAGGGAGACAAAGAAGATCTGTCAGAATCATTTACATCACTATTTACCCCATTTTGCTTTAAAATATTTTTAAAGAAGCGTCGTTTTTTACCCCCCCCCCCCTTGGGACCATCTATAATCCTCATTAGAATCATAGGCCAATTTGTCTCTGCCAAATTTCTTTTCCTTGTTTTTTTAATAGTTCTCCCACAAAGGATTCAATCCTTAATTTTAATTTTAGATCACTTTCACGCTTTTCAAAGCTGGAGACTGACAGTAGATTTGCATTGTCAGCATATAATTTTTCAATGTCTGTATCCACTTCCACAATCTCAATGGTATATTGTTGGCACAAAGTTTCCATCATTTTAAATAAACTATTATGTAAATTTTCTTCCCATTCTACTTTTAAGTCAGGCTCCAGCTTTCTTACGTTTGGAAAAATCGGTAAACGTAGGCCCCAAGGGACCATTTTTTCCTCTATATACTTCTGGAAGTATTTTTTATTCCAGTAGAATCTGGACTTTTTTTCTAACAATCTCTGAAGTCTTAAGAAAAAACGATCCAAAGTTATACCACCTATGGGAGGTTCTTTGGGCCTTGTGGATTTTGTCCATCATGCACACGAATGCCTCCCCACAGTAGTTAGCCATATTGAAGAATTCTCAATTAATTCAGCCCTTTACACAAGCAATTTGGCAAAACTGTATGTATATACTGTCCTAATAGTTGTTACAAAGATAGACAATACTGAACAACTGCATTTACTAAAAATCACAATTATTTTGACAAAGACTATTGTTAGTAATAAACCGTTTGAGGTTCTCCAGATCTAATGTTTAGGTGGTGATTGAACACCTATAGAATAATGGAGAAGGTCTGGAGAACAAAGGGAACCTCAAAGTATTCAACCAACTCCCTTGTATATTTAGAATATTGTTTTGTGGAAAGATAGGATTTCAGGGTGCCATTATTCTCAAAAAATATATTAATTGATAAAAAAACAAAAACATTTTTATTGTAACACATTTAAAATAAGTATAAAAACCATCAAGGATAAATTATATTGATGCATAGATACATAGGTGTGCGCTCAACATGTTTTGAAATTGGCTTAATCGGGAGTCGTATTAGCACCTTATGTTGCTAAGTTATCTAGAATAAGGTAGACAAAACATCTTTTAGTGAACAAATACAATTTGACAATATTATCTCTGACTTTTAAATAAGTATACTGGAGAGAATTATCATAAAAATAACAATCTTGCATCAAGAATTTTACATAACTCTATTCCGAATGCAATCATTTGGTTGACCCAACACCAGCCCCTTCCCTCACCTTAGATCAAGAAAACAAAGGAACCACGGACGCGGCTGCGCACAGACAGTCTCGAAAGCATTTGGTGAACCACAGAAGGGCTACTACCACTGAAGGAACATAAATCATTCAATTTAGTTTCTTAATCAGGAATTGAAGGCTATCTGTGACTACTACTTTAACCAGTTCCCTACCGAGTCATTGTAAAATGACGTTGGCAGGGAACCTCTGTCAATCCGGGACGACGTCATATGATGCCTTTCCCTTTCCGCTGCTACTGCAGGCCCCTGGGGGCCCATAGCGAGGCGATCGCAGATCGACCGTGTTCCTCGGAACACAGCCCCCCCTCGATCGGGGTAAAGAGCCAATAAAATTGGCTCTTTACCACATGACCGGCTGTGTCCAATCACAGCCGGTCACTGCCGACCTCCATGTGCACGCCGGTCATGCGCCGCCCCGGGGGCATGCAGTGTGGTGATCGGGGCTGAGGCTTGTCCCTCGGACAAAGCCCAGCTCTGATCAGTGTAAAGAGCCAATAGAATTGACTCTTTACCACGTGACCGGTTGTGTCAATCACAGCCGGTCATGTGATGTAAACAAACCACGGTAACGAGCTGTTACCGCAATCTCCCTCTAACACACGATCGGTGTGTGACAGGGAGATTGCGGTAACAGCTCGTTACCGCCTACTGTGTACACCAAGCACACTGATCACCCCCCCTAATAAAGAGGACCTGTCACCTGCCCATCAAAGTACCCGAGTACCTGTCACCTGCCCATCAAAGTACCCGAGTACCTGTCACCTGCAAATCAAAGTACCCGGGTACCTGTCACCTGCCCATCAAAGTACCTGAGTACCTGTCACCAACCCATCTGAGTACCCGAGTACCTGTCACCAACCCATCTGAGTACCCGAGTCCCTTAGAAGAGTTCAAGAGATATGTTCATCTATGGATACGCTATATAGATGACATCTTGGTGGCCTGGAAGGGCACCGCGACTGATTTGGAAATATTTACAGCGGAACTTAATGATAACTGCCATAATATTAAACTCGCATACAATTGGAACTCAGCCAGCATACCCTTCTTGGACCTCAATATCTTCAAGAATGAAGGAAGAATCAGTACATCAACGTATCGCAAACCCTCAGCAGCTAACACCCTACTGAGAGCAGATAGCTTTCATCCCCAACCGAAATAGATTGGAAATAAACCCGCGCTACGGAGATAATTATATGTCTATCTGCACTGTGAGACTGCTGCCTTCCAGGGACTCCCTCCTGAGAGGGAAGGGTATATCTCAGATGTGTACAGGAATGGCGCTGTCTGGTAGGGTTGTGACTATAATCATATATAAGAATTATTTAAGAGCCCTTTTGCTTTAAAATGGGTTTACAATTATAAAGTGCTGAGTGTCCCATAAATAATATATATATATATATATATATATATATGTATCCCAGGTTAAACTCTGATCAACCATAAAAATTAGATCCCCAGTGTAGGGAAAGAAATTCAAGATTACAAGAATCAAACAGTGGTGTATATAAAATGCAATAAATAGTGTGTGCCCTGTAGCGCGATGTGTTATAAAAATGTATTATATATAAGGTAAACAATATCTCATGTGTAACAACAAGTGTCCCAAAAAACCTCTCAGGGTTAAAAAGTCTGTGAATGTCCGTAAATGAATGAATTCAGATCATCAAAGAAAAAAGAAACATTATGGTATGTAAGACTGATGCATATCGAAAAGCGACCATTTCCCCAGAATAATGTTCCACAAAGCCGCAAAGATCTTGTGTTGTAACCTTAATCCTGCTGCAGACAATCCAAAACAATATGTGCCCAAAAAGGTGACTTTTGTGCTCCTATGATTTCCACTGAAACAAGGGGTGACTTCCACTCGTGCTCCCCCGTTAGTGCCCTCACTTACCAGATTTTTCTCACACCTGCAGGGGTAGTGCGCCTTTGGTAAATGGGGTCTTGGCGTCCTATACCGGTTGCTCTCCCCTTGATGAAATGTGAAGGTCCACGTTACTCACTCCCTCCTCTGTACGCTGCAGCCCAAGGAATCCATGACAAACAAACTATACCAGCATTCCTTTCCACTCAACCGAGGGTCCAATGCGCATTGAGGGAGAAATAAGACGGATCCACGATAGTGCAGTACCGTAGGTTAAATTTTATTAAAAGTCTTTCTAAAAGCATGTAAACAAGCGTCTCCCAGTATACAGAGTAGGCAGGCGAGACCTGGGGAAACGGTCACTTTTCTATATGCATCGGTCTTACATACCATAATATTTCTTTTTTCTTTGATGATCTGAATTCATTCATTTACGGACATTCACAGACTTTTTAACCCTGAGAGGTTTTTTGGGACACTTTTGTTACACATGAGATATTGTTTACCTTATATATAATACATTTTTATAACACATTGCACTACAGGGCACACACTATTTATTGCATTTTATTGCATTTTATATACACCACTGTTTGATTCTTGTAATCTTGAATTTCTTTCCCTACACTGGGGATCTCATTTTTATGGTTGGTCAGAGTTTTTTAACCTGGGATACACATATATATATATATATATATATATATATATATATATATATATATATATATATATAATTTATGGGACACTCAGCACTTTATAATTGTGATTATTTATGTGGTTTCTGGTTTCAATATTGCACATCTCAGTACGGGGTTTAGTAAACCCATTTTAAAGCAAAAGGGCTCTTAAATAATTCTTATATATGATTATAGTCACAACCCTACCAGAGACAGCGCCATTCCTGTACACTTTCATCCCCAACCCTTGAAACAGGGAATACCCATCGGACAGTTTCTGCGCATCCGCAGGAACTGTACAGAAGAGAAAGACTTTAAAAGGGAAACTCATGCCATGTATGATCGCTTCAGGGAAAGGGGCTATAGCCATAAGGTCTTGAGACAGGCTAAGAAAAGAGCTATGGAATGTGAGCGACCCTCACTCCTCTCTGAGGAAGCCATATCCGATATGGGGGATAAAACAACAACAAAAAAAGAACCGGTTAGATTCATCAGACTTTGGCTCGCAATGGCCCACTGTGAAAGAGGTTCTCTCTAAACATTGGTCATCTCTGTCGAAATGCCCTGCCTTAGCGGAAATAGTCAGTGTCTATCCCCATATGGTGGCCAGAAGAGCTCCAAACTTCTCTGACCTTCTAACCAAGTCTGAATATATCCCTACAATCAAAAGTACCTGGATTTCGGGCTATCCACGAACTAAGGGTATGGTCCCATGCGGTCATTGCCAGATCTGTAGATACGTTGAACGAACTGAAAATTTCACGGATGTGGCTCAAAAAAACATCTATAAAATCAAAAGCTTGATAAACTGCGCTACCACAAAGGTGATTTATAGCCTCATTTGCCCGTGTAAAAAAACATACATTGGCAAAACCAAACGCCAGCTTCGCATTCGCATTGGTTAACATCTGGTGGACATTAGACAGAATGAACCCAAGAGCCATATTGCTGAGCATTATTCCATTTATCACGGAGGCAACCCTAAGGACACCATGGTTAAGGGCATTTATGCTTTGAATGTTAGTAGTAGGAGGGGCGACTTTGATAGGATCTTACTACAAAAAGAAAAATATTGGATCTACACTTTAGGAGTTATGGTGCCAAATGGTTTGAACAAAAAACGTAACCTACAACCTTTTCTGGACACCCCATAGATGAAAAAATGGCCATAGATGTATGGCTCCTTTAGCATCAAGATGGCTACAAGTGTATGGATCTATTCAACTTAACCACACATTTCCTCATATGGGCAATGTCTTTGAATGAATACTAACTTTAGTTTTCCACCAGAACACACACTATTCCCTCTCTCTGTCTTTGAATGCTTTGGCGGATTAAACTTTAAATCTGTAGTCTATAAAGTTGTATTGGGAAGGCAATTGGCCCTCCCGGCACCCACCTCTCTCGATAGGGTATGCTCCATGTATGTAGGAAGTTGGTCTTTGTTGAAAAACCTTAACTAAAATATGATAAGTTAAGAGCATGTATATGGGCAATAATGACATTCTGTCTTACCTCTATAGCTCAGTGCTTATTCTGCATATACATGGTGTGTTTCCCTCTGGCATACAATGATAATGCAACAGGTATAGCGGTGTCCCCACAGACACTGCCATGCACACATCCTGTTTATTATAATTTTCGGCTCTAGTGTTTAAATTAACACACTACCTGATTTTTAATGTCATTACTTAGAATAAATTTATACTTTAGAGGCATCTAGGTCTCATGGCCTAAAGTAATATGTTTGTAAGCAAACCTTGTTATCAGCACAACCACAGTGCCACCTGTGATTATTAGGTCTGAATTACAATTGGACGTGAAGATGTATTTAGTACCTCCGTCCACCAGATGGCGCTAGTCCTGACGAAGCTGGCGTGACCAGCGAAACGTGTTGACGGTGTGCTGCCTGCACGCCTCCATGATGCTCTGATTCACCCGTCGAGTTACACAATCTAGCAGCGGGTTCTTTTGCTGCGTTGGATGCCTAGGATCGCCGGAGGAAGCCTGTGTCACGCATACACACAAGCACTTGAGGTACACTACGGGCCATTGACAGTTGAATGCATGGGTAAGTGAATTACACACTCCCTGGATTGCTACAATTGCTCTCCCTCCTTTCCTATAGTACCGCCCGTGTTCCTATTGCACTCTGCATTTATCTGCAGGTATCCTCGGACGGGTCTGCCTGTAGCCAACCACTGTGGATTTTGCTATCATCAGCCAGACCAGCAGCTTTAAACTACTTGCAGTTAAAATGTCTGTAGCCTGCCTAGTCGGTTTGCCATCATCAGGCAGATCCTGCAATGAATACTGCTTCCAAAGGGTTTTGTGCCTAAGTGCTTAGCCTCAGACTGTCCAACTCACCTTTATGTCCGCCCGTAGACGACCAAATCGGGCATCCGTGCACTGACCCTCCCCCTATAACAGGTGCTTTCAGTATTTATATGTGTGACTCTTTCATGCCATATGTGATATTTGTTATCTGCTTGATTTAATGTTTACATGAGGGATTGTGCTCTGGGGCATTTAGGTGGAGGTGCCTGTGCGAGTGGTGGGTGTGTGGGGGGGCCCTTTTTTTCCCCCCTTTCTTAACTCATGACAACGTTGTCTATGGTGGCGGTTCCCTGATCAGTGTTATATCTATTTTTGTATTTTCCATTTGGTATTTCCCCTTGCATTCATCAATAAAGTGTATTTTTACAAATTCTGTTTTTTATCAATTAATTCCTTTTCACATCAGACTACAGTGGCTTTAGTATATGGTGTCTTTACAGACAGCCCCCTGTGCTGCCCATGCTTGGTTCTGTGTCTCCCTCTTACCATTAAGCCCCAGGTGATATTTATCCCTGAGTGAGTAGACGTGGTTATTTCTTACACTTAGTCCTTTGACCCCCGTTTGGGGTCTCCACATTTCTTTGGTCCTGTCACCAACCCATCTGAGTACCCGAGTACCTGTCACCAGACCATCAGCGTACCCGAGTACCTGTCACCAGACCATCAGCGTACCCGAGTACCTGTCACCAGACCATCAGCCTACCCGAGTACCTGTCACCAGACCATCAGCTTACCAGAGTACCTGTCACCTGCCCACCTGAGTACTCGAGTACCCGAGTACCTGTCACCAGCCCATCAGTACTCAAGTACCTGTCACCTGCCCTTCAGATTACCCGAGTACCTATCACCAACCATCTGAGTAACCGAGTACCTATCTGCAGCCCATCAGATTACCCAAGTACCTTTTACCAGTCCATCAGATTACCCAAGTACCTATCTCCAGCCCATCAAAGTACCCGAGTACCTATCTGCAGACCATCAGGGTACCCGAGTACCTATATGCAGCCCTTGCCTCATAGAATATACCTCAGGTAAAAGACAAGGAGAGAGAGGCGCCTCTAAGTGTAATATGCACGCTTTATTTAAGGTAACAGGAATGGATTAAAAACACTCACATAATAGTGGATAAAATCAGTATGGAAAGAGTAGTCCAGGGCAGCGTCATGGTCATGTGTAGGTCCCCATTGTATTTCCTTGTGTTCCTTTTCTTCTCCTGGTATGCTCCCCACAATATGATAACAATGTCACTGTGAATTGCTTAACAGCTGCAGCTGCCCATTCAATCTGCTCCTCCCCCCGTTCGTTGTAATATATTCACTAGCATGCCCTATCCGCAATCCTGTCAGCTGAGCCGATCGCCTAGGAAACGCGTCGCACCTCCCGTGACGTCACCTGTCTGCGCCTGGTCTTGTGGTTCAAGCCTCGCTTTGGAATCTGCCGGCTAATCCATCTTCACTTTCCAAACGGCTTCCTCCACCACCTCTTCAGCTGATAGCTGCATCCAGACCTACACATGACGGTGACGCTGCCCTGGACTACTCTTTCCATGCTGATTTTATCCACTATTATGTGAGTGTTTTTAATCCTGTTACCTTAAATAAAGTGTGCATATTACACTTAGAGGTGCCTCTCTCTCCTTGTCTTTTGCAGTGTTTGGAGCCTGGTTCAGCTCTTTTGGGATGGCTGCCTACACCTAAGTGTTGATGGACTTATGGACTTATGTCATGTTCTTATGTTTACATGTGTATACATACCAAAAAGTTCCTTTTATCATATAGCATGTGGTATCTTTAGATACGTGTATATGGTTTTATGCACATCTTTAATTTATTATTTTCACCATATTCCTGATTACATCTTTCTCCCGTAAAGAGCGGGGGTTGTGCGCACATACTTGCCTTTGTTTGAATATACCTCAGGTGTTTGCTTTCCAAAATGTAGTGAGTTTTGGTTAGACCACCAAGTTAATTAGCCCTATTGTGCCAACATCCCACATTGATGTAAGAAGAAACCAGGTTTGTAACCCCCAAGTTACTCGGGACTTTTAAGGCACCATTGAATGCAGAAATTGATAAAGTATGCAATTTTATTATAACAATGTCTAAAAAATAGCAGATACAGTCAGCATCTAGCAAAATGATAAAAACATTGATACGGTAGGAATCTTGAGGCTTGATGGTACTTCTCATTGCCAGCCCGACATATTTCAGGATTTGGGTATTCCCTTCTTCAGGGTCATTCTCAAGTAATGAGGAGTACACACATGTTAAGACGTGTCCAAAAGCCTACCAAGAGTCACGGCCACCAAAGCCAACATCGCTGCTGGGGCAACCACCTAGGCCCCGAAGTGTGGAAACGAAGGGGGCATCTAGGGGAGGTGCCGACGCTTGACAAAAGGGGGTGTCCCGAGGTCCACTGAGCTCCCAAGGCAGCCGGTCGGTACCCAGCCGAGAAACAGTGACAACAGTCCAATCTGAACACCGCCATTCTCCACATCTCCACGCAGCTACACACCACTCTACAGTGTGCTTCCGAGAACAACTTTTTTCAACCTGTTCTATTTCCTCGGATTGGACTGTTGTCACTGTTCCTCAGCTGGGTACTGACTGGTTGCCTTGGGAGCTCAGTGGACCTCGGGACACCCCCTTTTGTCCCATCAAGCATCGGCACCTCCCCTAGATCCCCCCTTCATTTCCACACTTCGGGGCCTAGGTGGTTGCCCCATCAGCGGTGTTGGCTTTGGTGGCCGTGACTCTTGGTAGGCTTTTGGACACGGCTTAACAAGTGTGTACTCCTCATTACTTGAAAATATCCCTGAAGAAGGGAATACCCAAATCCTGAAACTGGCAATGAGAAGTACCATCAAGCCTCAAGATTTCTACCGTATCAATGTTTTTATTATTTTGCTAGATTCTGACTGTATCTGCTATTTTTTTTTACATTGTTATAATAAAATCGCATACTTTTTTATCAATTTATGCATTCAATGGTGCCTTAAGTCCCGAGTAACTTGGGGGTTACAAATCTGGCTTCTGCTTTCCAAAATGGGGTCATTATGGGGGTAATTCCACTGTCCTGGTGCTCCAGGACCTTCAAAAGTGTGATAGGTATGAATGAAATTTTATGTGTAATTTATGCTCACTGCATGACGGTGCTCACTGCATGTTCGGCCTCTGTATGTGGCCAGGGTGTGAAAGTCTCACACATATGGTATTGCCATACCTGGGATGAGTAGCAGAATACATTTTGGGGGCTAATTTTTGCTATGTACGTGCTATGCGTTAGAAATATCTTATAAATTGACCACTTTGTGTAAAAATAAGTGTTTTCATTTTCTTTCCAAGTTTTTTTGAAGACTTGTGGGAAAAAAATGAACCATTCAAAAGACTCATAATGCCTCACAGAATATAAGTTGGGGTGTTTGCTTTCCAAAATGGGTAATTTTATGGGTAATTCCATTGTCTTGGTGCTCCAGGGCCTTCAAAAGTGTAATAGGTGGTTAGGAAATTAGATGTGAAATTTCTGCTCCTAGAATGCCTGACGGTACTCCCTGCATGTTGGACCTCTCTATGTGGCCAGGCTGTGTAAAAGTCTCACACATGTGGTATCGCTATACTCGGGATGAGTATCAGAATATATTTTGGGAGGTAATTTTTGCTATGTACATGCTATGTGTTAGAAATATCTTATAAATTGACCACTTTGTGTAAAAATAAGTGTTTTCATTTTCTTTCCACGTTTTTCGAAGACTTGGTGAAAAAAAATTAACCATTCAAAAGACTCATAATGCCTCATAGATTATACGTTAGGGTGTTTGCTTTCCAAAATGGGGTCATTTTGTGGGTAATTCCATTGCCCTGGTGCTCCAGGGCCTTCAAAAGTGTAATAGGTCGTTAGGAAATTAGATGTGAAAATTCTGCTCCTAGAATGCACGACGGTGCTCCCTGCATGTTGGACCTCTCTATGTGGCCAGGCTATGAAAAAGTCTCACACATGTGGTATCGCCAAACTCGGGGCAAATAGCAGAATGTATTTTGGGGTGTAATTGGAAGTATGCATATGCTGTGTGTGAGAAATAACTTGTTGTTATGACAATTTTGTGCAAAAAAAAAAAATAAATTCTTAATTTTCCCAAGAATTGTGGGAAAAATGTACAACTTCAAAAAACTCGCCATGCCTCTTACTAAATACCTCGGAATGTCTACTTTTCAAAAGGGGGTAATTTTGGGGGGTATTTGTACATTCCTGACATTTCAGGGCCTCAAGAAATGAGCCATCAGTGCATCAGGTGTGATCAATTTTCAATGATTGGCACCATAGCTCGTAGACTCTAACTTTCACACAGATCATATAATATACACTTATTTGGGTTATTTTTTACCAAAGATAGGTAGCAGTATAGGTTTTGGCCCAAATTTATGAACAAAAATTACTTATTTGCAAAATGTTATCACAGAAACTAAAAAAACTTGTTGTTTTCCCAAATTAATGCATTTTTTTCACTTATGTCGCAAAAAATAGAAAACCCAGAGGTTCTTAAATACCACCAAAAGAAAGCTCTATTTGTGTGAAAAAAATTATAAAAATTTTGTTTGGGTACAGTGTAGCACGAGAGAGTAATTGTCATTCAAAATGTGAGAGCGCTAAAAGCTGATAATTGGTCTGGGCAGGAACAGCTGCCAACTGATCCAAAATATACTGAAGGCTCTGTTTTATAATTATAGTAATGATTTTAATAATTAATTGAAACCCACCTGTTATTAAATAAGCAAGGAAGCAACTTTTAACCTCCAGCCAGGAGTATAGACACCAGGAGAAAGATACTTCAGTGTATTTTCTTATAATTTTATCTTGCACTAAAATAAAAATTCAATTTTGTTTGTAGCAGAATAGTTGATTAACCATCTATTTCAGCCACATTATTTATATTCAGTTTCTTGTCTCACCTTTTTAGATATGCAATTTTGATTTGATTGTCACTTTTTTGCTTGTTGTATTATGTGTTTTAATCCCCTGCAGAACACAAACGATCGCCGTGTCAGGGGAGAATAGACCAACCTAGAACATGGTAAAGAGAAAAGATGCTTAAACTACAGCAGGACCCTTAATAAGGAACAGAGCAAGCCAAACAGAGTATAGCCATAACACTTCCTTTTACCTTTAACCGAGAACTTGTGTGGTGTGTCCATTCATCAGAGCAAGCAGCCGTACAATCAGCTGCTGCCACTGGGGATTTAAATAGCCCCTCCACTGGAGAGCTCGGGTGTGGATGCCCATTGGTTGCTCACTAGGAGCAATCTTACATTCAGTATGCTGCCTTTTCGAGTTAATCGCGCACATAGGTGCGATACATGTGACCCGGGACCTGTCTACTGCGCAGGCACGAAGACACCGCGGCCATCTTTGAAACTCCCTATACATAGGACTATTATGCATTGTATCAAGGGCAATGCATCGCGAATGCGTGAGTTATCTGTGGCCATTTTGGAAAATCTTTTTGAAAGAATTTGAACATAGACACTATGTGCAAATGTCAATTTGAAGAAGGGATGAAATCTTATCGCAATAATGAGTCCTATTCCACGTCAACTTAACCCCATTACCTAACAGGCATAGCCAAGGCATGAACCTTCAGATTGCAAGCGATTTCAAAGCCTTTTTTTATATGCCTTTTTATAAGGACCTAAAAAAACCCATGCTAACAGGTGTATTTTAAAGGCGCTGATTCAAAGCATATAGCTGCCACTGAATCAAGCCAGAAAGTTATTTTTAAATGGCACATTGGAGCTTGTTATATCTATGCAGCACCCAGGAGAAATAGGGAAAGAATAGGAAGACAATATAAAGGAAAAAAATCTTCTATGCCCATGATTTTTTAATTTTGTTTTAATCATATTCATTTGTACATAACAATGGACTGACTAAACCCAGGGGAGCAAAAGGTGGCATTACCAGCCCCAAATTATGAAAGGGACCCAGGCCAGAGCAATGCCCCGGGCATCCGTATGGCCACCTGCTCCCAAGAGATCGTCAAGAACAGTCACTGGTACCCAGAGCTTCAAAATCCACAGGAGAGAGAGAAATCATCATAGCAGGCCTAACTATATCAATTTTTCAACATACACAATACACAGAAAAAAAACCACAATTATTTACAATTTAAACTATGACGGTATTTTACAAATCTGCCTTTTTGCTGTGCTCAGAGCTTTTCCAGATTGAGAATGAACCACTAAATTGTTATCCAAGAAATGGTTTAACGCTTAGGGCATCATTCAACCCGGGATATTTGGTAGCGGATAAATTAAATATCCACCTAGCTTCCCTCTGCAAAAGTAGTCTATCAATGTCTCCTCGTCTTTAGAGTTGAGCGAACCCGAACTGTAAAGTTTGGGTCCGTACCGAACTTTGGGGTGTCCGTGACCCGGACCCGAACCCGGACATTTGAAAAAAGTTTGGGTTCGAGTTCTGGGTTCAGGTATTTGATCATGCATGTTGAATCGCTGCAGGGCAGCCAATCAACAAGCGTTTCACTGGTTTGCCCTTAGAAGCCATCACAGCCATGCCTACTAATGGCATGGCTGTGATTGGTCAGTGCATCATGTGAACCAGCCTCTTTATAAGCTGGAGTCACTTAGTGCTGCATGTCCCATGCTCTCTGGCTAGTGTAGGGAGAGGATGCTGCCGGCGCTGTGAGGGACAGATTGCAGATATAAATAACATCTCATCGATCTGATTGTGGACTAGGTAGAGATTACTACTACTACTACTGCTTTGAGGGACAGATTGCAGATCCCATCCTGCACTACAGAACGATCTGATTGTGGACTAGGTAGAAATTACTACTACTGCTTTGAGGGACAGATTGCAGATCTCATCCTACATTACAGAATGATCTGATTGTGGACTAGGTAGAGATTACTACTACTACTGCTTTGAGGGACAGATTGCAGATCTCATCCTGCATTACAGAACAATCTGATTGTGGACTAGGTAGAGATTACTACTACTACTGCTTTTAGGGACAGATTGCAGATCTAACAACATCTCATCCTGCATTACAGAAAGATCTGACTGGACTAGGTAGAGTCTACTGCTTAGAGGGACAGATTATTGTTCTAAAAATAATCTCCTAGTTCTATAGGGTCAGGTTCCTGCTGTTGCTGTAAGGGACAGATTATTGTTCTAAAATCATTGCCTACTCCTATAGGGTCAGGTTCCTGCTGTTGCTGTAAGGGACAGATTATTGTTCTATAATCATCTCCTAGTTCTAAAGGGAGAGGTTCCTGCTGGTCCTGTAAGGGACAGATTATTGTTCTAAAATCATCACTTACTCATATAGGGTCAGGTTCCTGCTGTTGCTGTAAGGGACAGATTATTGTTCTATAATCTCCTAGTTCTAAAGGGAGAGGTTCCTGCTATAATCATCTCCTAGTTCTAATTTTTTAAATTTGATTTAAGTTATTTTCCTTATCCCCATTCCTTATTTTTTGCAGGGCACTTGTCCTACTCTTACCCCCATTTTACTTCCTTTTGCAGCCCTCTAGCACTTGCCAGGACTTTTTTACAGCCTTTTTTCTGCCAAAGTTTGGGTCCCCATTGACTTCAATGGGGTTCGGGGTCCGGGGTAAAGTTCGGGTCAAATTTGGTACCGAACCCGAACCTTTTCGCGAAGTTCGGCCGGACCTGTCAAACCCGAACATCCAGGTGTTCGCTTAACTCTACTCGTCTTTCATTTGTAGGGATATATTCTAGGGCAAAAACCCTCATTAATGAGGCGTCAAACTGATGATATAAGCCCATGTGGCAACTGATTGGACTCAAATTTTTTTGCCACAACTAGTTTTATGTGGTCCCTGATTCTGTGGAAGAAGGGCCTTTTATTTTTACCAACGTAAAACTTGCCACGTTGGCATTTCGTAAATATACCAATCCAACTGATTGGCATGTGCCAGAAAGAGAGGGCTTGTATATTTGACCATTAGGTAGTTCTATTTGTTTAGCTTTCCAGATAAACTGGCAAAAAATACATTTATGACAAGGTGCTGTACCTCTTTGTTGTATAGAGCTTATTTTGCAAATGGGAGCAAAATGACTATGGACCAGCTGATCCTTCAGGGATCTTGATCTTCTGAATGTGATCTATGGATAGTCTTTAATATAATTGCAAACAGTATAATCACTGGTCAAAAGATACCAATATGCTAGAGTGAAAGAACGGGGAACCCGCTCTGTCAGTGGGGACATAAGAGATCTACTGATCCCTGTCACTGGATCTTATCTCTTATGCCCAAGGTAGCCCAGCCCCCTCACAGTTAGAACACGCCTAGGGAATACAGTTAACCCCTAAATTGCCCCCTGCAGGTTAACTCCTTCACTGCCAATGACCTTTATACAGTAATCAGTGGATATTTAAATTTCTGATCGCTGTAAAAATACTGTATCATTGGTCCCAAAAAAGTGTCAAAAATGTCTGACATGTCGGCTGCAATACGCAGTCCCGATAAAAATCGCATTACTAGTAAAAAAAAAGTAAAAACATCAGATGATTTCTCATGGTTTGCAAACACGGCAACTTTTGCGCAAACCAATCAATAAACGCTTATTGCGTTTTTTGGGGGTTTTTTTACCAAAAATATGAGGAAGAATATAAATCGGCCAAAACCGATGAATAAATTCGTTTTTTTTATATTTTTTTTTTGGATTTGTATTTTAGCAAAAAGTAAGAAGTATTGTTTTTTTTCTGCAAAATTGTCGCTCTTTGTTTATAGCGGCGATCAGAAATGACGCAGAGGTGACCTAATACCACCAAAAGAAATCTCTATTTTGTGGGAAAAAAAGGACGCAAATTTTGTTTGGGTACAACATCGCATGACTGCGCAATTGTCAAAACAACGCAGTGCCGAAATGCAAAAAGTGCTCTGGTCCTACAGTGGGAAATCCTTCCGGGGTTGAAGTGGTTAATGAGGTTTTTTGCCCTAGCATATATTCCTACAAATGAAAGAGGAGGAGATGTTGCTAGACTACTTTTACAGACTACTTTTATCCAAATATCCGGGGCTGAATGAGGCCCTCAGCTTTAAACCATTTCTTGGATAACGGTTTAGTGGTTTATTCTCAGTCTGGAAAAGCTCTGAGCACAGCAAAAAAGGCAGATTTGTAAAATAACTTCATAGTTGAAATTGTAAATAATTGTTCTTTTTTTTTGTTGTATTGTGTATGTTGTAATTTGAGATTGTTTGGCCTGATATGATGATTTCTCTCCCTCTCCTGTGGATTTTGAAGCTCTGGGTACTCTTGACTGTGGTGGATGATCTCTTGGGAGCAGATGGCCATACGGATGCCCGGGGCATTGCACTGGCCCAGGTCCCTTTCATTATTCGGGGCTGGTAATGCCACCTTTTGCTCCTCTGGGTTTAGTCAGTCCATTGTTATGTACAAATGAATATGATTAAAACAAAATGAAAAAATCATGGGTATAGAAGAATTTTTCCTTTATATGGTCTTCCTATTCTTTCCCTATTTCTCCTGGGTGCTGCATAGATAGAACAAGCTCCAATGTGCTGTTTAAAAATAACTTTCTGGCCTGAATCATTGGCAGCTATATGCTTTGAATCAGCTCCTTTAAAATACACCTGTTAATATGGATTTTTTAGGTCCTTATAAAAAAAGGCTTTGAAATTGCTTGCAATCTGAAGATTCTTGCCTTGGCTGTGCCTGTTAGGTAATGGTGTTAAGTTGTCATGGAATAGGACTTATTGCGATAAGATTTCATCCCTTCTTCAAATTGACATTTGCCCATAGTGTCTATGTTCAAATTCTTTTAAAAAGATTTTCCAAAATGGCCACGGGTAACTCGTACATGCGCGATGCATTGCCCTTGATACAATGCATAATAGTCCTAATATATAGGGAGTTTCAAAGATAGCCACGGTGTCTTCGCGACTGCGCAGTAAACAGGTCCCGGTCACATGTATCGCGCCTATGTGCGCGATTGGCTGGAAAAGGCAGCATACTGAATGAAAGACTGCTCCTAGTGAGCAACCATAGGGCTTCCGCACTCGAGCGGTGACTCAGACGCCGCTCGGGTAGAGGGGCTATTTAAATCTCCAGTGGCAGTAGTACGGTTGTTTGCTCTTATGGATGGACACACCACAGAAGTTCTCGGTTAAAGGTAAAAGGAAGTATTATGGCTGTACTCTGTTTGGCCTGCTCTGTTCCTTATTAAGGGTCTTGCTGTAGTTTAAACATCTTTTCTCTTTACCATGTGCTAGGTTGGTCTATTCTCCCCTGACACGGTGATCGTCTATGTTCTGCAGGGGATTAAGACAACTAATACAACAAGAAGCAAAAAGTGACAATTAAATCAAATTGCATATCTAAAAAGGTGAGATAAGAAATTAAATTGCTTGAGTCTCGGCGAGATGGACATGCCGCTCTAGAGCTCCGCTCAGCCTCGGGACTTTAAGCTGATCGGATCAGCAGCCATCCATTGCAGCCCTAATTGGCCCAGACAGGCTTCCTGAAACCCGTGAGTCACCATCTGCGGCCGCGATGGTCGCCACTAGTAGGAAACCGAAACTCCGGACCAAAAATATACGCGAGGCCCTTGCTCGGGCCTCCACCAAGATGGCGCCTCCCACATATGTACTCTGAGGACACCAAAGCAAAGACTGCCACGCCATCCAGATAAGGGTGAGTCGGATACAGAGACCCTAGCCTCCCCCCTCCTCTCCCAGCAAGGTGAGCTACAAGCAGATATGCTATTGCAATTCAAACGGATGTTACACCGTGCAATAAAGCACACATCTGATCAGATAATGAAAGCCGAAGGGCTCTTTCACACATAGAGTCAGTTTGGGTCCGCCTGTCAGTTTTTCAGGCGGACCCAAACGGACGCTCCATTGTGCTCTATGGAGCGGCGGATGTCAGCGGTGACGCCAAATCCCCTCCGATCCACCAGAAACTGATGGATAGAAGCCCTATTCTCCATCCACCTGGCGGATCGGATTGGATGAGCACGGACAGACGGTCCGTGCTCATCCGATCCTCCATAGAGGATAATGGAGCTCTGACAGGTCAGTCTCTGCACCGAGTGCAGAGACTGTCCTGTCATCCGTCGGCTCAGCGGGGATCAACGGATGGATCCCCACTGAGCAGCAGAGCCCGTCAAAACGGGCTCCGCATGTGTGAAAGGGCCCTAACAAGGGAGTTAGGGCAACGCCCATCTGAGCTGGAACATACGGTAGATGAGCTGGAAACTCACATCGCCTCTCAAACAGACGAATTCGAATCGTTTAGGGAAGAAAACCTTACCCTCCAATCCCATTTAGAAGATTTTGAAAACAGAGCCAGAAGATCCATTCTAAGGATCAGGGGGGATTCCAGAAACGATCGATGACTTGAAATTGAACAAGAATTGAAAAATAGACCGTGTCCATAGGGCTGCACCATGGGACATTATAGCCAAACTACAATTTTTTCGTTGCAAAGAACAATTCATGCAAGCTGCAAGACAAAGGGATTCCCTCACTTTTCAGGGCCACCAATATCAGCTCTTTGCAGATCTCTCCCAAACCACCATCGCTAAAAGGAGAGCTTTCAAACCCCACTTACAAATACTACAGCAATGCCGTATAATTTACTCTTGGGGTTTTCCCTTTGCCCTGCGATTCACGTACCAAGGCCGTAATCACACCTGTAAAATGGTCGAAGACCTACAGAAGTGCCTCCAAGACCTCCACTTGGCGCCTAGGACCCCAACATCAGCCCAAGGGACTCGCAGATGCTCAGCTTCCTGTTCTCCCCAGAAAACGACCCCCTCGTCTTCTTCTTCCAAGAGAAGCCCAATAACTATCGTCCATCAAGACCCCTCAGACTCAATGGACTGATAATAACCCCCAACCTTCTGGGACCTGTCAACACTCCCTTTTGGAGGCACTAATTTCCGCAAACGAAGAACAAATTGGTTTGTGACGACCTCTTTTATTGCTGTCTCTTCAAAGAACAAAATTGATCCTTACTAGATCCTTGTGTGGGGGGGGGGGGGGGGGGGGGGGGGGGGGGGGGGGGGGGGGGGGGGGGGGGGGGGGGGGGGGGGGGGGGGGGGGGGGGGGGGGGGGGGGGGGGGGGGGGGG
>BLSH010349072.1:104683-129762 GCA_018402905.1 Glandirana rugosa | reverse complement strand
AAGAGACAGCCACAAGACTTGTCTGTACCTTGTGCAGAATAAACATTTAGACCGGACTCACACAGCCATTCATATACTTCTTTTTTTGAATAGGCCTCAATACAAAAAAAAAAAAACATGTTGGCTACCTCCTCCTACTCCTCTACCACCGCCACTTCCACCTACACTGCCACGGTCACGGCCTAGTCAACCTCTAGGCTCCTACTCCACATCCACCCCCTTTCCCATTTTTTTATTTGATTTTAATTTATTTTCCCTATCCCCATTTTTTTTTGTAGGGCACTTGCCCTAGTTTGAAGATGATTTTAGAACAGTTATATGGCTTCTACCGTTAATTAATACTTTTCAGACACAGTTTGAAGATGATTCACATTCACCTCCATTTTTGCATTTTTTATGTTTTTATTTTTTTTTAAATATTTAAAGTTATTTCCCTGTCCCCATTTCTTTGTAGGTCACTTGTCCCATCCTTACCCCCATTTCCTTCCTTTTGCAGCCCTCTAGGGCTTTCCAGGACTTTGTTACAGCCATTTTTGTGCCTAAAAGTTCGGGTCCCCATTGATTTCAATGGGGTTCGGTGTCCGTGCGATCGTTCGGGTTCTGTCCGGACCCGGACTTTGTCCCGAAGTTCGACCGGACCAGCAGAACCCGAACTTCCAGAGGTTCGTTCAACTCTATTAACAATCTACCTTTAACTTTGGTTACAGTTTATGTTCCCAGCTCGCACCAACTGAGATTTCTCAGAAAAATATTCAAGAAGATCTCAGAGGCAACTTGGTAATGTTTTGCTATGTGGAGACTTTAATGTTACTGTTAATCCAACCCTTGACAACTCTTCGCCCCCTGGGAGACAGCCATCCTTCATGGGCGGCCTCCTAGCTGGCGAAGACCTATACGACCCTTGGAGGTGCCAGCATGCTGAGGAAAAATACTTCACCTATTATTCACCCAGCCACAATTCGTACTCATGCCTAGATTTCTTTTTGGTTGACAAAATGCTCCTGCAGAGAATCTCCAACTCCTCTATCCAAGATATCACATGGTCTGACCATGCTCCCATTACACTACAGGTGGAGGAGGGAGGTTCTGCTGCAGCGGCACGAATATGGAGATGCAACACATCTGTATTGCAGGACCCGGAATACCAAAAGAAAAATCAACAAACACTTAGATTAATTTTTCCATTTCAACAACCTGAACGATATGAATGCCTTTACCAACTGGAATGCCCACAAGGCATTCATGAGAGGGGTAATACTCAAATGCAGCTCCAGGCTAAAAAAGAGCTACACGGCGAAACTAGACACTCTCTTAACAGAAATTTGTACCCTAGATAAACAAAATCAAACAAAACCTACAACCGTTTTGGCGGAGAAACTGTCCAAGCTACGCAATACTCTGAGAGAATTATTGTGCACCCAAAACGATATATACTTACGTAGACTCAAACTAAACTACTACGCAAACAAAAATAAAGCAAATTTCTAGCGAATAGACTCAAAACCCAGAGAACCAAAACTAAAATTCCCCATATCATACACCCAGGAAAAGCACATTAACCCACAATCAATCGCTAACTCCTTTGCTGACTATTATAGTTCCCTTTACAATTTAAGAGAAGATACCTCAACCACGGACCTTCAAGCCATGCCATCGCGGAATTCTTAGACTCATTGAACCTACCCTCTCTAACACAAACCATCTAGAAGACATTAATACACCAATTACTAAAGAGGAATTAGACAACACCATCACGTCCCTGCCCAACGGCAAATCCCCGGGCCCAGACGGCCTCATTAATGAGTACTATAAAACATGTAAACACACTCTAACCCCCCATTTACTTCCTGCCCTACAGGAAGCAGCTACCTCGGGATCATTCCCAAGAGAAAATGTTAAAAGCGCACATTATTACACTCCCCAAACCGGGTAAACCCCCAACCACGCCATCCAATTTTCGCCCAATTTCACTTCTCAATACAGACATCAAAATCTATGCGAAAGTGCTTGCCAAACGACTTTTTAACATAATCCCATCCCTGATAAAACCAGACCAACTAGGCTTCACCAAAGGCCGGCAGGCATCGGATGCCACCAGGCGCATCATAAACATAATCCATCAGGTGGAGATGAGACGAACGCCTTCCCTGCTTCTCTCGATTGATGCGGAGAAGGTGTTCGACAGAGTCCACTGGGGATACATGTATGCCGTTCTCACGGCCTTGCATTCCCATCCATCTGCCCAAGTTTACACAGAAGGCCTACTGTCCAAAACCTTCAACATCACTAACGGCACCAGACAGGGGTGTCCTCTCTCTCCGTCAATCTTCAACCTGGTAATAGAACCCCTGGCAGAATCTATCCGCACCCACCCTCATATATCAGGGTTTAAGTTCCGTCAAAACCCACGTCATAAATCTGTTTGGCGATGATGTAATTCTCCTCATAACGAATCCCACGGTATCACTCCCGTTTGCGCACAAAGTTCTCACCCACTTCAGCACCATATCATATTACAAGGTAAATTTCAGCAAATCCCTCATCCTGGACCTGGGAATTGGCACCTATACCCGCAAACACCTTGAAACGACCCTCCCGTACACATGGACGAAAAGCTCTATTCCTTATTTAGGGTTAAACCTAACCCCCAAAACATCTCTATTAGCAGAAGCAAATGTGAAACCATTACTCAACACTATTAAACAGGACCTCACACGCATGGCAAAAGTTGAACTCTCCCTTGCAGGAAGAATTGCTTCCTTCAAAATGATGGTACTCCCAAAAATCTTATACTTATTTCAAACACTCCCAATACAACTAAAAACATACCACCTAACAGAGATCAATAAAACCCTTAATCACTTTATATGGCAAGGGAAAAAAGCAAGGTGCGCCAACAAACCCCTTACTAAACATAGGAAAGTGGGAGGAATGGGCCTACCGGATATAAAGGACTATCACACAGCCACTCTTCTAACTCAAATCAGGCATTGTTTCAGAAACCCACCCGAAGCTTTATGGGTGGATATAGAAACCGCTAGCTCCAAAACATCCCACCTACCAACATTGCTTCTGGCAGACATATGGAAACCACTTGACCTACCAAACCTCCCTATAACAGTCCAAGCGGCAATTCAGGCTTGGAGGACACTTCTCCAACAAACCAAAACCACACATGGAGTACAGAAATATCAGAATACCCAATGAAACCCTAGAGCACCTAATTCCCTACGCTGCGGTGGGCAAATGGAAGGAACTGGGACTCCAATGGGTTGATGACCTGATAATGGACGGTAAATTGAAACCACTAAACAGCCTGGCACAACACTATAACCTCCCCAAATCTACCCTTTTCACACACCCAAGAATTGCCAGCTTCATGGCTAAAAATCAACCCCCTTCAATCCGGGTTAATTCACAATTATGGAATTACTACAGTGACGCAACCCCAGCCCAAAAGGGCATTTCATTAATATACAATATATTACAACAAAAACAATCGTTTGAAAAATCACCGCAGATGCTACTGTGGGAAACGGACTTGAAAACAACATTCACCCCAAAACAATGGACCACAGCATTCAAACACAATCACACAGCATCCCATTGCATCAACCACTGGGAACTAACCCAGAAAATAACAATGCGCTGGTATAGAACACCCCAACAATTAGCAACATATTACACCTCTCAAACAGCCCTCTGCTGGAGAGATTGTAGCCAACCGGGAACAATCCTCCACATCTTCTGGGCTTGCAAAAACCTCACAAGTTACTGGAAGAAAATATTTAGTACAATTGCGAGCATCACAGGCGTCATTAAAACACCAACCCCAGCTCTGGCTATTCTACATGTAGGAACTGAAGAGTACCCCACGCCATATAGGATGATAGAGAGACACATTCGGATAGAGACCAAATTAGTTATTGCAAGGCACTGGAGAACCAACACCACTCCAAATACGTCAGAGGTACTAACACGAGTCAATCTCAACCACCAATATGAAAGCCTATTAGCACTTAGAACATCCGCCAATACACTTACTGACAAAAACTGGAAACCATGGGTTGAGTGGTATCGGTAAACTGCCTCTAAATACTGGAAACGCACCCATGCCCATTACCTTTTATTATGCCTTTACTGATTAAGGTTTAATGTTATGTATATTATGACCCTATACTGCTACAAAATTGATTGCTTCTGTATATGCCGTATAAAGCATAAGGCCACTCTTTACTAAGTGTTTGTAATTCAAGATTGTAATTTTAAAAATCTCAATAAAAATCATTTCAAATAAAACATTTCTTTACTCCATGTATTCGCTTTAACCCCTCCTTACCACACAAATCAGTATATGAACAGGCCTTTGATCGGGACCCGCACATGCAGGGACTTTTCTCCCAACTCTATCTCCTTCTCTTGGACCCCCCTCCGCACACCTCCCTTTCTTACGTTTCCAAATGGGAGTCAGATTTAGGCATACAAATGGAAGCGGCTGAATGGAGAGACATTTGGCTTGCCGCCAAGTTAGCATCCCAGAACGTGATAGCCTCTTAAGCAAATTATAAAGTACTCTTCCGATGGTACCTGGTACTAGCTCGGATTGCTAAATACCACACCATATATCCCTCTGGTTGCTTCCGAGGCTGCCCAGACAAAGGAACGCACCTCCACATATGGTGGGACTGCCCCCTTGCGCAAAGATTTTGGGAAGAAGTTTTCTCCACCATCTCCAAGCTTGTTAACCAACCTCTGCGTCCTACCCCGGATGTTGCCTTACTCAATCGCAAAACCACCTGAGATCACAAACAGACAATTTAAACTGTTGCTGCAAATAACCACAGCAGCAAAGCAAACTATTGCTAAGGCTTGGAAAACTTCTTCCCTCTCCATCCTTGAGACTAAACATAAAATTACTAAGGCTATGATTCATGCCAAGATAAAAGCTACAATTCTTGATACCATCCCCAAATTTGACCACATATGGCAACCGTGGGTACATCACTTCCTTCCAGCAGATCTTGATACCAGCCTGATCCCACAGTGACGACTGAATGTTTTTCCATCACCCCTATCTCTCTGCTTGACTGTCCCCCCTTCCGGTGATTCCATTCCTTTCTTCTCCTCCTCACTTATATCCCCCCTATTTCCCTTGTTCTTCCCCCTCCTTTTCTATTCTCTTAGCTCCTACTAAGTTTCCTCAATGTTATCCATCTCTTAAAAAGTTATCTTGGACCCCCTATCTTATACCGCTATTGCTCAGTCCACACGAATATCTAGCTTTTCATGAACTCTATCATCTAAGACTGGAAGGCAATTCGACGGAGGTTGTCTCTCCCCCCGCCTTAACCATAGTGTTCTATCGCCTTTTCGATAACCTCAGTTCCCGAATGGCATCCATAAGAACTCCCCCCAACTGGTGAAACATAGTTATTAATCACTGTCTTATGGTTTTGCTTTTGACGCCTAATGTAAACATGCTCTTATTGCCTAGTTAGGAAACTCCACCAGTCCCTGCCAAACCTTACCTCCAGACCCATTGTATATAGAGCAACGGTGATTACATCGAAATTGTTTGTAGTAATGTACATTGCTGACACCTCAGGGCTAGAGGGCCACCATTATCCCTTGTTTTCTCTTTGAACTTTTGTAAACTTCTATATGTTTGTACGGCCATATGGCCTCTCTGTATATTTTTTTTTTCTTTTTCAATAAAAATAGTGAATTTAAATAATGTGGCTGAAATAGATGGTTAATCAACTATTCTGCTACAAACAAAATTTAAATTTTAGTGCAAGATAAAGTTATAAGAAAATGCACTGAAGTATCTTTACTCCTGGTGTCTATACTCCTGGCTGGAGGTTAAACGTTGCTTCCAGGGGCGTGGCCTGGCTCTGGTCTAAGATGGACACTTTATCCTTGCTCTCCTGCTCCACAAGGTCCTGCTTCCAGCTAAAATGAAGCCCTTCCCCAGCCAACATGCTGAGAACAGCCAGAAGCATGTTGGCAACAAGATCCCGGTCCCCAGGACACAAAGCACACAGCTGAACCTGCATATACTTCGGACCCAGCCTGTGAACCCTGAGCAGGCATCACAAGCCTCCTCACGTAGATCATGATTGCCCTCCCGGGGCACACGGAGTGCTCACACACTGAGCCTGATGGTGGCAGACAGTCAGCCTGCACCCCCCGGCTCTCAATATAGATGATCTGCGTAGTGTTGCGACGGTCATTAAAAACACCCTGGCGGACGCAATCTAAGAGGAGACATAAAAGCTGTTATACACAGAGTCGAGGAAGTGGAGGAAACACAGACCCGCCATGATTCTGCACTCTGCCAAGTACAAAAAGTCTCGGAGTCCCACGCCATACACCTGCGTGAGTTCAACCATCACATTGAGGACTTGGATAACCGCGGGAGGAGAGGAAACCTTAGGGTAAGAAATCTCCCCGAAACAATACATCCCAGCCAGCTCGCTCCCGTGGTCACCGCCATCTTCAATGACTTGCTGGAGAGACAACCTGACACTGTGATCCCCATGGAGCGTATACACCGGGCCTTGCGCCTGAGAGGAAGGGATACAGACCCCCCAAGAGACGTGATCTGCTGCCAAATGAACTTCCCTTTAAAAGAAGAAATTCTCTGTAAAGCAAGAACCGGAAATCACTTTACATACAGAGGCACCGAGATAAAGATCTTTCAGGATCTCTCAAACATCACCCTGCAATGCAGGAGGGAACCCCGCCCCTTACTAGACGCCCTGAGTGTGAGACATATCATATGCAGATGGAAGTTCCCTTTTTGCCTGGCAGCTACAATACAAGGTTGCACAGCTCATCTGAGTCCCGGAGGATCTAGAGCACTTTTGCAACACACTGGATATACCGCTGATAGACCTCCCAGACTGGTATAACGGCTTTCGCATACCACCAATGAGAAGATCCACCTCCATGGATGGCATTCAAGAGGTGGACAACTTCCATATCTGCCGCTGAGCTCATCCTCAACCGCCATTATTGCCACAAGCTTCAAGTGCACCTAGAAACGGCAGCCCCACCGCATCGCCAGCCTCCTGTAGGGCTCGCTGCTCCTAAAAATGTAACCTACCCCTCTTTTACACATAGTTTCCATGCGACACAAACAGTTGATCACTTTCTGTTTCTTTGTAAGGCACGAATCCATCACTGATCCGTGCACATCCCTTTTTGAAATACTCACTAATTGCTGGGAAGCGAGGAACTCCAATAAGCCTATTCCCATAACAGCACCTAGTCCATACTGATAATGATCGCAACTAACAAACATGTTGGAATCCCTAGGCATGAGGATAAACTGTTATCCCTTACACCTCTTCTGCGATCTCTGATAATAGGGATGTTATAGACTGACCCCACAAACCTAGGATATTACTGTGAATAACCACTTGCCAGAACACCTTCTCACTTAAAGATGTTTGATCATTTGGACATTTTGAGGACACCCACATGAACTTTCCACAACATCCGAGCCACAATTATCCACAGCCTGAATAATTAAGGGACCTCAGACTCCAACATCCAGTTGTGCTCACGGATAAGGAGACAAAGTGCAAGACACTTCAAACATGTCAAACATCCTCTCCTATCAATAAATGCCAGAGACGAGACACCTGAAATCCTGCCAGCAAACTGGATAAACTCAGTTCACAAAGCACAAGCACGAGTGACTAAGACATCAGACCACACTGCTATTCAAGCTGAGAATGGAGTCAGGACCCACACCAACTCCTCAAACTGGGTCCTTAAAGTTCAAAGGCCTAAGGTACATGTGGGGTGGACGTGGAAACGAGCTAGCATACCCACCAACTTGCTTTCTGGGCCGAGAAAGCACAGGATGTCCGCCCTCCTCCCCGGACAAAGCATAATCCAGGCCTCCTAAGGCTGAGTATTTTAAATCTTTACTTCATTGAAGGAATGAGATTTCTACATTAATGTTCCTAACAGCTTCACATGTAACTGACTGAATTCTATATCCTGTATTGATAGTGTAGTGGGTATGGGAGCGTGGCAGACTATAAATATTCTCAACGCTATTTGAGAAAACTGGAGGCATGGGGCTCAGACCCAGTGCCTGATCCCCATGCCAGTAACCCTTACCTAACACATTGCCTCACCCTTGTGGCTACTACTTACAGGTAAACATCCCTATCTCCCTAAAAGAGCTGCCAATTCCAACCCTCTCTGCTTGCCCCGTTCCTGTGCCTGCCTTGTCTTATCTACTTATAGTTTGTCTGTTATTGTTATGTTACTGGTTCTTAAGTTGAAACCACAAGAGGTAGTTGGAGAACCACTCATTGAAAGATTTGTTATTAATCACACCCCCTATGCTCTCACTACCAATTCCTCACCCAAACTCCAAATTAGACTAGAGGGTAGGATAACCTGGAGGCCTGCAAAACTTGTGGCAGGCCCTCTGGTTAAAATTGCCCTCAACACCTCAGTAAGCCATACTGACCTCACAGGAGCCTGAGATGCATCTATCCGAACCCCAGAGTCTTCTACTCCCACACACAGCAGTTCCCTGTGTAACTGCTGACCCTGACAATCCCTCCATCTCCAGAGTAGGTGGGCCTGCTGGTTCATACCCACCCTCGGCCTGAAATCCTTAACTATCTCCATCTTCCCTCCCCCTTACACATAACCCATTCCTACACAGGACTCCAATCATATATACACACCGTCCACTGCGATTACAGCTGAGTCAACACCCCCCTCCCTTCCTTTCCACACCCTTACCCTGAGGGGCCCTGATACTATCCCTTTTCCCTGTGTGCTGACAGCTGGGAACTTTCCCTTCAAATTCAATACAGCAATGGCTAAAGACATCTCCAAGCACCTAACTCTCAAAACTGCTTCTCTCAATGTAAGAGGCCTCAACACACCAAAAAAAAACAAACTCAGGTACTCACTAGCATGAAAAAGCTGCAGGCAGACATAGCTTTTCTGCAAAAGACACATTTCTGCTCTGATGCGATCTCGAAACTAACGGACAACTTTTACACACAATGCTATCATGCAACGTCACCTATCTCCAAATCTGAAGGAGTATCTATCCTTATATCAAAAAACATTCTAATCTATATTACAGACTCGCTAAGCAAGGCAGGTACATCTTTCTTAAGGGCCTCCTTAAAGACAAAACTATCACTCTAGCTAATATTTACAGACCCAATACATGCCAAGTTCCATTTATTAGATCTGTCACGCAGCAACTGGCAGCCTTCCAAAAGGGGATCCTAATACTAGAGGGATATTTCAATGCCCCCCTTGATCCTATTCTCGACACATCCACCGGAACTTCATACCTCCCGTACAGGGCCCTACGTCAAATAAAAAAATCTCTATAAGACTTATTACTCCATGACACCTCACGTACGATGTACCCCAGGGACAGAGATTACACCTTTTTCTCGGCGCCACGCAATAGATATTCCCAACTGGATTACTTGTTCCTAATGCAGCAAGACCTCCCTTATCTATCGACGGCAACAATCGAACCCATGACCCTGTCCGACCACCATACAATTATGGCCACACTCACCTTCCCAGAAAAGACTTCCTTTATCCCAATCTGGAGACTAGACCCAACTATTTTGACGGATACTACTTATGCCAAAGATTCGCAAGATTCGACTAAACTATTTTTTGTGAAAATAGCACCCCTGACACTTCCAAATTAAAGCAATGGGAAGCACACAAATGTGTAATCCAAGAAAAGCTCATCTTGTTAGCGACAAAAATCAAGAAGGATAAAACAGGCCCATCTTAAAGATTTATACGCAAAGATCAGTACCTTAGAAGCAATGCACAAATGTACACTAGCCCAAAAAGTACTCCTGAAACTCTGAGAAGCGTATTCACAACTACAAGAAGAGCTGGGTCGCAAAATACGAAGAATATTTGCACTTTCACAAAAGCTCTTCTATGAGCAGGGTAACAAAAGCGGTCACCTGTTAGCCCAAGCCCTAAGGGCGAAAAAAACTAGCACAACAGTACATAAGCGTCTTTCACACACTGGTGAGACCCTAACGAAAAACACAGACATAGCCCAAGAATTCAAAAGATTCTATACAAATTTATACAATTTGACCGCCGAACACCCTCCGGACCGCCTCCCTACAAACGCATATGTTGCGATCAAAACTTTCTTGGACAAATTTTGCCCCAAAAGGTATCCCTGCTGACACTACCAAAAAGCTGGATGGCCCTCTCTCAGAAGAGGAATGGGACCAAACGATAAAACAAATTAAGCCGGGGAAGAGCCCAGGACCCGATTGCCTCTCCGCGGCATACTTCAAGATCTTTAGCGACGTTCTATGTTCCCCTTTCTTGAATGCATTCAATTCCTTATCACATGCAAATCTGCTAACTCCAGGGATGTTAGAGGCGCATATAACAGTCTAAGAATTATAGGCCAATCTCTTTACTCAACGTAGACATCAAAATTGACTTCAAAATAATAGCCAAACAGACTTTTATTGATCCTGCCCACCACTGTATCCCAAGACCAAGTAGGCTTCATCCCTGGATGCAAAGCCAGGGATAATGCAATCAAGGCCTTAAATATACACCATCTCATCACAAAAACTGGCCAAGAAGGCTTCTTTCCATCCCTGGATGCGGAGAAGGCATTCGACAGAGTAGCCTGGGACTACATGCATGGGACTTTACATTCGTTAGGCTTTGGCCCATGTTTACTGGGCTTTATCTCCTCCTTGTATGCTAGTCCCATAGCTAAGATACGCGTCAACAATACCCTTTCGGATGCCTTCTCAACCCACAATGGGATGAGGCAGGGCTGTCCCCTGTCACCGATCCTTTATGTTCTTTCCTTGGAGCCGCTCCTCTGTAGCTTATGACAAAATCCTGACATCTCAGGGATCAATTCCCTCAACAAAGAACGTAAAATAGCTGCTTTTGCAGATGACATTCTCCTATTCATGTCTAAACCAATCACTACCATACCAGTCCTACTTCAAGAGTTTAGACAGTTTCAAAATATATCCAACTTAAAGATACATTTTTTCAAATCGTTTGCGCTAAACATATCCTTGTCTCAAGACTTAGTCACCCAATGCAAGGTAATTTCCCTTTCAACTGGAAGCCAAACTCAATCAAATACCTGGGTATACAGATACCTGCCAATCTTACCAATCTTCACTCAAACAACTACAGTATATACCAATAATAAACAAACTAACTTCAGACCTGAAGAATTAGAATAAATAATCTGTTTCCAGTTCGGGAGAGCAGCATTTCTGAAAATGAATGCCCTATCGAGATTATTATATGTTATACAGACAGTCCCCATTCATGTTCCACCTGCTTTTTTCAAAATTTACAGAACCCTCTGCACCAAATTCCTGTGGGGAGATGGGAGACCTAGGATTAACTACACACAACTAATGTTACCTAAGCACCTGGGGGATAGGACTCCCAGACCTATACAATTACTACAGGGCCACACATCTAACTAGGATAGTGGACTGGAACATCCACGAACCATATAAAGATTGGGTACGCCTGGAAGCATCTTACACAATGCTTCCCTTGAAATCACTAGCCTGGGTCCTGGAAAGACATGTACTGCCAGAGATACAATCCCATCCCTTAATAGGACCAACTTTAAAATGTTTTCACATAGCATGCAAGCAAACCTCCCTATCATCACTTATCAGTCCTTTTACACCAATTACACTGAACCCTGATTTCCCACACGGGATGAACCACCAATACTTGATGGACTTCTGGCACAGCGATCAAATTAGAGCATACCATTTTTACAAGAACGTAAAGCCTGTATTGCCATCTTATCTTGCCTCACAAACAGATAAACCCCCCATCCCCCTGGCACTTCTTACTGATATTTCACTACCTCAAATCACTTGACAAAGTCTCATCCTGCTCTAGGCAACTAATGCTGTTTGAACAATTATGCACACGGAATACACCCCAGAACCCTCTCATTTCCACCATTCACTGCTTTTCGATTGGGGACTATCAAATTGACAACCATAAAGCCTGCAAAAAATGGGAAGCGGACCTTTCCTTACACTTCACTCAAGAAGACTGGACACAAATATATGACAACATACACAGAGGCTCCTTGAACGTCTCTGTACAAGAGAATGGGTACAAAATCCATTCCCGATGGTATTGTACACCCACCCTCCTAAACAAGTTCAAACCCACTGTCCCAGATACATGCTGGAGATGCCCAAAAGAAAGAGGCTAATAAATATCTGGTGGTCCTGTCCAGGAATTCAGAACTTCTGGAAAGATGTTCATCGCATCACCACACAAGTTACAATCTTCAAATTAGACTTCTCCCCAGCCCGATTCCTACTGCAGCACTCAAACTTACCACACAGATCCTACCACAAATCACTAGCTATGTACATGTTAAATGCAGCATAGCAATGCTTCCCAATTCATTGGAGGTCCAATAATCCCTCCACAATTAAAGAATGACTCCATAGAATTAGGAAAGTAGCTGAAATGGAGGAACTAATCCATACTGCTCGAGACACTCCAACGAAATTTGGAAAGAAATGAGCATGCTGGATCCACTTTCAATCATACTTAGAATACTCCCAACTGATGGACGCGCTTAACCAACCAATAGAGAAGCTAACAAAAACACCAACTACATGAGATCTCAAACTGGATACCCAACACGGCTCTATAGTAGCTCTCATACTAGCAAGATCTCCCTACATCTCGTCAGACCCTAAAACCCACCCACTAATATTATCAAAGATATTATTCCACCAACACTCCACAACCAAAGTAAGAATAATTCTAGCTAGACGGACGCAAGAGAGGGGTGAAAAACAAACACAAAGCAAGCATAAGAAATGATAGCCCCCTTATTTTAATCGCTTCTCTGAGCCCACCCCTCCCCTGTACCAATTCAATCCTCCTACCTATTCATTACCCACTCTTCTTCCCTCTCAGTAGCCTTTGGCTAAACTGTACAACTGTAAACAGCAAGAGACCCTTCCACGGGCACCACAGGAACCCACCCCATAAAGTTACACACAAAGACAATAGAAAACCCTAACGTCTCTAAAGAGGTCCCATGCTTAAGAAACACAGATCCCCAGAAAAAAACCCCTCCTACGTTTGCTCCTAGTCCTCTTACTCCCGCAGCCACAGAACCCACCATCAGTCCCAATTATGTATTAAGATTAGCCCTAATTCTTACCCCTTATGGGGGAACTCCGCACACTACAACTCTAAAGGGGTTCATCTTACTCAACCACAAGCTCCCCTAATCTCTGGGGACATATCCCCGGCCCTATGCCTAACCAGGTCTTACAAAAATGTTGCTCTCCCCCCCTTCCTGATACCGCCTTCCTGACAACATGGTGGAGGGATAGCCAGTGCTCCCCTACAGCAAGTTCCTGTCAGGTGTAGGGGGGCTTTCCTGGCTTCCTATAATCCTCAAAACAAACGGGGATAGCACACAAATCTACTACGAGGAGGATGCTGAACCATCAGCAATTTCAAGTCTAACTATTTGTCTATGAAATGCTCTTCTGCACATTTTTTGCCTCCCTTATCCCCCCCCCCCCCAATCCCCGCCCCCCCCCCCCCCGGAAGAATTATGTCCTGCTATCTACATGTAATGATTGGACTCCCGTTTTCTGTGGTTTTTTTTTTTGTCTGTTGTTCTTTTTCCTTATATTTTCCTTATATTTGGTTTAAAACGACGATGTAACAACCCGCTTACTCTTTGTACTAATGGAAAAATTCAATAAAATACTTTGGGGAAAAAAAAGTTGCTTCCTTGCTTATTTAATAACAGGTGGGTTTCAATTAATTTATAGCGGTGATCATAAATGATGCAGAGGTGATCAAATACCACCAAAAGAAAGCTCTATTTGTGGGGGAAAAAAGGACGCAAATTTTGTTTGGGTACAACGTCGCACGACCGAGCAATTGTCAGTTAAAGCGACGCAGTGCCGAATCTCAAAGTGCTCTGGTCCTAACGTGGGAAACCCTTCCGGGGCTGAAGTTGTTAATCAACTATTCTGCTAAAAACAAAATTGAATTTTTATTTTAGTGCAAGATAAAATTATAAGAAAATACACTGAAGTATCTTTACTCCTGGGGTATATACTCCTGGCTGGAGGTTAAAAGTTGCTTCCTTGCTTATTTATTAACAGGTGGGTTTCAATTAATTATTAAAATCATTACTATAATCATTATAAAACAAAGCTGTCAGTATATTTTGGATCAGTTGGCAGCTGTTAAAACAACTAGGTTCACTGCCATCTAGTGGAGAAATGAATAATGACTTATTTAAAATCTAAATAATAGAAACCATTTAAGGAACCACAATTTTGTTTTTTTTCCAAATATTTTTATTGAAGTATTACATAGGATACAAACAACATGATGATGAAGAGCACTGTTAGGATCACAGATTTAACAGGGATAATGCATCGAATATATAGTCGCATGTAAGTTACTTCACATAGACTGACATTTTAGATGCTTTATTATACATTAAGCCTTCATCAGGACTCCTTGAGCAACAGTCCTACCTAAGATCGCAGGTTGAGGGGGGAGGCCAGTCAAGCCTGAGGGAAGAGTTCCATGTCACTACAGGCAATCTACCACAGTGCCTCCAGACCATCCAGACGCCCCAACTGGGAGCATTGCGACTGGATAGAGGCATGTGGGATGGATCTACCCCAGCAGTCCAGAGCTTCCCCTCCATTTTCCCTCAACCTAATAATATTCCCAGTGACACTTTTCGCTACATATAATAGCTGTATTCACATATTTGCATAGTTTAACACATGAAAGTTAAATTATTATAACATTGGTTCTAAGTAAAGATAGGATGGGTATAGAAAAAAATAGGTGTGTACTTGGTACATCCACAAATTGACTCACGATCTTAATCGCCGTTTTGGACTGGGGAATGTCGAGCTCAGGCTCTGGTTTCCCTAGTAATTGGTTCTTCGGTTACGTCAGCTTTGAGTGTCGATCACTATTCAGCTACCCATGATTCTGGCGGAGGTTAGGGGATTGGTTAGTGACGCTTTCGTTTCTTTAGGCAGTTGGTAAGTTCAAAATACGCATTTTGCAGTATTGGGGTATATTTAGTGTTCTGAAGCAGGGATAAGAGGTGTTAGGGTAGGTTCTTCATTTTACTTTTGTTAATCGACTATATTCCTCTGAGGTTTTAAAGTGTTGCTAGCATGCCCAAGTCGTACGAAATTTGTGTGATGTCTCGTGAGCTTGGTGGATAAGGTCTTCTAATTCCTCTATTTTATTTATTCTTCTAAACCATTCCTGAATGGTCGGTGAATCTGGGGATTTCCAAAACATAGAAAGAGTCATTTTTGCTGCATCGAGAAGGTGCAATGAAAGGGATCGCCTATACTGAGTAAGTGGGACTGAAGAGTGGTGGAGAAGCATCTGTTCTGGAGAGAAGTCTATCTTGAACGTTGTAATCTGAGTAGTTAAGCGTTGTATCTCTGTCCAATATGTGGTTATTTTCGGGCACGTCCACCAAATGTGGAGAAAGGAACCTGGCTCTTTGGAGCAACGCCAGCACGTGGAGGGAATGGACTGGTTTATTGTGTGTAGTAAAAGGGGTGTTCTGTACCATCTTGACCATATTTTGAACCCATTTTCCTGGGCTGAAACATTGATAGATCCTTTGTGAACACAAGAGAATATATTCTCTCATTGTTCAGGGGTGAGATCAATGTTAAGCTCCCTTTCCCATGTTTTAGAAGCAAGGTTGTGTTTGGTTTCTATGTTTGAGAATAGCAGGGCGTAAATGTCCAAGATTTAGTGTCTTTGAGGGGAGGCACGAGAGCAAATCTCCTCAAAAATCTTATGTGGTCTGGCAAAGTTTGTTCATTGTCTGGGATTATTTAGGAAGTGGGATGGTTGCAAATACGTCCAAAAACGAATGGGGTTGGTGGGTGTTAACGTGTCTTAAAGTTTCTCCAAAAACAGGAATTTCTGTCTCTGAAAACAGAATTTGGCTTGTAGGTCATGAGTAGGGTTAATTTCAGGTAACATATGGGTTTCTACACCTGTTGGGAAGTCTGGATTATGTGAAATAGGTGTAAGAGGGCTTGGTACTGAAGATATATCGTAAAGGCGAGTACTTCTTCTAAATGACTGTATAGTGACGTGAAGGAGTGGGCGTTGTGTATAATCCTTAACGACCGAGTGGCTTTGTAGCCAAGGTAGGAGATGTAATGGGACTGAGGAAAAAAGCCTGTTCAATTGCTACCCAAGCTTTTGTAGAGACATGCACGTTCCAGTCAACCACTCTGGTGAGCTGACAAGCTAAATGATATCTAGAGAAATCTGGGAGTCCTATTCCTCCTTTCAGTTTTGAACAGATAACTAAATATAAATAGGGAATTTAGGGCAGTAAACCCACCACATGGTGGAACCGTGGTGGTAAAAAACATATATTAACATGCCACATCCTACGTTATACCTTGAATATGAAAATCTAGTTAAGAAAAAATGGACTTTAAAGGCATGCTGGATACAAATATTTGTAAACTTTATTTGTTACATACTGGCAGAACATATGCCAAAAGAGACATAAGACATTTAAAATGCTTTAAAAAGTATATACCATATGATGTATGTGCTGAGCCAACCCTTATCACGATTCCCACGGGTGCCGGCCTGCACTAATGCGGGCCAGGACCCTAGGGGAGTCACCTAAAGTACAACGTACAAATAGCTGGTGTAAGGGAAATTATAATACCTTGTATGCATTATATTTTGCCTGCGCTAATAAGCGCACATTTCAGCTCTTTTGCATAATGCATTTGAATGACCTGTGTTGAAGCAGACACAGACGCAGATTGCTTTTCTCACATGGCCGCTAGCAGGGATCTTGTCCTGCTTTAGCTCTGCTTTCCGCCTTTATTTATACTGGTCAAACAGAGAGAACAATAGGGCTTGATGGCTTCACAATCAGCCAATCAGCCTCCAAGGCACAGTCACATGACATGAGCTCAATACAAAACCATCAACCAATGACACACTTGTTTATATTCAAACTATACAATAGAAAAGGCATGCATGTATGGGGGGTTGGCTGGCCTGTGTGAGACAATGAAAGCCATGTGCTATCTTCACAGAGGCCATACAATAAATCACCATCCATGCACAACCTGCCAATTACAACGAATCACTATCAAATACAGCTCTCTGAACTATATTCCATAGCGATTATGCTACTGTTCCATTAAAGGGTAAATTACAACACAAAGGAATATAGCTGCAGATCTCTGCCACATTGATCAGATGCCACAGAAAGCCTACAGATCATTATCCTTACATAAAAGGCAATACTAATTCCATAACGCAAGTAAACTGCCGCCAAGCAGATCGATCTGTACAGAAGACAGGGGCCCCCTGATTGACGGTAATACACCCGCGCCACAGAACGTGCATTGCACCTCAAAGATCCGGACCAGCGTTTGCTCCAGCGATAACCGCTCAGGGCGCCTGCTGGCCGGGATGATCGGGCGGGTAGCGTGTAATTATCAAATGATGGAAGGTTTCCATTGTATGTGGCCTTTCCTCAATATCGGATAAAGCCATGTTCGCTGTACACAGCGAATACCGGTAAACCAACACTGGGAGACACTGTGACAATACATAATAAACATCCTAAATTTCAACAACAGCTGGGTCCTAGATAATCAAGTGCAACCAGAAACCCAAAATAAATCATAGAAAACATACAGAGTAATATATAAAAAAAGACGCAAGTATAAGGTCAAATGTGGTTACGCTGATGTGGATCCCAGCAGAAAATGAATTCTTGCTCAACTAGTTTCACGCTTAACCAATCCGCGCTTCATCTGGAGCTGTTAATAACAGTCTAATAACAAATAGACACATACATATCAGGGTTATACATACATCCATATTCAAAATCACATTTATTATTATTGGTCATGGAAATTGTGTTGTAACAAATGCATGTAAGGTGAAATTCACTTACATCATACATGTAAAGGATTATCCAGCAACGGCATTGTATCCCCCTCAGATGCATGGGAACACCCCTAGACCTGGTGGACAACCCCTTGCCAGGTGTATCAAGCCACCATTCACCAAACCATCATGATCCATAGGCAAGCAGAGCCACGTCAAACGGGTATGGGGGCCTGTGTGCGGTATACAAGGAATGTATAGCAGTTAACGCAAACTCAAATCTACTTCATATTGGTCTGAATTATAATAGTCCTTAAGTACCTGAGGGTATGTATTCCCAAGGGGCACTCAGAGGACAAACGTAGGTGAGTAGTGTATATTGTATCAAATTAGTGTCTTCAAGGCTGGAAAAGAACTGAGTTCTACAGTTGGAAGGGGCACAGCAAACACACTTGGTACATTTGTATTCTGTAAATCAGATGTATTCAAGAACCCTATCCATGAAACTCACAGTAGTAAGAAAAATACGCAAGAGAGTAACGGTGCAAGGAGCTGATTCCTTCAGCCGTTCGCCAAACATCCATAATGTAGCTTACCCAGTATGAAAGAGCATATCCCAAGTGGCCTCCTGTGTGTTGCTGATCTGCCCCACCACTGCACCTCAACCAGCCTATATAGGGCACACACGCCCCCATCCGATGGTGTCTCACCAACACTCCGCCCGGCGGCAGCGTGTGACGTCTTCAACCAGGCCACACCACCACGCTTGCGCGGAGACCCTCCCCCTGGCTACCCAACAGCCGCGGCGCACCAATGACGCACAACGGCCTGGGACCAGGAGGAGAGGGGCCACGCTTGCCCAGGCGGTAGGGAGAGTTCCCAGGGGGCTCCCCCTGGTGGACAACTCCCACTGGCTGGCACCCGCGGGAATCGTGATAATTGACCTATTAGGGTTGGCTCAGCACATACATCATATGGTATATACTTTTTAAAGCATTTTAAATGTCTTATGTCTCTTTTTTGGCATATGTTATGCCAGTATGAGAAAAAGAAAATGATGATCTGTCGCACCCACTGCGACATGCCTCCATCCCTAAATATGCATACAAACAAGGAACAATTATGGTCCTGGGACATTAAATGAGACATGCCACATAAGAACAAAAGTACAAACGTATAAAATTGTTATTTTATTCACATACTGTATAAAGATTAACATAATATTGAACATAATCATTCGCAAAAATCTGGCCATCAAGGGCCCTGGGAAGAGCTGACATAACCCAATAGAAGTAGAATAGAATTGTCATGAATACAAAAACACATATGAGGTAAAAAATATATACATGACCAGATACATGATAATAGATGTACAAGTCAGATGGTGTACGCATTGATGTAACTCTATGCATTTCGTGGCTTATAGCCACTCGTCAGGAGTGCAATGCTATGAATTATCGTGGATGTCAGCTCAAAACATTGGTCTAGCTTGAGAGGGAGAGAGGGGAGAGCCATATCCGGGTCTGACCAACCAAGGGACGGGATCAACAAATACGCAACAAACTGATGGTCTATTTCAGGGTTGGTGGTGACGGATTCTCCTTTAGAATTTATGATCGAGTGTATGTTGGTATTGGCTTTCTTAGCCGCTATTGTATGGGCCAACAGTTTACCTGCCTTATTTCCGAATCCATAGAATGTTTTCTGTGAGAGGATAAAGTTTTTCCTCGTCCTTTTGGTTAATTTTTCTACTAGATCTGATCTAATCTTGATCAGATCTTGTAGGGTTGCCTCTGCAAGGGACTTTTTGTGTAATTTTTTCAAAAATTCTGCACTGAATCCGGCATGCCTGTCATTGCTTCCCTCCAACTGGGAGATCTTATGGCCTCTGTGAACATTAAGGATGCCTACTTGCATGCACTTCCATCTTCTGGATGCATCAACACGACCAGTGTTTTGCTGTGAGCATACAGCACTACCAATCTGTTGCCCTTTGGCCTGCCCACAGCACCCTGGGTATGCACCAAAGTGTTAGCTCCGGTTCTTGCTCTGCTTCACTCAAAGAAAATCCGGGTATTGGGATATCTGGACAACCTTCTTCTCTGGGAACAGTTTTTACATGCTCTGTTAGCCTATATTCAAACTGCACATTGGACCCTACATTTCCAGATATCAGCACTGGGACCATATCTGGACCAGATCCTGAGAAGAGCCCTGTTCAAACTCTCTGCTCTGACGTTCAGACTCTACAGTCCAAGAGCCAACCAACCCTCGGATTCTGCTTTAGGACTTTAGAGCCTAATGGTGACCTTCTTTGAGGCTCCTCTACATGCTAGCAGCATGGGACAAGAAACAGCAGTCTCTTGACTATCCCATATGACCAAAAAGCAAAACCAGGCTTGCCCTGACATGGTGGGTCACAAGTTTAGTGCAGGAATCAGGGAAATCCTTTCTGCCAATTGTTTGTAAGGTTCTCACAATGAATGCCAGCCTGTCGAGCTGGGGCAGAGTCCTAGATCCCCTCTAAGTGCAAGGGATTTGGACATCAGAGGAAACATCTCCCAATCAATTTTCTGGAGCTCAGGGTGATTTGCTTATTCCTTCAACACTGGATCTCTTGTCTGCGAGGTCATCTGCCTAGGATTCAAACAGTACCAAGGTAGTGGGGTACATCATATATCAGAGAGGAATTATAATCCTCATGGCTCCAAGAGAAATGGATCTGATTGTGGCTTGAGCAGGACTTCACATTCCAGCTCTGCTTGCTGTGCACATCTTGGGTGTTGAAAGTTGGCAGATAGACTTCCTTAGTTGCCGATTAATTAACTCTTTACCCTGAGCCGTAGCTACCTAAACCTCTGTTCTAGGTAGTTGACACCCACCTACAGCGATCAGGGTTCAGGGATCTGTTGTCTTCGCAGTGGATACTCTGTGGGACCAGTTCAGCCTGATGTATGCCTTTTTTTCTCTAAAACCCCTACTACTAATCAGGATCAAGATGGGGGGCATTCCAGTGATTCTCATCACATCAAACTGGCTCAGGTTGACGTGGTACTCAGACCTCATCAGGCTCCTGGCTGACTCTCCATGAGCCCTCTCAAATCTTTTGAACCATCTCTCTAAGCTTTTAGTGCAGGTTGACAACCATATCTCAGTATTCTCCTCCTACCACGTCAGCCGGGTCCAGCCTCTTATGCAATTACTTCTAACACCATCAGGGTATAAAGCAGCTGATTGACCTGCTGGAAGACGGAGCATACAAGAGAAAGCTAGGTTGTAACAAGCACATACCCTAATTGTCTCAGCCTCCAAATCCAACATACAAGATGACAAGTGGCCGTATAGTTCTAAGGACAATCTGAGCATTAGCCACTTGTATATGGTCCAATATGATTCTGTTCCTTGCATGTAATCTGGGTCCAACCTCCTGTTGGTTGTGATCAGTTCTCTATGAGCTGGCCAAGCATTTATAACAGTTAAGCTTGTCACAAATTGACCACAGTATCTCAATATTTAGCTCCTTTCATGTCCAGCCTGCTATGCAATTACTGCTAACACCACCAAGGTACACAGCAGCTGACTGACCTGCAGCAAGACAGCAAAGCATACAAGGGACACTGGGTTGTAAAAAGCACACAAACTGAGTAAATCGTTCTCCAATTTCAGTATGCAAGGTGACAGGAAACTAATGTTCAATTTGTCCATATAAACCATGTGCAAAACGTGACAGTGAATTAAAGAGTTTGTTCACCAATGCCAGAAGTCTGCCAAGTAAAATAGGCGAGTTGGAAGCTCTGGTGCACGAGAACTATGATTTAATTGGTATTGCTGAATCTTGTGCAAATGTGTTCACTTGCGCCAAGTATTGACATAAAATGCACTAGTGGTGGGAGCTGCTAGTGCATAACACCCCGAATGGTTAAATGAGTGAAAATACAAAAACCAGCCCTACCCTAACCTACAATATCTTGCAAACTTACAAATATTAATACAAAGCAGCCTTATGCATTAAATAACAAAAATAAATGTGAAAAAATATAAATCTACATCAACTTTGAAATTCAAGTATTCCAAGATTAAACCACAAAGTCCCAGAGAAAAATAGGTGAACAAAAATATATAGTCTCTCTTTGCAAAAGAAAATTCCACCATCCACCAAGTATGCCAGTGACACGGAAATCTGGAAAGACAAATCCACCATATGAAACTGAAGTGTAGATCCACACTTACCAGATGAAGTTGACCCTTCTTTGCCTTATAGCAAGAAGAGTCTGTATAAGCTTGATGGGTTTTCCACCCAGGGGCTATTCCTCAGACGTATCCCTTGTTAGATGGTCCTCTGCATCTTGCAGCAACTCAGAGTCAAGAATCCATACCAACAATGGTTAGAAACCCAAAAAGGAAACAGCTCCTCATGCTGTTGTAAAAAAAATGGTTGTTTATTAAGGGAGCTTCCAGTGGGTCAGAATCCCCTTAGTTAAAAATTACAATACAAGAACAATCACATAAAAACCCCACAGACCACATATATGTGGTAACAGGTAGCATGGTTGACTATGTAGGGAGTACTAAGGTTCCCGTACAAGTGGGGTCCCACCCTGTCTTCCGACCGTGCTTCAAGCTAGCATAGCATGCGTGTCAGCTTGACATGTTTCGTCACATGAATATGACATCATCAGAAGCTGTCCGCCCGCGCCATGCTTCACAAATTTATGCTATACATCACCGCACACAAACCTCCTCCCACTCTCCTTGTGCACGCCATGTGACAGTCCCGGAAGTCAAACCAAAACACGTCTCCGTGGAGACAGACCTCATGCAAATTGTGACTCTTCCATTTCTGCTTCACTGAGCCATCTAGTGGGCAAAAACCATATAGGTTGTATTTTTCAAAACACTATTGATGATAAGTCACATGGCCTGCATATTACAACAGCGCACCTAACAGAGACATAAACATAAAACCTGTACCTCATTCCCTAAATGGAGGGTCATTATGTTGACCCTTGATTACATAAGTATGGAATTATTTATCTTTTTAGGGGCTGGATCTAATATTAAAATCATAAAACTTATTAAAATATTATATTATTGGGCGCTACAACTTCTACCTATGCTATAAAATGATATGTAAAGTAAATGGTAGTTAGGTCTTAAAGTGCTCACATGTTATTCAATTTAGGGACTGGGGTTTAAAAGTTACTTATAAAACAAATTGATATCTAGATCAATATTCATTCCCTGGGAATGCATAGAGCACATTTCATGTATCCAACGTGTCTCATTCTGAAACACTAATTTCTGTCACTGCCCCTCCAATGGTGATCTATTTTATCAATACTACAAAAAGTTAGGAGACTTGGGTCCCTGTTATGTTTAAGCCTAAAATGGTTTGAAACACTAGGTTTCCTAAAAACCCTGCTTTATGTTGTTAAGAAGTTGGGTATTCTCACCGCAAGCTTTCTAGTGGTGCGGCCTATATACTGTTTCCCAGATGGGCAGGAAAGTAAATATGTTACATGCGTACTCTGACATGTGATACGTTTTTTTATATCTTATATTCCCTCTGTGTGACATAGGAAGGGAGTAAGGAGAGCACAGTCCTTCCAATCCTAACTGTCTTACGTGGTTTGCGTCTCCGACATGTGAAAAAGCCTTTTTGATCAAAAAAAGTAGTCATTCATTTGGGGGGGGGGGGGGTTTGGTACATTCTTCACCAGCCGGTCCCTAAGATTAGGTACTCTCCAATACACAAAAGGTTTTTTTTCTGGCAGAGCAGGCAACATTGCCTGGTCACCCTTTAGTGTAGGCCAGTGCTTATGGATGATCCTCTCTAGATCTTTGTAATTCTTGTTATATCCCATGATGAATACCATAGGGCATCCATCACTTTATCTCTCAGCAATTCGTCCCTGTTCAGGTTTTGTACTTGTTGCTTTATGATCTGTAAGGGTTTATGTTTGTATCCCTTATCCTTAAACCATTCTATTAACTGGTCTGCTTGTTGTTCAAAGGCACCCTCCTCCTTGCAGTTATGGCAGATTCTCATAAGCTGCCCCTTTGGGACCCCACTGATCCACTTTGGATGGTGACAGCTATGGGTTGGAATGTATCCATTCCAATCTGTGGATTTAAAGAAAGTTTTTGTGTATAGTCTATTGTTTTTCTTATACAATGTGAGGTCCAAGAAGTTCACACTTTCACAGTCCCATTCTCCTGTAAAGGTGATGTTATATGCATTGATGTTGATTTCCTACAGAAAGGTTTCTAGACTCTCTGCTGTGCCCCCCCCCCCCCATATTATGACAATATCGTCAATGTACCTTTTGTACATCTTGAGCTCCTCCCAGTGCTTGCCAAAAATCTCCTCGTGTTCCCACATACTAAGAAATATGTTGGACACACTAGGCAAGTATTTTTCCCCCATCGCAACTGTTGGGGTTACAAGCCGCCTTCATGCCAAAAATAATTTATGCCCATAGATAATTGCAATGCCTCCACTAGAAAGGCCTGCTGGTCCTCTTTTAGGCCAGATTTTACTTTAACTCTCATTTGATTGCTCTGATGGCGTCATCCTGGCTAGGGAGGCGAACACCTCCCAGTTCGGTACGCACCAGAACATGCGAACAGACAAAAAGTTCAGGGCAAACATCCGAACACCATTAACCACTTGACAACTGGGCACTTAAACCCCCTTCCTAACCAGACCAAATTTCAGCTTTCAGTGCTCTCACATTTTGAATGACAATTACTCAGTCATACTACACTGTACCCAAATGAAATTTTCGTCCTTTTTTTCACACAAATAGAGCTTTCTTTTGGTGGTATTTAATCACCACTGGGGTGTTTATTTTTTGAGCAATAAATGGAAAAATACCGAAAATTTTGTAAAAAAAATGCATTTTTCTTTATTTCTGTTATATCATTTTGCAAATTAGTAATTTTTCTTCGTAAATTTTGGCCAAAATTTATACTGCTATATGTCTTTGGTAAAAATAACCACAGTAAGTTTTACACTCTCGTGACTTTCGACTTTAAACCAGACCAATCCTTCCCCCAAATTCACGGGTCAACAGTTCACCAATTACCACAAGCCT
>BLSH010349072.1:74187-92613 GCA_018402905.1 Glandirana rugosa | reverse complement strand
GTCATCCGTCACCCATCACTGACAGTGGCCTGTCAGCCATCAGTGACCATGGGGTGTCACCTGTCACCCATCAGTGACCGTGGCGTGCCACCCATCACCCATCAGTGACCGTGGCCTGTCACCCATCAGTGACCTTGGGGGTGTCACCCGTCACCCATCAGTGACCATGACGTGTCACCCATCAGTGACCGTGGCATGTCTCCCGTCACCCATCAGTGACCGTGGCATGTCACCCATCAGTGACCGTGGCGTGTCACCCGTCACCCATCAGTGACCGTGGCGTGTCACCCATCACACATCAATGACTGGCCTGTCACCCATCACTGAACCTGGCCTGTCACCCATCAGTGACCACCGCCAGTCACCCGTGGCCTGTCACCTGTCACCCATCAGTGACCACAACCAGTCACCCATCAGTAACCACCAGACACCAGTCACCCATCAGTGTCCACCACAAGTCACCCATCAGTGACCTTGGCCTGTCACCCGTTACCCATCACTGACTGTGGCCTGTCACCCGTCAGTGACTGTGGCATGTCACCCATCAGTGACAGTGGCATGTCACCCATCACTGACCGTGGCCTGTCATCCGTCACCCATTACTGACAGTGGCCTGTCACCCATCATTGACCATGGGGTGCCACCTGTCACCCATCAGTGACCGCAGCGTGCCACCCATCACCCATCACTGACCGTGGCCTGTCACCCATCACCCATCAGTGACCATGGCGTGTCACCCATGAGTGACCATGGCATGTCACCCATCAGTGACTGTGGCATGTCACCCATCAGTGACCGTGGTGTGTCACCCGTCACCCATCAGTGACCGTGGCGTGTCACCATCACACATCAGTGACTGTGGCCTGTCACCCATCACTGACCCTGGCCTGTCACCTGTCACCCATCAGTGACCACTGCCAGTCACCCGTGGCCTGTCACCCATCAGTGACCACCGCCAGTCACCCATCAGTGACCACCAGCAGACACCAGTCACCCATCAGTGACCACCCCAAATCACCCATCACTGACCGTGGCCTGTCACCCATCACCCATCAGTGACCGTGGCATGTCACCCGTCACCCATCAGTGACGTGGCGTGTCACCCATCAGTGACCGTGGCCTGTCATCCGCCACCCATCACTGACAGTGGCCTGTCACCCATTAGTGACCATGGGGCGTAACCTGTCACCCATCAGTGACCGTGGCATGCCACCCATCACTGACCGTGGCCTGTCACCCATCAGTGACCGTGTCACCCGTCACCCATCAGGGACCATGGCGTGTCACCCGTCACCCATCAGTGACCGCGGTGTGTCACCCGTCACCATTCAGTGACCATGGCGTGTCACCCGTCACACATCAGTGACTGTGGCCTGTCACCCATCACTGACCCTGGCCTGTCACCCGTCACCCATCAGTGACCACTGCCAGTCACCCATCAGTGACCACCACCAGACACCAGTCACTTATCAGTGATCACCGCAAGTCACCCATCAGTGACCTTGGCCTGTCACCGGTTACCCATCAATGACCGTGGCCTGTCACCCATCACCTATCAGTGACCGTGGTGTGTCACCCGTCACCCATCAGTGACCGTGGCATGTCACCCATCAGTGACCAGCGCCAGTCACCCGTCACCCATCAGTGACCACCGCCAGACAGCCGTCACCCATCAGTGACCACCGCCAGACACCCGTCACCCATCAGTGACCACCACCAGACACCGTCACCCATCAGTGACCACCACCAGTCACCCATCAGTGACCACCACCAGACACCTGTCACCCATCAGTGACCACCGCCAGTCACCCATCACCTATCAGTGAGCACCGCCAGTCACCCCTCACCCATCAGTGACCACTGCCAATTACCCATCACCCATCAGTGACCACTGCCAGTCACCCATCAGTGGCCACCCCAGACACCCATCACCTATCAGTGACCACCGCCAGTCACCCATCAGTGACCATCGCCAATCACCTGTCAGAGACCGTCATCACCTATCAGTAAACATCACCTATAAAAGTCTCACACATTTGGTATTGCCATACTCAGGGGGAGTAGTAGAATGTATTTTGGGGTGTCATTTTTGCTAGGTACATGTTATGTGTTGGAAATATCATATAAATGGACAACTTTGTGTAAAAGTAAAAGTGTTTTAATTTTTTTCCACATATTCCAAAAACTACTGGAAAAAAAATACTAGTTCAAAAGACTCATTATGCCTCATAGATTATACGTTGGGGTGTTTGCTTTCAAAAATGGGGTCATTTTGTGGGCAATTCCATTGTCCTTGTGCTCCAGGACCTATTACCAAATGTAATAGGTAGGTGGTTGAGAAATGAGATGTGTAATTTATGCTCGTAGAATGCCTGAAGGTGCTACTTCAATATTGGGCCTTTGTATGTGGACAGGCTATGTAAAAGTCTCACACATGTGGTATCGCCATACTCAGGAGGAGTAGCAGAATGTATTTTGGGGTGTCATTTTTGCTATGTGCATGTGTTGGAAATATCATATAAAAGGACAATTTTGTGGAAAAAAAATGTGTTTTAATTTTTCCCCCACATTTTCCAAAAACTACTGGAAAAAAATTACATTTTCCAGGGCCTTCAAAAATGTAATAGGTCGTCATGACATTAGGTGTGTAATTTATGTCCCTAGCATACCTGACGGCGCTCCCTGCATGTTGGGCCTCGGTATGTGGCCAGGCTTTGAAAGTGTCTCAGACATGTGATATTGCCATACTCAGGAGGAGTAGCAGAATGTGTTTTGGTGTGTAATTTATGGTATGCATATGCTGGGTGTGAGAAACAACCTGTTAATATATGACAATTTTGTGAAAAAAAAAGAAAAAAAAATCTTAATTTTGCAAAGAATTGTGGAAAAAAAATACAACTTCAAAAAATTCACCATGCCTCTTACTAAATACCTTGGATTGTCTACTTTCCAAAAGGGGGTCATTTGGGGGGTATTTGTACTTTCCTGGCTTGTTAGAGCCGGTTCACACTGGAACGGCTACCTCAGCACAGCTTGCAAGGAGACTTCTTACCATAGAAGTCAATGCAAGTCGCTCTGAGGTCGCCCCGAAAATAGTGCAGGAACCTTTTTCTAAGTCGGAGTGACCTGAGTCACTTCTATTAGAACGGTTCCATTGCACTGTATGGGGACGACTTGTCAGACGACTTGAGTCGCCTGACAAGTCGCCTCAGTGTGAACTGGCTCTTAGGGTCTCAAGAAATGAGATAGGCTGTCAGTATATCAGGTGTGATCAGGTGTGATCAATTTTCAATGATTGGCACCATAGCTTGTAGACTCTATAACTTACACAAGGACCAAATAATATACACTTATTTGGGTTATTTTTACCAAAGATATGTAGCAGTAGCAAAATTTTATGACAGAAACAAAGAAAATGCATTTTTTCACAAAATTTTCAATTTTTTTTTAATTTATAGCACAAAAAATAAATAAACCACTAGTGATTAAATGCCACCAAAAGTGGACGCAAATTTCATATGGGTACAGTGTTGTATGACTGAGTAATTGTCATTCAAGGTGTGATAGTGATGAAAGCGCAAAAATAGCCTGGACATGAAGGGGGTTTTTGTGCCAAGTACTGATGTGGTTAACCACTTGTCGACCACTCGCCGCAGCATGATGGCGGCAAAGTGGCTCGTTATCGCAAACCCCCGCCACGTGATGGCGGACGCGATAGCTAGTATTGTGAGCGCAAGCACCGCCGGAGGGCCCCCCCCCCCCCGCAGTGAGAGAACGGAAGTCCGTGTATGTAAACACGGATCTCCGTTCTGACAGAGGGGGAAGGGATGTGATCACAGCCTTCCTGTATATAGAAGCTGTGATCATTCCCCTTACCCTGCCAGCCCCCATACAGTTAGAACACACTGAGGGAACACAGTTAACCCTTAGAGCACCCCCTCCAGGTTAACCCCTTCACTGCCAATGGCATTTACACAACAATCAGTGCATTTTCATAGCACTGATCACTGTATAAATGCCAATGGTCCCAAAAAATGTCAAAATGGTCCGACATGTCTGCAATATCGCAGTGCAATGGAATAACGTGCTTACAGGATGTTTCCAACTAACAAGCAGACCTTAATGCACTGTTTGATTGGGCGACTATGTGGAAAATGAGGTTTAATGTAGATAAATGTAAAGTTATGCACTTGGGGGCTAAGAATATGCATGCATCATACATACTAGGGGGAGTACAACTGGGGCAATCCATAGTGGAGGAGGATCTGGGAGTTTTGGTAGATCATGGTGGCATGCAATGCCAAGCTGCGGCTTCCAAAGTGAGCAAAATCCTTTCCTGTATTAAGAGAGCTATGGACTCCAGAGAGAGAGATATAATTTTGCCCCTGTACAAATCATTAGTGAGACCTCATCTGGAATATGCAGTTCAGTTTTGGGCACCAGTTCTCAAAAAGGATATCGGGGAACTGGGGAAAGTGCAGAGAAGGGCAGCCAAACTGATAAGAGGCATGGAGGAGCTCAGCTATTAGGAAATATTGGAGGAGCTGAATTTATTCTCTCTTGAGAAGAGTAGATTAAAGTGAATGTAAAGTCTTTACAACCACTTTAATCTACAGGTAAGCCTATAATAAGGCTTACCTGTAGGTACCGTGCATATCTCCTAAACCTGCATAGTTTAGGAGATATGCACTGTAATAGCATGTGCCAACATCATTGGCACATGCGCACTAAAAAGGACAGAGTGTGCCATTTCTAAAGTGACTATGTGAGTGTGTGCTGTAACTGGCATGCGCGTGGGAGTGACATCATCGCGGCTCCGACCAATCACAGCGTCAGAGCCCGCAAACCCGGAAACAGCATGTCGGCGGTCACAGCAGTGCTTGGGGATCACTGCAACAGCTTCATTCTAAGGTAAGTTTTCCATAATGAGCTAGTATGCAATGCATACTAGCTCATTATGCCTTTGTCTTGCAGGGTTTTTTTTTCTGGGGCTCTCCCTGGGTTTACAATCACTTTAACCACTTCAGCCCCGGAAGAATTTCCCACTTTAGGACCAGAGCACTTTTTGCGATTCGGCGCTGCGTCGCTTAAACTGACAATTGCGCGGTCGTGCGATGTTGTACCTAAACAAAATTTGCGTCCTTTTTTCCCACAAATAGAGCTTTCTTTTGGTGGTATTTGATCGCCTCTGCGTCATTTCTGATCGCTGCTATACACAAAAGAAGAGCGACCATTTTGCAAAACAACCCAAATTTCTTACCTTTTGCTAAAATTCAAATCCAAAAAAATATATAAAAAAACATTTTTTTTCACCGTTTTTGGCCGATTTATATTCTTCCTCATATTTGCGATAAAAAAAATTGCAATCGGCGTTTATTGATTGGTTTGTGCAAAAGTGGCCGCGTTTACGGATGGTGAGAATTCATTTCTGGGGTTTTTATTTTTTTTTAATTTTTTACTAGTAATGGCGGCGATCTGCGATTTTTAGCGGTAATGCGATATTGGGGCGGACATGTCGGAACATTTTGACACTTTTTTGGGACCAATGACATTTATTCAGCGATCAGAAATTTAAATGTCCACTGATTACTGTATAAATGTCATTGGCAATGAAGGGGTTAACCTGCAGGGGGCAGTGAAGGGGTTAATAGTGTTCCCTGGGTGTGTTCTTACTGTGGGGGGGTTGGGCTAACATGGGCATGAGAGATCTAACTGATCCCAGTGACAGGGATCAGTAGATCTCTCATGCCCCACTGACAGGGCGGGGAACCGTCGTGTTTACATCGGCGGTTCCCCGTTGTTTCTCTGTAGCCGCTCATTGCGGTTCGCCGGCGGACATTTACGGCGATTTACGGTGAAAACACGGCGCGCGGTGGGGAACCGGTTAAGGGGGGATATGATCAACATGTACAAATACATAAGTGGTCCATATAGTGAACTTGGTGTTGAAGTATTCACTTTAAGGTCATAACAGAGGACAAGGGGGCGCTCTAGAGGAAAAAAGATTCCATATCCAAATACGGAAAGGTTTCTTCACAGCAAGAGCTGTGAAAATGTGGGATAGACTCCCCCCAGAGGTGGTTATGGCCAGCACAGTAGATTGCTTTAAAAAAGACCTGGATTCTTTCTTTAATGTAAATAATAAAATAACTGGTGAAGGATTGTGTATATGGGATTGTATGGTTATATACAGTATCTCACAAAAGTGAGTACACCGCTCACATTTTTGTAAATATTTTATTATATATTTTCATGTGTCAACACTGAAGAAATGACACTTTGCAACAATGTAAAGTAGTGAGTGTACAGTTTGTATAACAGTGTAAATTTGTTGCCCCCTCAAAATAACTCAACATTAATGTCTAAACCGCTGGCAAAAAAAGTGAGTACACCCCTAAGTGAAAATGTCCGAATTGGGCCCAATCAGTCATTTTCCCTCCTCTGTGTCATGTGACTGGTTAGTATTAGTATTACAAGGTCTAAGGTGTGAATGGGGAGCAGGTGTGTTAAATTTTTGTGTTATCACTCTCGCTCTCTCATACTGGTCACTGGAAGTTTAACATGGCACCTCATGGTAAAGAACTCTCTGAGGATCTGAAAAAAAGAATTGTTGCTCTACATAAAGATGGCATAGGCCAGGGGTCCTCAAACTATGGCCCTCCAGTCGTTCAGGAACTACAATTCCCATCATGCCTAGTCATGTCTTTGAATGTCAGAGTTTTACAATGCCTCATGGGATGTGTAGTTCCACAACAGCTGGAGGGCCGTAGTTTGAGGATACCTGGCCTAGGCTATAAGAAGATTGCCAAGACCCTGAAACTGAGCTGCAGCACGGTGGCCAAGACCATACAGTGGTCGACCAAAGAGGTTGAGTGCACGTGCTCAGTGTCATATTCAGAGGTTTTCTTTGGGAAATAAATGTATGAGTGCTGCCAGCATTGCTGCAGAGGTTGAAGGGGTGGGGGGTCAGCCTGTCAGTGCTCAGACCATACGCCGCACATTGCATCAAATTGGTCTGCATGGCTGTCATCCCAGAAGGAAGCCTCTGCTAAAGAGGATGCACAAGAAAGCCTGCAAACAGTTTGCTGAAGACAAGCAGACTAAGGACATGGATTACTGGAACCATGTCCTGTGGTCTGATGAGACCAAGATAAACTTATTTGGTTCAGATGGTGTCAAGCATGTGTGGCAGCAACCACACACACTTGACAAGTGTGTCTTGCCTACAGTCAAGCATGGTGGTGGGAGTGTCATAGTCTAGGGCTGCATGAATGCTGCCGGCACTGGGGAGCTACAGTTCATTGAGGGAACCATGAATGCCAAAATGTACTGTGACATACTGAAGCAGAGTATGACCCCCTTTCTTCTGAGACTGGGCTGCAGGGCAGTATTTCAACATGATAACGACCCCAAACACACCTCCAAGATGACCACTGTCTTGCTAAAGAAGCTGAGGGTAAAGGTAATGGACTGGCCAAGCATGTCTTTAGATCTAAACCCTATTGAGCATCTGTGGGGCATCCTCAAACGGAAGGTGGAGGGTCACAAGGTCTCTAACATCCACCAGCTCCATGATGTCGTCATGGAGGAGTGGAAGAGGACTCCAGTGGCAACCTTGGAAGCTCTGGTGAACTCCATGCCCATGAGGGTTAAGAAAACAAAAGGAGAGGCGCCTCTAAGTGTAATAGTAAAAGCAATTTATTATGGCCCAAAGCCAATAGACACTCACAAGATGAAGATGTAGATAAGGCACATGCAGTATATAGTTCCAGTGGGTGAAGGATTTATAGTGGAGCTTTCAGGCTGAATGACGCTGGTTATCACACTCACAAGCAGCTCCAAGTCGTGGAATAGCCGGCCGGGAGCTCAGAACGAGGCTTGGCATGCAGCAATGTCTACACTCGGGAGGATGATGTCCTAACTGTGCGATGCGTTTCGTGGGTGTGACGGCTATGATGACATGATAGCCGCGCCCCTTCTTTAGGCTAGGATGCTACTGGAGTAACTGAGCATGATACTTATACTATAAGGGGCGGGAATTGGACAGCATGGAATAATTCATTAATAAAAGTGACGATAGAAGAAAGCCTAGAATACAATCTATGAGTGTGCACACACCATTGGTATGATAAAAACGAACGTATAAATAAAAACAATGTATAATTAAAAACGATGGATATACACAGCGCAATTTAAAGGCAATCAAATACATGGATGTGAATACATTACAAAGGCTAAGGAGAAACCTTCTGATTAAAAATGACATGGTAAAAAAAGAATCAGCAACGCTAACAATGGGGCTGGGAGGGAGAGGAGGGAGGGGGGAGACTGAGAAACATAATTAACAATGGTTGAATGTAAATGTAATATTATAACGCGGAAGAACAAGCAAACTTGGCCCGTAATTCAGAGCGAACCGGGAAGGTAGGAATATGACTATTCAAAGGGGATCCTATTAATAAGGATACGTTACAATAGTACATATATATATATATGACCTTATGGGTGAGGGGAAAAGGGAAGAAAAAGGGGAAAAAAAAAACCAATGGAACAACCAATATGGGGATCAGTCTAAAAGGACAAAGACAAATTTGTGTAAATAATGAAATTTAAAAAGGAAATATGGACAATGTAAAAAAGAAAAAAGGATCTCCATAAAAATTGTCAAATGAAGATAATAAACTGTAAAAAAGAAAAAGAAAAAGATGATCTGCGTCCCTGATTCAGTGAGAAAGGAGAACAGAATTGGGACTTTAAATGAGGATATATATATATAAGGACACTGACCAATGTGCATTGTGCAAATATCATTGTTTATTGGCCCTCCAATGTCCTGGAAAGCAAGGTAAGTACCATACATCATAAACAAAATAATTCTATCACAACATAAATTAAATATACAGCAAACATGCGTTTATGCATTTAAAACTGCAGAACACTCTGCCTGGTAATTGGAGTGGAGCATCTGACATGGCATGAAGTAAAACACCTGGGAATGGATAAAAAAAAATATGGTAGTACAGAAATTAGCTTCAGTAGAGAGATGGCTTCATCATAAACCCGACGCGTTTTGTGGGATAGTACCCACTCATCAGGGGTAGATGCAAGCATATCTATATAAAAAATAAAAGGTAAAGTAAACATATCCAAGGGTCTAATGGCATGTCTATGTGATGTAGTACATGATATGGGTTCAAAGGAAGATGATATAGTCAAACCTACCCTTAAAAATACCATGTGTGGTGTAGCAATACGGGCCAGGCCATCTGAACGTCTGTTATGGGAGCAGAGGACACAGTGACATGAGCCGGGGATGGGATCACCACGCAGACCACCCGAACAGCAGACATCTGTGGATGAATATGTGTGTGTAAATGGGCTGAATGAAATGTGAATGTGTATGAAAGGGTGATGATTGTGAAAATAGAATGGCGAAGCCATACACCAAAACGGGGAAATAGGAAAGCAAATAATAGGTGCCTGTGATAGAATACAAAAAGGCTGGAGTCAGAGAAAACCTAGACCAAGATCCACCACCAAGGGCGGCTATGGGAGAGGTGCAAAGAGTGTGAGGGAAACTAAAGTCAAATAATTACCACAGATATGAAGTCAAGGAATAAGTCTGCAAGCTGCTGTCTACCGTCAGGTGGACTCTGCATAAATACTCCCAGCCAGCCCAGTAACCCCTCCCAATGTTACACAGGCATGACCAGGTGAGGGAGGGCATCCGAGCCAGGGGTGGGGTCCCCACACACCTGGCCAGGATCGCTCCAACCAATCGTCAGCCAGAAACATATCTCTCCTGCCGAAGTGCACCAGAGAGGGCACTAACAGCATGGAGCGATGGCGTAACATTGCAACATTTATTTAATTTATGTTGTGATGGAATTATTTTGTTTATGGTGTATGGTACTTACCTTGCTTTCCAGGACCTTGCAGGGTCAATAATATTTGTACAACGCACATTGGTCAGTGTCCTTATATATGTTCATTTAAAGTCCCAACTTTCTTCTTCTTTCTCGTTATTCCATAAAGAGTCCTCTCTTCCTTTTATTTAAAGCTGCTTGTGCGGCACCCATAGCAGACTGGCTGTGATTCATACTTTCCTTACTGTTGCAGGATATCCCCAAGTTACACAGCATGACTTGCACACCGATTTGCACTCAGGTATGACAGCAGGACTCTGAACCATGGGGGGGGGGGTATCCTCTTATGCTTATGCATTTCACCCCGCCTACTGACCTGGACTTTCTCAAGTTTCTTTCTTTCACCTTATCCAGGACATTGTTCAAACATCTCTCTGTCCTGAATCCTAAACATTTTACCAGGCGAATGTTCATGCCAGAGGTGTAATTAGACCTTCAGGGCCCCGGTGCAAGAAATGATGAAGGGCCCCCTGACCCCTAGCCAGGGCCCTTCCCACTGATCCTGGGGCCCTTTACTCCTATCACGGGTCCCTTTATTACGGTACCGCAGCGGGGCCCTTTCACAAGTTCTGCAGCAGGCCCCCTTTCTTGCATCTTCAGGCCTCTCCATGGTGGTGAAATGTCAGGGCCCAGTCACAATTGCAACCTTTGCAATCCTGATAGTTCCCTCACTGGTGTCAGTATTTTTTAATTTTTATTTTAATTGTATTATTTTTTTTTGCCATTTCATTTTACTTCTTTTACAATTTTAATTTTACAATTTTTTACATTTTTTTAGGAGTTCTGTTGGGGAGCTTTGATGAGATATCAGGGGTCTAAACAAACATCAGCTCTCAATTTCTATATGTGTAGCCTCAGTTTACTATGCTTCAGTTATGAATGAACCAATTGGTACCAATCACTGACTCTGTCCATTCAGAAAAGGAAGGAGCCAGTAAATGACAAATTTACTGACCCGTTCCTATCATGACACATCTTCTACAGCAGCTGGCAGGAGAGAGGAGAGGGGGAGACAGCAGCTCTATGGGGGGAACCAGGGAAGCACACAGGGACCCTGGGAACAGCAGAAGACAAGTAAACTGGATAGCGGAAAATAGAGGAGATTGAGTCCTCTAAATGCCACCCCCACCATCCCTCCTATTCAGGTGTACAAGGGAGGCACACGGGCCCCCTGGACCATAGGGCCCGGTTGTAATTGCAACCCCTATCATTACACCCCTGGTTCATGCCTCAGTTGATGCCAGCTTCAGTTGCAAGGTTCTTCAGATGGCTCTGTAGGCTCTGTTGAGTCACCTGTGTTAACCTGTTTATTGATGTGTGCTTGTTAGCATTTTGTTGTGTGCTTTTTGACTTACCATTAAATCCTTTTCTTGGCATACATTAAGGGACACAGGTCCATCCCCTCTATTCCTATGATCCACTCCTACTATTAATTGCTGCAAAGCTGAGGAAGGCTGAGGGTGGGAAGGGTTGTACAAGGCTGCCCTTACAGCTTTGATTACCAGTGTCCAATATCTTATAGGCAGTAGCATAACCCAATGCACCGGAATACTTCACTCTTTGTATTTTAAAGAGATCCAAAAACATCAATGTAATATATAGTGGCTTAAAATCGTAAGATGTGGTGGCTGCATTCTTTTGGCTTCTTATTTTTTATTTTTACCTGGGGATCCTGCTAGTAAGTCTGTTATTTTTTCAACTTCTGACCAAGCTTCTAACTGACCAACTTCAGACTGACCAAGCTGTCCAGCAACACTGGCAGTTAGAGGGTCTCTACAAACCATTAAACACTGATAGGGGAAGCAACAATAGTTAGCTTTTATTCATTTATTTAACAATTTTATCCCAAAAGGAAAACAATGTTTCCCTAACTGCTTAAAAAGTGTTAGCTGCAGTTACTCTTTAATTTGTTTCATTTATGTAAATTCCATCAAACCTACTAGTTCATCTAACACTACCCTTTGAACAAGTTGACAGTGCTGCTGTCCAAGGGTAGCTATAATTTTTCTCATTAAATACTGTACATAGATGGAGTGGCAAAGTGAGGGTAGGCACCCTAAGACAGGAAATTACTTAATTGCAGGATCATCAGGTGAAAATGCAGGGGCTAAAAAAATAAAACTAATGCAGCACATCATTGACGGATCAGAAAGCTGCAATATCTCACATTTTTGTTTTGTGAGTTTAGGTATGCTTTAATGTACTCCAAGAAAAGGATGATGCGGTAAGTTAAAAATACTATTTTTAATTGGGTGGTAAGGATTATATTCTCTGACTTTTTTATTGCTGTCCAAAGATCCCCATTCTCCCATTTTTTGACTGATTATCCACAAGGGTATATGTGCAGTTATAGCAAATAGTGCTACTTCTGTAGGGTCCAATAGAACATGATAAGCCAGAAAACCAGAACATTTGATTTTAGTTTTTCAAATTACATTTCAAGCAAACTGGTAATAAGTGTGTCTTGCCTACAGTCAAGCATGGTGGTGGTATGAGTGTCACGGTCTGGGGCTGCATGAGTGCTGCCAGCACTGGGGAGCTACAGTTCATTGAGGGAACCATGAATGCCAACATGTACTGTGACATACTGAAGCAGAGCACAATCCCCTCCCTTCGGAGACTGGGCCACAGGGCAGTATTTAAACATGATAACGACCCCAAACACACCTCCAAGACGACCACTGCCTTGCTAAAGAAGCTGAGGGAAAAGATGATGGACTGGCCAAGCATTTTTCCAGGCCTAAACCATATTGAGCATCTGTGGGGCATTCTCAAATGGAAGGTGGAGGAGCGCAAGGTCCCGAACATCCACCAGCTCCTTGATGTCATCATGGAGGAGTGGAAGAGGACTCCAGTGGCAACCTGTGAAGCTCTGGTGAACTCCATGGCCAAGAGGGTTAAGGCATTGCTGGAAAATAATGGTGGCCACACAAAATATGGACACTTTGGGCCCAATTTGAACATTTTCACTTAATGAGTCACATGACACCAGGGAGGAAAAATTGCTAATTGGGCCCAATTTTGGACATTTTCATTTAGGGGTGTACATTTTGTTGCCAGTGGTTTAGACATTAATGGCTGCGTGTTGAGTTATTTTGAGGGGACAGCACATTTACACTGTTATACAAGCTGTACACTCACTACTTTACATTGTAGCAAAGTGTCATTTCTTCAGTGTTGTCACATGAAAAGATATAAGAAAATATTAACAAAAATGTGAGGGGTGTACTCACTTCTGTGAGATACTGTATATCTTCTGTCTTCACTTTGATATACTGTTTAGAAAGTGCACATTGTGTTTGATTTTCCACTTCCTCCTTCCTCTGAAGGAGAAGATTTTTGCTGGACACTGGGAGACACTGTGAGAAAGCTGATCACATAAATTGCGGGACAGCCACTTTCTGTTGCAAAACCTTTATTGTGTAAGAAATACAACCAAAAACAGTCACAGCATGGATTCAGAGGTACAGGGCGAAGAGCTAACGCATTTCACATCATACAAGATGCTTAATCATAATCATCATAATCACAGCTATGATTAAAGCATCTTGTATGATGTGAAATGTGTTAGCTCTTGCCCTGTTCCTCTGAATCCACGCTGTGACTGTTTTTGGATGTATTTCCTTACACAATAAAGGTGTTGCAACAGAGAGCAGCTGTCCAGCAATTTATGTGATCATCTTTATCACTGCAGAGCCAGCACGTGTATAGTTCTTAAGCAGGGGGGTGGCGTTCTGAGGACTGCATGCATGCCAGGAAGCAGTGTGATTAACCTTATTTCAGACTGTGAAAAAGCTGATTGGAGGAAAGGCACACACCCCCTTCCCACACATGCAGTGGTTGCCTGTGAATTGTTTAGCTGGCTACTAATCTATTTTTAGCAGCCTCCTCTGTCTCATACTTCTATGTCCCATCTCCCAGAACGTGTGAGAACTTATCAGGCTGATAACAGAGCTACAGAGGAAGAGACAGCTATGGGACATGGCTATTTGAAGAGAGAAAAGGAAACACTACAGACACATGTGCCCAGCTCAAATTTCATGAATTGGGTTTACATACACTTAAAGCGGTTGTATACACATACAAAAAAAAAAAGAAACTGTAAGGCAAAGGCATAATGAGCTAGTATGCACAGCATACTAGCTCATTATGAAATACATACCTCAGAACAAAGATCCGCCTGGGCAGCTCGGTCCCCGCAGAGGGAGCTGACATCTTCCCTTCAGGGAACCTTCTGGGTTCGCAGCTCCGGCGCCGTAAGTAGCCCTAGCCACGGGACGACACTCCGGCTCGTGCGCAGGAGCTCTTTTTGCTGACTTTTGCCAACCTGACTAACTATGTAGCTATGCGCCGGGCCTTCGCCGGGACATCATGGTGCATGCGCCGTGATGTCAGTGCCTGCTTGCAGGGGGAATATCTCCTAAACCGTATAGGTTTAGGAGATATTCATTCTACCTACAGATAAGCATTATTATAGGCTTACCAGTAGGGAAAAATGACAAAAAGGGGTATAGAACCGCTTTAAGAAATGTGGATTGGTTTGCCTGGCCAAGCAAATTGTTGATCTGTGGTGTTTCCAAAGACCACCCCAGTTGATGCCATTTCAGTTTTGGCAAACAAGCTGCCTTTTTGCTACCAATAATGATTATGTTGATAACTAACTAGTTGCTGCCCTAATTGTCTGAATTGCAAAGTTATTGTCTGATTCCAACTTGGTTGCTTATTATAAGTGCAAGAATTAATTTCTGATATGATAATACAATAATAAGCGTAATTCGCAAAACCCCTTAATGTTCTACTGAGTTTAACAACCAACTTTTAACTATTTACAGTAGACTATGCCAATATTTGTACTGTTCAATTATTTACATGTTCTATTGTCTTTGTCTTTTAGATTTCTGATTCCACCCCAGCTTTTGGCAGCCACGTCTTCAAAAGTGACCAGACACTAGCCGGCCGAGGAGATGAAAAGAGGTCTACAGACTCTGGGGCCTTCTCCATAGGATTATAGAATTTGGCCTTACTCCTTTGCTGTTCTTACCCTGAACTACTTTATGTATATAGTTGACTATAACATCCTACACTTCTGCTTCATATATCTGGCATCTGATATTAGCTAGACTATGCTAAGCTTCATTGTCTTGTTTTATCACTTTGCAGTCGAGCTGCATTTTCAACTACCAATCTACCATCTTAGTTTAAAATTTCACATTTATTTGTCTTTGTCACTTCAGAGCCTTCCAATCTCACTGACACCCCACAGTATGCCTTATAAAAGGATAGAGTCAGGAGAGACTTGTGTATAGTACGCTGAAAATGTTCTTATTGTAAAAAATACAGCAGAATAATAGTTCATTATTTGTGGACATTGAATATGAAGCAATTTTCAGGACAGAGAAGTTAGCACAGTCTTCCTGGGGATGCTTTCATACTTCATACTATTTGGAGCTGAAAAAAATGATTTTCATTACCTCTTCAAACACCAGATTCATGCCTAATCAAATCTTTATGAGAAGTTCTAGAAAACTTCAGACCTCATGAATTAATAAAATAACTGGAAGATTTTATTCTGAAATAGAATTCCACTATACACCATTCAGATCTTGTGTGATAGCAGTTCCTAAAGGATTTAAGCTGAAAGCAAAGAATTGCCTACTCATTAGCAGGCCCTTGATATCGATATGTTGTTATTTTTGGTTATTGCATATATGTTAGTGAATAGCTCCCTGTTATAGATAACACACACTTACAAACAAGGAAAATAAGCAGCCAGTTCTCAAGCAGAATTGAAATAAAATAGTTAATTTATTGCTCATGTATTGTACCTTTTATTTAAAATCTTAATAATACCTTTACAAAACTAAAATAGTTAATTTAACAAACTGGAAGATGATTATTCATGTTTAGATAGGTAGGCTAAAGTGACCAGACAATGTGCCTGGCAATCCTAAAATTATTAATGAACATCTGTTAATAGGGACTTGCCTAGATAAGAGAATCTGATGGACAATCATTGCAGAACTATAGCTTCTGTTGCTCAGTATTTGCAATACACAGGGAGGGGAGTGTACTTGGGTTAATTCAACATTTTGAACAGGTCTCACTATGAAGTGCCAGTGACTTGAATGCTCTTCTTTCAGCGGCATAAGCAAAGTAATTGTGAAATCTGATCATATTTATCTAGTCCCACGGACTTCCTCTGGATTACAAAATGATAGTAATAACAATTATAATGAATACTACTAAATACCTCAGGTCTTTGTCAGTTTATTGACATTATGTGACTAGTAAAATAGCTTTTAGGTCTGCAGGATACCTTGAGGCTGCCATTTAAAAAAGATAACTTCTATCAAAGCAAAATATGCACTTTTGTCCCAGTGCAGGGTTCTCCAGAGTCCCACTCGCCTCCACCTTATGTTGCTTTTGGCTTATTGTGAGGTGTCAAAGGAATGCACCTGTGTGAGCCAAAAATTTTTATTGACTGCACTACAGCAAATTAGTACATTTGCCTCTCACAAATCCAGTTCTTTGCTGCAGTTTACAGAAGAAACATGACTTGAGGCAGTGGCAGCAATGACTCTGGGGGAACGCATTCTAGGACACAGGAAAGTATATATCAGGGGGGCTTTTGTTTAATGGTAGACCCAGAAGGACCAGCAAACTGAATGTCAGTTTATGTTAAGTTAAATATTGTAATGAAAAAAATCATCAGTCTTGCATTTTTGTATTCACTACCTGTCTTGCTCTGTTTTACCAGAGCAAGCTCTTGAAATATCTTTTAGGTCCAATGACTTATATTTTAAGTGGTTTTAAATGTTCAATGTTTTTACCTTTATGCATTCTATGCATGTAGAAAAAACCTTCTGTGTGCAGCAGCCCCCCTAATACTCACCTGAGCTCCCTCCCAATCCAGCAATGTGCATGAGAGCTGAGCTTCTCTTGGGTCTCTCATTCATAATTGGCTGATATAGCAGCAGGAGCCATTGGCTCCTTGTGCATGAGAGCTGAGCTTCTCTCGGGTCTCTCATTCATCATTGGCTGATACAGCAGCAGGAGCCATTGGCTCCTGCTACGGTCATTCACAACCAGTGAGCCAATGAGTGGGGGGGAAGCTGATCGGCGGCTCCTTGTGTCTTATGGACGCATAGATTGGGGCTTGGGAGCGAGCACGCGCTGGTGCCCCCATAGTAAGCGGCTTGCTATTGGGGGCACTGTCTGAGGAGGAGGAGCCAGGAGCGCAGGTGGGGGACCCAAAAAGAGGAGGATCTCTTTTTTTTTTAATAATGAACCTTTAATCTCGATTGAAACTGTGGTTGTTGTCCTGGGGAACCACTGACATTTTTATGGAATCATAGCATACACACTACTCTCCTAGTTTTTATGGATTTTTGTTGGAAATTTTAATGTTCCAGTGGACACAAGTATACATTACAGCTTTCACAGCTTGGACAGACAGAAACTTATAGCAACAAACATTTCAGGCAGTTGACCCACCCTTGCTAGACATTATCTCATTCTTTATTCATTTAAAGCAACCAACATCAAAGGCCAATGTTTTGGGACCTGGCAGGACTCCTTTTCCAAGGCAGATATCCTAATTTTTATATGACTGCATGGTGGTGCCATCCACCAATTTACTATAGCACTCTACATACATTGTCAGCAAGCCTGTATGGAGTGTGACAAATACAGTACAAGTTCAATGCCCTTGCTAGGATCATGATCATAATTTATTTATCAAAAACAAACAATAGGCACTTTGTGGAAAAGATGTGTTTTTATGCATTTGGCACCAGATAAATATTAGAATGTATAAAAAATGCATTCTACAAGAACAAAAGCAAACATGTTACTCAAACATATTTGAGCTAGTTTGAAAAAAATGTTTTGCTGGTGACAGCAGTTAAATTCCATTCTATTTCTGGAGGAAGTTAAATGATAAAAAAAAAATGGTTTCTGTAGGCAGTTTCACTTCTATTTCTTCAGAAAAATAACAGGCATTGATATTGAGCTAAAAGACAACATCCATCACATACACCATGAAATAAAGTTTACATGTAGATAATATAAGCAATAAACATATGTTCAGTTAAGAAATGGATATATGCTATTTCATTAGGTTTTATTTATTAAATGTTCTACAGTATTTCACTTAGAAGGTCGCGTTAGTCAAAGAAATGTTTTATGACATCTTGTAAATTATTTATTTTGGATTACTTTATCGTATATAGGTAAAGAATTGACTTGTATACAAATAACGAATATAATAGATGTACATTTGAAATAAAGTACCACATACACTACCTACAACAGAAAATCGAGTTATAGTTACGGACAATAAAAAGACTTCTTTATCTTCACTTTGACGGATGTCTTTGGTAAAAAAAAAATAGTAAATTGAAGGAGGTCTTTATCTTACCTTAAATTGACGACAGTGGTCGTTTTGTAAAAAAAGTTTGATCGAGTTTATACAAACTCATTGTACAAACGAAAACAAGAA
>BLSH010349072.1:31370-41373 GCA_018402905.1 Glandirana rugosa | reverse complement strand
TTTTGTTTATAGCGGCGATCAGAAATGACGCAGCGGTGATCAAATACCACCAAAAGAAAGCTCTGTTTGTGCGAAAAAAAGGACGCAAATTTTGTTTGGGTACAACGTCGCACGACCGCGCAATTGTCAGTTAAAGCGAAGCAGCGCCGAATCGCAAAAAGGGCTCCGGTCCTAAAGCTGGAAATCCTTCCAGTCCTTAAGTGGTTAAACCAATATGGAAAGCGATTAATGATATCATAGATAAGATTGCAGATCAACACATTACCCTGACTCCACAGATATGGCTCTTGTATAACAAAATCCCAAATCTTTCTAGGTCTCAGAATAATCTAGCACATACGCTTTGCAATGCTACCCAATGGATGATAGCCTTAAACTGGAATTCTTCTTCACTCCCTTGGCAACAAATATTACAAAGAATGTTTATAACCAAACATACGGAAAAAAATTATCACACATTAAAAGACTCTATTCATATATTTAATAAAAAATGGGACCTCTGGGATCAATTGTACCCGTAATTGTACATGCTGTAGTATTTGATGTCCTTAAAAAACTGTACTATACTAACGTTAAGTTTGCTATGTGAATCACCATGCATATTGGTCTATATCTTAACATTTTCTGGCATGTATCTCTTGATTCCTTGTACGCAACCTTCCAATAAAAACGTTTGTAAACAAAAAAGAATTCAATGGGGACCCAAACTTTTCGGCACAAAAATGACTGTAAAAGAGTCCTGGAAAGTGCTAGAGGGCTGCAAAATGATTTTAGAACAATAATCTGTCCCTTACAGCAACAGCAGGAACCTGAACCTATAGAACTAGGAGATGATTTTAGAACAATAATCTGTCCCTCTAAGCAGTAGACTCTACCTATTCCAGTCAGATCTTTCTGTAATGCAGGATGAGATCTGCAATATGTCCCTAAAAGCAGTAGTAGTAGTAATCTCTACCTATCTATCTGCAATCTGTCCCTTAAAGCAGTAGTAGTAGTAATCTCTACATATCTATCTGCAATCTGTCCCTCACAGCACCGGCAGCATCCTCTCCCTACACTACCCAGAGAGCATGTGACATGCAGCACTGTGACTCCAGCCTCATATAGAGTCTGGGTCACATGATGCACTGGCCAATCACAGCCATGCCATTAGTAGGCATGGCTGTGATGGCTTCTAGGGAAAACCAGTGAAACGCTTGTTGATTGGCTGCCCTGCAGCTATTCAACATGCATGATCAAATACCCGAACCCAGAACTCGAACCCAAACTTTTTTTCAAATGTCCGGGTCACGGACACCCCAAAGTTCGGTACGAACCCGAACTTTACAGTTCGGGTTCGCTCAACTCTAACAATAAGTATATCAAACTATAAACAATGTAAAGCATTGTAAAAACATTAGGTTAGGGGGAAACAGCAATCATTGAACCCCACAAGCAAAAATAACAATACAATGTGCTTATACACTAACCGGCCACTTTATTAGGTACACCTGTTCAATTTCTTGGTAACAAATTGCTAATCAGCCAATCACATGGCAGCAACTCAATGCATTTAGGCAGCTAGACATGGTGAAGACAACTTGCTGAAGTTCAAACCAAACATTAGAATGGGGAAGAAAGGGGATTTAAATGACTTTAAATGTGGCATGGTTGTTGGTGGCAGATAGGCTGGTCTGAGTATTTCAAAAACTGCTGATCTACTGGGATTTTCACGCACAACCATCTCTAGGGTTTACGGAGAATGGTCCAAAAAAAAGAGGAAAATATCCACTGAGCAGCAGTTGTGTAGAGGAAAATGCCTTGTTGATATAAGAGGTCAGAGGAGAATGGGCAGAGATGATAGAAAGGCAACAGTAATGCTTGCCATACATGCACAGAATTTCGGCCGTTTGCAGACTACATGATTGTTCGTCGGTTGAAAGCGAATTGGCCACTAATTGACAGAATAAACTTGTTTACATGATCATTTTCATGATTGTAGTGACCGTCGGATAACTATAAAATCATTGTTTTGATTACAAAATACACATATACACTTTAGTTGAAACTGTAAAAGTTTTCTCTGCAGATCCATCGGCATTAGCCGGGCACATGGTCAAAATCGTTGATGAAGTTGGGTCCACTTACGACACGATAGTCGAACGATCTTTCCGAAAATGACAAGTTTCAGCCCAAATTCTGTGAGTGTATGGCCAGCATTACTCAAATAACCACTTGTTACAACCAAAGTATGCGGAATACCATCTCTGAACGCACAACACATCGAACCTTGAAGCAGATGGGCTACAGCAGCAGAAGACCACACTGGGTGCCACTGCTGTCAGCTAAGAACAGGAAACTGAGGCTACAATTTACACAGGTTCACCAAAATTGGACAATAGAAGATTGGAAAAATGTTGCCTAGTCTGATGAGTCTCCATTTCAGCTGTGACATTCAGATGGTAGGGTCTAGAGTTGAGCGGACACCTGGATGTTCGGGTTCGGCGGGTCCGGCCGAACTTTGCGAAAAAATTCGGGTCCGGTACGGAACTTGACCCGAACTTGACCCCGGACCCCGAACCCCATTGAAGTCAATGGGGACCTGAACTTTTCGGCACAAAAATGGCTGTAAAAAAGTCCTGTCAAGTGCTAGAGGGCTGCAAAAGGAAGTAAAATGGGGTAAGAGTAGGACAAGTGCCCTACAAAAAAATGGGGATAGGGAAAATTACTTAAAATCAAATAAAAAAAATAAAAATGGGAAGGGGGTGGATGTGGAGTAGGAGCATAGAGGTTGACTAGGCCGTGACCGTGGCAGTGTAGGTGATGAATTTAGAACAATAATCTGTCCCTTACAGCAACAGCAGGAACCTGACCCTATAGGAGTAGGCGATGATTTTAGAACAATAATCTGTCCCTTACAGTAAAAGCAGGAACCTGACCCTATAGAACTAGGAGATGATTTTAGAACAATAATCTGTCCCTCAAAGCAGTAGACTGTACCTAGTCCAGAATCAGATCGTTCTGTAATGCAGGATGAGATCTGCAATATGTCCCTCAAAGCAGTAGTAGTAATAATCTCTACCTAGTCCAGAATCAGATCATTCTGTAATGCAGGATGAGATCTGCAATCAGTCCCTCAAAGTAGTAGTAATATTCTCTACCTAGTCCACAATCAGATCGTTCTGTAATGAAGGATGAGATGTTATTATATCTGCAATATGTCCCTCACAGCGCCGGCAGCATCCTCTCCTTACACTAGCCTGAGAGCATGTGACATGCAGCACTACGTGACTCCAGCTTATACAGAGGCTGGGTCACATGATGCACTGGCCAATCACAGCCATGCCATTAGTAGGCATGGCTGTGATGGCTTCTAAGGGCAAACCAGTGAAACGCTTGTTGATTGGCTGCCCTGCAGCTATTCAACAGGCGGGATCAAATACCCGAACCCAGAACCCAAACTTTTTTTCAAATGTCCGGGTTCGGGTCCGGGTCATGGACAACCCAAAGTTAGGTACGGACCTGAACTTTACAGTTCGGGTTCGCTCAACTCTATTCCTAAGAACTCTTTAATCTAGAACAGGAGAAGTTATATAGAAGCCATAGTGGACTGGTGCATATGTTTAGCAATAGTTTAAGGGCTAAGTGATATTGTTTATCTGTGCATTATAGAACATTGTTTACCCTTTGAAACAGAATACATTGAGAGGTACCAATTTAATCTTTGGGTCATCATTTTGGAATAGGGATTTACTATACTATTTCTCTGGTCAGTTTCAGTAGATACTACCAAATTACCTCTTTCCTAAAGACCCATTAGATATTGTTTAAACTCAATTGGAGGAATTGTATTTTCCCAACCATTGTTATCGCTGGAGAGTACAGGGAGTGGTAAAGTGTACAAATCACTTACTCCCTTTGTTCACCAGAATTCTCAGTTTGACTACTTATGTGAAAGATTATGATATTTGCTGTCTTAAAGTTGTTATTTAAAAAACAAGAGTTAAAGTAAACCTTTATAACTCTAACTTTGTTGTGGTTTCCATTACTGAAACAGAGTTATTGTCCATAGAACCTTGCAATATGAGTGAACCAAGAGTGTCAGGAGTTGTGGAGGACCCTCTGAATGAGGAGATCCAAGGGGGAATTGATTCTTTACACAACCTTCAAGGGGGCAGTGCTACAGTATGCTGCACTGATGGGCAATGATAAGCTGCACTGATGGGCACCAATGGCCGTTGATAGGCTAAACTGATGGGCACAGGTATGCTTCACTGATGGGCAATGATAGGCTGCACTGATGGCCACTGATAAGCACTGATGAGGCTGTACTGATAGGCACTGATATGCTGCACTGATGACCACTGATATGCTGCACTTATGGGACTTTATTGATGGGCACTTATCGTTGTTAATATTCATTTTTTTAACTAAATTCTGCATAAAACATTTAACAGTGTAATTTCATGAGATCATTTACAAGGGCGTGTTTATGGGACTTAGAGGCAGGGCATAGTAGGGGTTGGGTGGGGCAACTGGTGGCGAGTAACTCTTAAGGCCTGGCTAGTGGCTCAGGACTTGTCATTTTGAGCCCTGGTGTGTGGGATATTTTCTTGGCACACTTTGGGCCCCTTAGTACCAATTGAGCATAATTTAGATGCCACAGCCTACCTGAGTATTGTTGCTGACCATATCCATCCCTTTATGACTACAGTGTACCTATTTGCTGATGGCTACTTCCAGCAGGATAATGCACCATGTCACAAAGTTCAAATCATCTCAAACTGGTTTCTTGAACATGACAAGTTCACTGTACTCCATTGGCCTCCACAGTTACCAGATTTCAATCCAATAGAGCACCTTTGGGATGTGGTGGAACAGGAGAATCATATCACGGATGTGCAGCTGACAAATCTGCAGCAACTGCGTGATGCCATCATGTCAATATGGACCAAAATCTCTGAAGAATGTTTCCAACACCTTGCTGAATCTATGCCATGAAGAATTAAGGTAATTTTGAAGGCAAAAGGGTGTCCAAACAGGTACTAGCAAGGTGTACCTAATAAAGTGGCCAGGGAGTATACCGATTGCTGACCACCTAAACCTGTTGTCAAACAAACCAATGTGTATGGACCCGGATGGTCCCAAATCAGCTACACAGGTGCTAATGGGGCCTCCTATGTTAAAGCGACGGATGAAGATTCCCAGTCGATGCCGGAGAGAGGTGTCTCAAAAATTATTCATAAAAGTGGCTGACATCCCACTAAAAGTTGGGCCCATAAGGAATATGGGTCTGGAGATGGAAAATCCAGAACACCTCTCTCTGGCATAACAACCGGAAAGCATAACCCCTCCTCTTTGGCACCTTCATTTTATCAATCACCTGCACACACATGGCCAATTTATCTGCATCATGGCACATATTGAAATGTTTCCCTACATTTGTTGATTGATTGTTCTCTACATTGTATATGTGCTTATGTGCTCATGAAAATGATCACAGAGCTGCCGTGTGGTCCTACCTACATATTGAATGTGGCATAAACCACAAGTGATCAAATATAAAACGTAGCTGGTGTTAGAATTTATCTTTTCTTTCTATAATTTTTTCTGATTTGCCTTGGAGCCGTACTTGCTGCCCCCAAAAAAGTGACCACGGCATGAGGATGCACCACATTTATAGTTTAAAGTGTAACCATATCACAGATTTGGTAATTTCTCTGATAAAGAAACTAAGAGATAGGAAGAAACCCAGTGTAAGGGCCCTATGGGGGACTATATTAATACGTTCCTGTAAAAATATTAGCGCAGGTCTCATCTGAATATAAGACAGACAAGTGTCTATTCACAATTTTCCTCACCTTATTGAACTCCACACTAAATGGCGTGAATAGGGCAGGGCTCAAAATTTCAAGTCCTGAGATACTAACCAGGCCTTAAGAGTTACTTGCCACCACTTGCCCCTCCCAACATTTACCCTGCCCCACCCCTAATTCTGCCCTAAACACGCCCTCATAAATTATCTCATGAAATGACACTGTTAAATGTTTTATGCAGAATTAAGTTACAAAAGAATTAAAGAGTTGTTACCTTCCTTTATACCTGTAAGTAAGCCTAGAATAAGGCTTACTTACAGTATAGGTACTGTAAATATCTCCTAAACGTGCACAGTTTAGGAGATATTTATTGTATACTGCGCTGATGATGTCATTGCCGCATACGTTCTAAAGGAATGTCCGCCCATGACTAGAATTGAGCGGACACCTGGATGTTCGAGTTTGTCGGGTTCGGCCGAACCTCGTGAAAACATTCGGGTTCGGCACCGATCTCGATCCAAACTTGACCACGGACACCGGACCCCATTGAAGTCAATGATGACCCGAACTTTTGGGCACAAAAATGGCTGTAAAAAAGTAATGGAAAGAGCTAGAAGGCTGCAAAAGGAAGCAAAATGGGGGTAAGAGTAGGACAAGTGCCCTGCAAACAAATGTGGATTGGGAAATAACATAAAATGACATAAAAAAAATAAAAATTGGAGGAGGAGGTGAATGTGGAGTAGGAGCCTGGAGGTTGAGGAGTCGGTGACCGTGGCAGTGTAGGTGGAAGTGGTGGTAGAGGAGGAGGAGGTAGCCAACACCGTTTTTTGTTTGTTTGTTTGTTTTTTAGAATTGGGGTAGCCCCCAAAATATTGAGACATATTAAAAAAAAAAAAGGATACCAATGGCTGTGTGAGGCCGGTCTAAATGTCTATTCTGCACAAGGTACAGACAAGTCTTGTGGGATCCATGCCTGGTTCATTTTAATAAAGGTTAGCTTGTCCACGTTGGCTGTGGACAGGCGGCTGCGCTTGTCTGTGATAATGCCCCCTGCTGTGCTAATCACACATTCAGACAATACACTGGCTGCAGGGCAGGCCAGCACCTCCAAGGCATAAAGGGCAAGCTCAGGCCATGTCCCCAATTTGGAGACCCAGAAGTTGAATGAGGCAGACCCATCAGTCAGTACGTGTAGGCGTGTGCACACATACTGTTCCACCATGTTGCCAAAATGCTGCCTCCTGCTAAGATGTTGCCTATCAGCTGGTGGTGCTGTTTATTGTGGTGGGCTGCTGACAAAGCTTTTAAACATTTCGGCCATGCTAACCCTGCCTTCTGAGGTGCTGGCGGTGCCACAGCTGCATTGGCGACCTCTTCCTCCTCCTCCTCTGCCTTTGCCTTGTGCTTCCACAGAGCCCCTGGTGTCATTTGGGAATGCCCTCAGCAGCGCGTCTACCAGAGTGCGCTTCTAGTCGCGCATCTTCCGATCACGCTCCAGTGAGGGAATTAAGGACGGCACGTTGTCCTTGTAACGGGGATCCAGCAGGGTGGCCACCCAGGAATCAGCACAAGTTAAAATGTGGGCAACTCGGCTGTCATTGAGCAGGCACTGCAGCATGTAGTCACTCATGTGTGCCAGGCTGCCCAGAGGCAAAGACAAGCTGTCCTCTGTGGGCTGTGCATCATCTGTGTCCTCCATATCCCCCCAGCCACGCTCCAGTGATGCCCACGAGCTGCGTTGGGTGCCACTCTGCTGTGAACGTGGTTCCTCCTCCTCCTCCTCATCATCCAAGTCCTCCTCATCCTCCAGAACTGTCCCCTGGCTTGAAAATTTTTGACCTGGCCTATGCTGGTGCAGAAACCCACCCTCCGAGCCACTTGTGAATGAGGGGCCTGATAACCGTGGAAATGACCCCTCTTCCTCCTCCTCCTGTGCCACATCCTCTTCCATCATCGCCCAAAATGTTTTTTCAAGGAGACATAGAAGTGGGATAGTAACGCTGAGAACAGCGTCATCGGCACTGGCCATGTTGGTGTAGTACTCGAAACACCGCAATATGGTACACAGGTCTCACATGGAGGCCCATTCATTGGTGGTGAAGTGGTGCTGTTCCGCAGAGCAACTGACCCATGCGTGCTGCAGCTGAAACTCCACTATTGCCTGCTGCTGCTTGCACAGTCTCTCCAACATGTGCAAGGTAGAGTTCCACCTTGTGGGCACGTCGCATAGGAGGCAGTGAGCGGGAAGGCTGAAGTTCCGCTGCAGCGCAGACAGGCGAGCAGCAGCAGGGTGAGAACGCTGAAAGCGCGCACAGACGGCCCACACTTTCTGCAGCAGCTCTGACATATCTGGGTAGTTTTTTTAGAAATTTCTGCACCACCAAATTCAGCACATGTGCCAAGCAAGGGATGTGTGTCAAACCGGCTAGGTCCAGAGCAGCTACGAGATTTTGCCCATTATTGCACACCACAAGGCTGGGCTTGAGGCTCAGTGGCAACAACCACTCATCGTTCTGTTGTTCAATGCCCATCCACAGCTGCTGCGCAGTGTGGGGTTTATCCCCCAAACATATCAGTTTTAAAACAGCGTGCTGTCGTTTCCCCCTGGATGTGCTGAAGTTGGTGGTGAAGGTGTTACGCTGAGCGGATGAGGAGGTGGTAGAGGAGGAGGAGGAAGCGCAGTAGGAGGAGGAGGCAATAGGAGGCAAAGAGAAATGCCCTGCAATCCTCGGTGGCGGAAGGATATGCGCCAAATGGCTAGCCACCTCAGGCCCACCTGCCACTACATTTGCCCAGTGTGCAGTTAGCGAGATATAGCATCCCTGCCCGTGCTTACTGGTCCACGTATCAGTGGTTATGTGGACCTTGCCACAGATGGCGTTGCACAGTGCACACTTGATCTCGTCCCCGACTTGTTTGTGCAGGGAAGGGATGGCTCGCCTGGAAATGTAGTGGCGGCTGGGACAGCCGCCGCCATCAGGTTTTTAAAACTGTCCGTGTCCACCAGACGGAATGACAGCATTTCAAAGGCCAGGAATTTTGAATGCATTCAGGGCCAGGGATCGTGGTTGGGTAGGGGGGTACTTCCTCTTTCTCTCCAGTGTTTGGGAGATGGAGAGCTGTAAGCTTCCATGGGACCATGTGGAAATGTTTGGGGAGGGTATCAGACATGGTGGCGTTGCTGTCACATGCTCTGTTTGCTGGGTGGCAGGTGACACTGGCACTGTAGAGGTGGAGGAAGAGGCCGAGGCAGCAGCAGAAGAGGAAGCAGGAGGAGGCCGAGATCTTTCTTGGATTTTGAGGTACTTATTCCACTGCAGCAAATGCTTTGAATTTAGATGCCTGGTCAAGCAGGTTGTGCTCAGGTTTAGAACATTTATGCCTCGCTTCAGGCTCTTATTGCACAGTGTGCAAATAACTCGTGTCTTGTAGTCAGCACATTGTCTGAAGAACTGCCACGCCGAGGAATGCCTTTGAGCTGCCTTTGGTGTGCTAGGTCCCTGGGTGCAGTGGGTAGTAGCAGGCGTACTGTCTAGGGGACGTTCGCTCCACTTTTGCAACCTGCTTCCTTTTTTGCTGTGCTGGTGCCTCTGTGCGACCACCACCTCTTCCTCCAAACTGCACACGTCACTCGCATGACCCTCATTCCATGTGTTTCCATGTCCTCATCCTGCAACAGAAGTGGTTGGGCATCGGTGCACTCAATGTCTTCCACTTCTGGGGCAGCGCTATATGGATGGCCCACAGAATGCACACCAGGAGAGTCATCAAAAAGCATAAGAGTCTCTTGCAGAACTTGGGGCTCAGACTGCTTGGCTAATTTACAAGGGGCTGAGGTGAAAGACAGATGGCCATGGGGTTCACGACGACCACTACGACCACGACGACCACAACCACCACAACCACTTGGAGGACAACCTTCCTCTCCTGCACCAGCTCCACACGGTCGATGTGCGTGTTCCCTTTGCGGAAGGAGTCCATCGGTTGTCTTGGAAGTGACCATATACCATCCGGGCTTACGGGGAGTTACTAACCACTCCGGTCTTGTTCATGTCCGTTATCATCTAACCCACCGACTGTTACGGAGGTGAAGGAAGTGTAACAGAGGGAGGGCCAGGGAACTACTTTCGAGTCTCAACCGTGGACTTGGGGTACCGGTAGACAGAAAGTGGAGTCGGGGAACATTTAATCGGTTCGTCAGACTCGGG
>BLSH010349072.1:1124-16718 GCA_018402905.1 Glandirana rugosa | reverse complement strand
AGCGGCCATTCACCCCGATCCGTGATCAGTCGGGTCCCCCGGACCCGACGGTCACGGATGTTCCCGTGTGCGCGCCCCAGGGGGCGCGCGGGAACCGCGATTCTGGGAGGACGTCAATAGACGTCCTCCCAGAATTAAGCAACCGCCCTGTAGACGTCTTTTGTCTATGGGGCGGTTGTTAAGCGGTTAATAAAGGTGCCTAAACGGTTAGCTAATATTTTTGTTAGTATTTTGATGTCATTATTTATTAAGGCTATAGGGCGGTAGTTGCATACTTCTTCCGGGTTTTTCCCTGGCTTTGGGATTACCGTTATAAGAGCAGTGTTCAGGTGGACATCCAGTGGAGATCCCAGAACCTTGGAATTAAAAAATTTGGACATGAAGGGGGAAAGGATATCAGCAAAGGCTTTATAGTACGAGGCCGGAAGGCCATCAGGGCCTGGGGCTGATCCGTTCTTTAGGTGCTTAATTACATCTATGACCTCTTCCTTAGTGATGGGTGCCTCCATTAGTTCTATATGTTTGGAGGACAATTGAGGGATAGGTAATTTGTCTAGGAATATACGTGTTTCTTGTTCTGAAGACCCGGACGAGGGACTATATAACTCGGAATAAAAAGTGCTAAAAGCTTCAAGAATTTTAATGGGATTGGAGGTGGTGGTTTGACTAGCCAATTTAATTTTGGGTAAGTTGTAGTTTCTAGGGCGCTGTGAGAGTTTGGAGGCCAACATTGGACCGCAACGGTCTTTAAGAGTGTAAAATCTGGCTCCTGTCCATCTAATTTGCTTCTCCGCCTTGGCGGTTAGAGCTAAATTAAGCTCCAGTCTAGCCGCTTCTAACTTGTTAAGAGAGTCCCTAGTTGGATTATTTTTATGGGCTTTCTTCAATTCCATAAAAGAGTGGTCTAGTTTGTCTATATGGGCTTTCCTCTCCCTTTTGTTTTGGGATGCTAGCTGTATAAACTTCCCTCTAATGGCAACCTTATGGGCAGCCCAGAGGGTTTCCGGATTTATATCATCAGTCTCATTTAACAGAAAGTACTCCTGCAGGGAATTAGCTATTTCTTTGGATTTAACTGGGTCGCTTAAAAGAGATTAATTTAACCTCCAAAGGGGAGATTGTTTAGCTGTAGCAGGGAGACTGATGTTTAAGGAGACTAAAGAGTGATCTGACAACGCCGTGTCTATTATCGAGGAACTGACCGACCTGGGGATACACCTAGCTGCAATTAATAGGTGATCTATTCTCGAATAAGAATTATGTGGGTTAGAGAAGAAAGAGAAGTCTCTTTTATTTGGGTTCAATTCCCTCCAAATGTCCACTAGATCATGTTGATGAATTAATCTCGCTATCTTGTGACTTGCTTTAGAGGGACAGATCAGTTGATCCGCACATGGTCTGGACTTGTCTAAGGCTTGATCAAATGCCGTGTTCGAGTCACCACCCAAAATCACTGTCCCCTCTAGGAGGGGAGCCAGGGTTTTGAGTAAGTTCTGGAAAAATGACACCTGCCCCTTGTTTGGGGCGTAATAGGAACTATAGAGTACAGGCTTCCTTGTATGGTACCTTTTTACCAGTAAATATCTGCCCTCTGGGTCTCTCAAATCAGAGATCCATGTGGAATTACTCTGTCTAGAAAAGAGGATCGCAACTCCTCTTGTTTTGTCTGGGGCATTGGCTAAATAGAATTTCGGGTAATAGGAGTGGATAAAGTTTGGGTTGTACCGGACAGGGAAATGAGTCTCCTGGAGGAGAACTATATCAAATTTCTTGGAGCGATAGGTCTCCAGAACCTTTCTTCTCTTGACAGGAGAGTTCAATCCCTGGGTATTATGTGTGGCCACTTTAAGGATTGCGGGAGCTGATTGTGGATCAGCCATGTGGAAGCCATGGGGGGGAAGCTCAACTTATCGCTATCACTTACCGAGAGACGTTTTTGCTCAAGAAGTAGGTCACTTGCTTCCTGAACTCGAGGAGTCGAGAGGGATATCCACTGAAGGTCCCATACCCACTGACCAGCTGAAACAGAAAAAGAGTTAGAGAGAAGAAACAAAAAAAACAAATAGATATATATATCAAATTGGTCCACGAATGGGACCAGAGGCATCTGACCAGGGAATGAATTGCCTGGCCAGAGGCCTGTTTAGAAGAACCTACCCTACAAAGGGAGGGTCACCCTATCCTGCTGCTGCGGAAAACCGAAACTGCGGGCTAGGAGGAGGCACATGGGGTACTGCCCCAGGCCTCGGCAGTATTGACCTATAAACTTAGGCTGGAACAGCCTTCAGATCCAGGAGTAAAGAACAATATCTTCAAATAAAACTTAAGAATAAAAATAAAACAAAAAAAAAAAATTTGAAAAATTGAGACCATCAATTAAGACACCATCAGGACTCAAAGTGGGTGTGCTGGAAACGTAGGCCCCTCACCCAGCTTCCAAGAGGCTGAGGGGGGTCCCAAAATGTCTGCGAAGTGTCTAACAGGAGAGTTAGAAAGAGCAGTTCAGGAGATACCACTCAGTCAGCCAATAAAAAGGAGAAGAGAAAAAAAAAAAAGGGCGGGAGAAAATCCCCCTTGATTGGGAGGAAGGGCATATCCCCTGCCCTAGTGGTTACCAATATGAGGTTATCACCAAAGGATCTTTTGGAGAGAGCTATGGAGGTAGGTTGTCTCTCGCCTTCTTGGTCTTGGACTTGTTCCACACAGGAGTGACAGGCCTTTGCCTTTGAAAGAGAACTTAGCCGCAAAAGGAAAGGCCCACCAATATTCGATGTCCTTTTGGTTAAGGACACTTAGCAATGGTTTCAAATTTCTTCTCCTTTGGATTGTGGAGGGGGACAGATCAGCAAAGACCTGTACTTGGTGCCCCCTACAGAGTATCTGTTGGTTTGAGTGTGATTGGCGCATTATTTCTTCTTTCACCGCATAGTGGTGGGATTTGATTATGATGTCCCTTGGCTTGCCATCTTTTCTGGGGGGCCCTAAGGCCCTATGAACTTTATCCAACTCAAGGCGGTGGGGGATCCCAGGGATTAAGGATTTTATAAGATCTTGGATTGCGTCATTGGTGTCTGTAATGGATTCAGGGAGGCCCCGGACCCTAAAATTCTCTCTTCTGGACCTGTTCTCCAAATCATCCAGTTTGGCTAAGGCCTCATCTAATTGATCCTGGAGCACCTGGATATGTCCAGAATTTTGTTTTTTTTTTTGCAACAGTCATGTCCAGTTTTTGTTCTATAGATTATATTCTCATGCCTAAATTCTGGAGGTCAGATTTGATTTCCCCAGTGATTTTAGCTGCTGTTGAGGCTAGCCCTTTATCCAAGAGCTCAGAGAGCCTGAGCAAAAGCTCTGATGACTGTAGTGGGAGATCTGGGCCTGGGGAACTCTGTGAGTAGGCCACAGGGTGGCAGGCTTGATTGGGCCCTGTGGGAGATAGAGCAAACTCATCCATTACATGTCCCAGTAGTGACTCTGTAGAGGCTGGGGAGGCTTCCATATTAGGTTTTCCATAAGGAAAGGTAGCAGGGGAGATCGGAGATTGTGTGTGCTCCGGTACTTGCCTGTTCTCCTATGCATTCCTTGCTGCGTCAGCCTGTTTGTGACCGGCCGCGGCGGGCATCTTGGTACACAACTCGGCCTGGTCTGTCCGTCCAGCTGTGGCCCCAGATCACGTCTGGCTCCCTGGTGTGCCATCAGCGGGTTGGTCTCCTTGCTGTCGGGTCATCCTTGGGCACCTCCCGATGGGTTGTGGAGGTCGTAGCTGCCTGGATCGGGTGCAGTATGTGCCGGGGCTCTGGGGTGGCGCGGAGCTCCTGGATCAAGCTTCCATCTCGGAACTCTCACGCATGCGCCTGATGTCAGAGGGTTTTATCATGAAGTGGTACTGTTCCCTCAATGTTTTAAGTGCCTCTCTTTGACTATACGAAAGGTTATCTTGTTTTGAAAGTTTTTTTACTTTGTTTAACTCCTGGGAGGTCATAGCCAAGAATGCCCCAATATTGGGGTTTGAGTCGAGCAAAGGAAATTTGCTCAATTTCCTTTTGAGGGTGGAAACATTTGTGATTTTTTCTTCTCCTCCTACCCCCTCAGTTCCCTCTGGGTTGGTTAGAAGAGCCTCAAAGTCATAATGGTCAATGAGACCAATTTGGAACTGTTCCTCTAAAAGGGTGTTTAGGTCCGACAGGGCCTTCTGTTCTCTCTCTGTCAGACCTTCTGTTTCCTTTGGGAGTTGGGTTTTAGATTTGGAGTCTTTATTTGCATAGAGGCTCTGCAAAGCCAGCCTCCTCGGAAAAAAATGTAGGTCCTTTTTGACCTCAAAAATATCTGTTTCGGATTCGGGGAAAAAGGTTAATCCCTTCTGCAGAAGCTCCATTTCATTGCTACACAACACATAGTTAGACAAATTAATAATGTTCAATTTGTCTTCCTCTCCATATTGTTGCTCTCTTTTATCCTGTCTAGTTATGTGGTGGTCACTGGACCACCCCTGGGAAAATCCCCAGAGGGTTCCACTGGATTACCCCTGTGATTGTGTGAAGTGTTTGCATCAGTTGTGTGCCCTACTTGCTCAGAGGGGCCACCGCGTGCAGACGTACCTGGTTGAAGGGGCTGTTGGAGACCGTAGATTCAGTGATGTGTCTTATAGTCGACTTGTTAGCGGCATTGGGTAACCGCCACTTGTGCTTTTGTGGTCCCTTTCTCCCTTGCGAAGTCTGTGAATTAGAAGAGGATAGAGAATTAAGAGAGGAGTTTGATCCCTTCACCTTTTTGTATGTTCTGAAGCTATCATTTCTTATGGATTGTCTTATTCTGTGTCTTCTTATTTTGCCACCGGTAGGCCTTCTCCTCCCTAAAAGCTGTTCTGTCCCGCCAGAACTTTCGTTCCTTGGTTGTAATGATCTCTTTGACTGACTGGTCAATATGGTTCTTGATGCCCTCCTCTTGTTCCTTAATTATAACCAATTGGGAGCAGACCATGTCGATGTCCCTTTTAACTGAGGAGATTCTTTTTTGATATTCTTCTATGAGTAGTTTCATCATTGTCTTAGAACATTGTTGGAGATTATTCTCCCATCTTTTTTTAAAAGTTTCATCAACATTGTCCAAGGTCAGAAAAATCTGAACCCTCAATCTGAAGGGATTAATATCCTCCCGGATGTAGTGCTCAAAACCTCAATGTGCCAAAACAGGGCCATTTTCTTTTCTACTAGTCTCCTCAGTTGCAGGAACATCGACATCATCTCCGCCTCTTGGGTCTCCTTTTTTCTATGTTTCTTGTAGTTGTTCATTAAGCTATTGAATTCTTTACTTTTAAACATGTTGGTGGTTCAGAGCCTATCAGAAGTCTATGTAGGAAAGGAGTGCACACCTAATGGCTATCTGGATGAGGGGGAGAAAGAGGAAGAAAGGGGAGCAGTTCGAGAGAAAAAAACCAGAGGAGAGAAAAAAAAAAATAGATCTGAAAGACAATAACCAATACACAACAAAATAAACATAGATGAGCGCTTCATAGGTCTTCTATTGTGCCATGCACCCACAGAGAAATGACTCCATAGATGTAAATACCAACAGACATACATGAATGTATGTAAAAAGATGGGGGTTGGGTTGGTGCCACGCTGATGGTATGAGAAGATATTGTTGTATGGTAGGTATAACTGCTGCCCCTAATATTGCCCCCCAAGAGGGGAACAAGAGTATAAAGTGATATGAACAGGAGTAGGTATGGCTCTGTTCTAATATACACTAGTAATACAACATGGTGCTTACAATGCTCAGCTTAAATCAGTATAAAAAATTCTTAAAACCATGGTGCAGAAAAAAAAAAGGTCCTTTTAAAAATGGTGCTTACAATGCTCAGCTTAAAACCAAACTGCAGAAAAAATCTTTCATACATTCAATGATTCTGATAAAGGTGACTTGTGCTCCTCCTTAACCGCTTCAATACCGGGCACTTAGAACACTTCCGCCCAGACCAATTTTCTGCTTTCAGTGCTGTTACGATTTGAATGAGAATTGCGCAGTCGTGCGACATTGTACCCAAACAAACTTTTTACCATTTTGTTAACACAAATAGAGCTTTCTTTTGGTGATATTTGATCACCCCTGCAGTTTTTATTTTTTGCGCTATAAACAAAAACATTTTGAAAAAAAAATGTGTTTTCTTTGTTTCTGTCACAAAACTTTGTATAAAGTACATTTTCTACTTCACTGACGAGCACTGATGTGGCTACACTGATGGGCACTAATGAGGCTAGACTGACGGGCACTGAGGAGGCAGTGCAGATTGGCACTGATGAGGTGGCACTGATAAGGTTTTACTGATGATGGGGCACATATGCAGGACTGATGGGCGGCACTGATAAGCAACACTGACGGGCACTAATACGTGGCACTGATATGTAGCACTGATGGACACTCATAGGCGGCCCTGATAGATGGCACTGGGCCCTGAGAGGTGGCACTTTTAGGTGGCACAGGTGGGCACTGATAGGTGGCACAGGTGCTCACTGATAGGTGGCACTGGTGGGCCCTGGTGCATACAGCACTGTGAGGGATGGCACTGGCAGACATCATATATGGGCACAATGCTATCCCTACAGTGCACTATATTGCCCTTACCTGGTGGTCTAGTGGGGGCTCCCTGGTGGTCCTGGGCGGCCTCCATGTTCCCTTCCTGGTGGTCCTGGGCGGCCTCCTCGCGGTGTCCGGGGGGGCTCCCTGGTGGTCCTGGGCAGGCTCCCTGGTAGTCCAGTGGGGTGATCCTGAGGGGGGCTGCACTGATAAAAGTGCAGCGCAGCCCCCCCCCCCCATCAGACAAGCAGCCGATCGGTTCTCCGCTGCTCAAGTCTCCCTGATCTCTGGGCGTGGCTTGCGCACGCTAGCTGATGGGCGCATAAGCAGAGAGCTCTCAGCCGGACCGGAGATAACCCGACTCACGGAGCAGACACCCGCCACCAGAAGGGCTCACGACAACCCCTAGGATGTCCTCTAATCACCCTGCACTCGCACAGCGCAAGAGGAAAGAGGAACGCCGACCCCAGAAGGTGACATACTTCTTCTTTAGGCCGGCGCCAGACAACATGGAGAAGCAAGATGGCGCGGACGGCGCGGTCTCACAGAGACCAACAGCTTACACAGATCTCCCTGACGCTGACACAGAGGGAACCCAAGAACAAGATGTACCATCCTCCCCTACTCATTCACCTGCCTCAAGCCCACTGTCACACAGCCCTGCCAAAGCACGGATGAGATTAGACTCTCCACACCAAGCAGCCACAGTGAGCACCGATCCCCAGGCCTGGGGCCCTGACTTCACTGCACAATCCCCAATCGCTTCTTTTCCCACAACAGGCCAGCCAGTCATGGACACTACCATGAAGGAAATGCTAGTCTCCCTGCAATCTTCATTAATGTCCAGCTTAGCCTCCCTCATACATAAAGTAACATCAGACGTCCAACACATGGGGGATAGAGTCTCTTACATGGAAGACAAAATGTCTGAATGTACCCACACTCTTAATGATTTGGTAGATGCCCATGAGGAGCAAAAAGAGGAAAATACATGGATCAGATCTAAATTAGCAAATTTAGAAGATCGCAGTCGCCGCAATAACCTGAAGCTGAGGGGGGTTCCAGAGTCAGTTGGCCCCTCAGAACTGAACAAATACGCAACTGATCTGTTTACCATCCTTTTACCAGGCATCCCTCCTATCGAATTAAATATTGACCGCATACATAGAATCCCCAAGCCAGCTCATCTAGCGGACAGTGTACCAAGAGATGTACTAATGCGGATTCATTTTTACTCCACAAAAGAACAGATCATAGCTAAAACCAGGTCACTTCACAGCCTACCACATCCATATGACAAGCTGCAGATCTACTCTGACTTGTCACAACATACACTACAACTGAGGAGACAGCTAAAAACAATTACTAAAGCCCTCACAAACCACAAGATGACCTACAAATGGCGTTACCCGGCGACAATAGTGGTATCCCATAATGGGTCCAAATTCGGGATCACCTCAATGGAACATGGCCTGAAATTATTGCACACCTGGGGGATAATTCCGGAACAACCAGACCCCAAATCAGACCCCAGACCCAAACCACAACTGGACCCCAGGGAAAAACCCCATAGAGACTTCCGCAAACAACAAAATTATTGATGTCTTGCTCCCTACACGGCAAATTCAGCGCACTCCAGTCCGGTCATAAGCACCTCACCGTCACAGTTGGACTATACCCCTGATTTAGACAGCGATCCGTCAAAACTCATCGCTGCTGTTATCTTACAAACCACTTGGTTCTTGTTCCTGTGTTCTATTTTGTTCTCCTTCTCTCCTTGTTCTTTCTGCCTTTTTGTTTTTGCCAGTGAAACCACCTCCAGCAACTGTCCGAACAACAACAGATAACCAGGAAAATCCAACAGGAGAAACTACAGGACTGCAATTCCCACTACGACCACTGGAGGTCACCCCTATCCACAAATAAAGCTAAGCTATCAACGAACTGTAAGTAACTACAATTTTCTATCTCATCCACCACCACTACCATGCCCATATCCTTTCTAACTTTGAATGTCAATGGGTTGAACCACCCGGCAAAATGGTCATCCCTATGGAAGACAGCTCTCCAACACAACACCAATATTCTATGTATACAGGAGACTCACTTCATCAAAGACTCTCATCCCCCATGTAAACACCACCAATTTCCTCATATCTTTGAAACATCCTATTCCAAAAAACAAAGAGGGCTCCTAATAGCAATCAGAGACACAGTCCAATTCCAAGCACACCAAACGATTTGCGACCCCGAGGGGCGCTTTCTAATCCTGACTTGCACAGTAAATTCGATCCTCCTGACTTTAGTTTCTCTGTACGCATCAAACCAGAGACAAATCACCTTTATAAAAAAGGTAATCAAAAAAGCTAAGAGCCTCAACCAAGGCAACATCATCATTCGTGGAGACTTTAACTCAGTTCCAGATAACCGTTTGGATTCTACTAACCACACTAGAAGACAGTCCGCTCCATTGGACCATCTCCTCACCAGCAATGACTTATATGATGCATGGCGCTACTGCCACACTTCAGAAGTGGATTACACGTATCTATCGCCTAGGCACAATACCTATTCTCACATAGATCTCTTTGCTACTGACAAATGGACTCTACAAAATGTACTTTCCATTGATATACACACTGCCACCTGGTCCGACCATGCTCCAGTTACAATGACACTCCTAGACCAAAATCCCCTGGCGAAACCAATGTTATGGCGCGCTAGTAATTTCATCCTCCAAAACGACGATTACAAACAAATACTCCAAAAACATATACTGGAATTCTTTCACATAAATTCGGATAAGGAGACGGACCCAGGGTCAGTGTGGAACGCCCATAAGGCGGTACTAAGAGGATTGTTTATCCAACTCGGGGCTAGACAGAAAAAGAAAAAAGCGTCCCTCATAGAAACACTAACAAAAGAAATCTCAAAGCTAGAAGCCGAAAACAAAACTTCCCCCTCCCCAAAACTACAATCAAAAATTTTTTCCTTGTGTCTTGATCTGAGGCCCATCCTAATGGACGGATACATCAAGTCGCACTGGAAACTAAAAGCAAAACTGTTCACCACTGGGAACAAAGCAAGGAAAACCCTAGCGAATTACCTCAAGACATATAATCACTAATTTACCAAACGCCAAATCACTAGGTCCGGATGGATATACTGGCGAATACTACAAACAATACATAGACATCCTGGCCCCACATCTCTGCTCAGAACTCAATACTATTGCATCAAGAGCTACATTTCCCCCTGAAATGCTTGAGGCAATCATAGTCACACTTCCAAAACCCGGTAAAGAACCTACAACCCCAAAGAATTTTCGCCCCATTTCACTCCTCAACATTGACTCCAAAATATATGCAAAACTGATAGCCAACAGGATAGCAAAATACCTCCCGAACCTTATACACACTGACCAATCAGGCTTCACACAAGGGCGCCAATCCTCAGACGCCACTAGGAGACTAGTTGACATATTACATTATGCTACCACCACAAAAACGCCTTCTCTGCTTCTGTCATTAGACGCAGAGAAGGCGTTTGATCGAGTAAATTGGACATATTTGACCCAAGTACTGAAAAAGTTTGGATTTCAAGGACAAATACTAGAAGCAATCCTTGCACTCTATTCTTCACCATCAGCAAAAGTCTACACATCTGAAGCTCTATCAGTGCCCTTCCAAATAACCAATGGGACCAGACAAGGTTGCCCTCTATCACCCCTAATATTCAACTTAATTATGGAACCACTCGCAGAACATATTAGAACCAACTCCAAAATTACAGGCCTCACACTAGCAGCAAGGGAACACAAAATCAGTTTATTTGCTGATGATGTTATACTTATCTTAAGCAACCCTACCTCCTCTCTGCCAGAAGTCCAAAAAACCCTAGAACACTTTAGCACAATCTCCTACTATAAGGTAAATGAAAATAAATCCCTAATTCTAGATTTAAATCTAGATATCACCTCAAGACTATACCTTCAGCAAACATCACCTTATGAATGGGCACAAGAAAAGATACCATATCTAGGAATCCAATTAACCAAATCCCTAAAAACACTATTTCAGGCTAATTATGTCCCCTTAAAACAACAACTACAGGACAATCTCATCAACCTATCCAAATATGAACTATCCTGGATAGGCAGATTGGCCGCCTTCAAAATGATGCACCTTCCTCAACTTCTATACCTCTTCAGGTCACTCCAAATCCCCATTCCACAAACATATTTTAGAACACTACAATCTCTCATATCATCATACATTTGGATGGGCAAGAAACCCAGGAGAGCCCATAAAATACTGATCAAAAGTAGACTCACGGGAGGTGCAGGGTATGTGGATATCCGCGACTACTTCTACGCCGCAGTACTTACAAATTTGAGAGAATGGTTCCGACCAAATCCCGTTTCGTCGTGGGGAAAGATTGAGGCATCCTATCTTACAGATAAATCCTTATCCACTTGGCTAATGAGCACATCTCTGGGAGCTAAAATCCCAACATCTGTCCCTCCGACTATGGCGGTCTCAGTACAAACCTGGAAAAAGATGACCCAACAATATCACCAACACTTAGATGCACTTTCCGTACCTATCCCTATCCAAACCCTCCAACATCTAATACCATCGCTCCCCCTAAAACCCTGGATAGAAGACGGCATTATCAACCTAGGGGATATTTTAGAAAATGGTAAACTCAAGCCCTTTCACTTATTGCAATCCACTTACTCACTACCAACTAAGGAGACCTTCACTTATCTTAGAATCAAAAACGGACTAACCAACATCCCTAATCTAACTATCAGAATTCCCCACTCTCTTTGGGCCTTTCTCAACCACATAAATCACAACCAAAAAGGCATCTCACTATTCTATAATGCTTTACAACAGAAAAACTCAATGAGCAAACACACTCACCTTATAGAATGGGAAAAACGCTCTGAACTCTACATATAGAGAATGCCAATGGCAAACAGCAATCAAACACACATATTCAGCCACAAGGAGCACGGCCCTGTGGGAACTAACAATCAAAATCACCCAAAGATGGTATCTCACACCAGAGAAAATCTCCAAATTCTCTCCCACACAATCAAACCACTGTTGGAGAAAATGCGGTAAGGCGGGAGATCTTCTACATATCTTGTGGAACTGCCCACACTTATCACAGTACTGGGATGACACTTTCCACCTAATCTCACAAATCATCGAATTACCAGTTACACCGTCGCCTCAACTGGCGCTTCTATCCCTGGGCATTGAATCTTACCCTCCATCAACTCGAGGTATTCTGATCAATATCCTTTTGGCCGCAAGGCTAAACATAACCCTTAGATGGAAATCCCCCGAAACTCCCACAATAGCCGATATAATTGAAACCACTAACCTCCACTACATATATGAGCAAATCCTGGCCAACAATCTAAGTGATAATACTCTCACTAAATATAAATGGGACCTCTGGGCAAATTGGTACAAAAACGTATTTTCAATAGAACCAGCAGTAAACCTGATCGAGTGAAGGAACACCTCATCAATAGACCTGATGCCCTCACTGGGGGTAACACCTCGGATGCCCCCACTCGGTCGCTCATGATCCCTAGCGGGGAGACCGGGTGGTCTGGAGGCGACGGGGGGAACCCACTCAGGGAAGCCGAGGCAAAATTAATAACACAAAACCTAGAAAACAAAAAGGTCCCACACCTCCACACCACTAAATCTCTTACCTACTGCAGAGAATAAAGAGAATGATAACTTTATACATACCAACAACGAAATTTTATTTAACACTAGCGAATAAAATACATCTTAATGGTATATATACATGTTGCTTAAATGGAACTATAACCTATGTTACCACCATCCTTCAATCTTCTACTTCCTGAGCTACCAGCTCATAACAATTCACCCCTCACTGGCTCTTGTACTTCATGTGTATTTCATTTATATCTCATCTGTATTCATTTATATTTCATACTGTATCTACTATTGTACTTACAATTACAATACGTTAAATTTACTACTGTAATATGTTAAACCTTCAATAAAAACTATTGAGAAAAAAAAAGTCTCCCTGATCTCTCCCCATGCTCGAAGATATGCTGTGATTGAGGTAGCAACTTTTTTTGCGTGAGTGAGGTACAAAGATGGAGCACCTCCCGTGTCAGAGATTGCAGTTGAACGTAGTGTTGAGGGTCACGGGATCTAACATACAATGCCTCTTGACTGCTTGCCTTTTTCTCAGCCTTGACTAAATCAGCCCTTCTCTCTTTATGAATTTTGGAAATAATGGTCTGGTACTGCCCTCTTGTGTAGGCCTTAAAGGCGCCCTACACTTTTTGAGCGTCTGCCGACCCAGGGTTGACTGCCCAGTATCCCTCCATTGCACCCTTGAATTGCCCATCGACCGCTGAATTCGAGACACAGAATCGTCCACACCTCCACAATTTGGGCGGCAACAGAGAGGTCTAGGTTCCGAAACAGCGGTACATGGTCTGGGACACCCCTGGGTAGTGTCCTAATGTCTGTGACTTTGGGCAGGACAGACCCACTTGCAAAAACCGAGTCTATATGGGAAAAGGTCCCCTAAGATGCAGAGTGGCAAGTGTAGGCTTTGGCCTGTGGAATCCTCCACCGCCATACGTCTGTCAGGTCATAGGTTTCAGCCAAGGTCGCCAATCCGGAAAATATGGGACCAGCCCCCAAGCCCTCTGTCCATGCCCGAGTCAGGAACAAGATTGAAGTCGCCCAAGACAACAGTGTCATCGGAGACAAACTCTGCAATCTTGGCCGTAATTTGGTTCAACAGCAATAATGAAGCTTGTGTTGGTAAGTACACACCCACTATAGTCAATGTAAGAGATTGTATCCTAGTGTGAATTATAACATATCTCCCGTCCGGGTCCAGTGCCAAGTCCAGGAGCCTGAAGGGGAGTGTCTTACGCATCAAGATGCTGACGCCCCTTGCAAAGTTAGAGTATGTGGAATGATAATGGTGTCCCACCCATGGATTTTTTAGAAGGAAGCAGATAGGCGCAAGGCCAGGCGAAGGGTCAACAGGGGTAAAGGTATCCAGGATAAACAACTGCAGGTCGGCAGCTCTTCTAGAGGTTAGCCATGCCACAACACTAGAACACAAGAAAGAGAGAAGGCGCCTCTAAATGCAGTAATTTTATTACAATCAGGGTAGAACACAGGGTGATTACACTCACAGATTGAAGTGGTTAAAAAGCATGTCCGCACACTCGTCTGCGGATAGACATGGTGGGAAGTAGCAGTGTAGTCCAAAGTCCTGCGGGTCTCTATGTATGCTGTGGTCCAAGGGAAAAACCCACCGAGCGGGGCGACCGCCTGCAGTCGTTCAAAAAAGATCCCCTTCGTGGCAGATGGAATGGCTGGGGGTGTCCAGGAGCCAGCGCGCACAGCGTCCCGCGTCACTGATATGCGACGCGTTTCAGAGTATGCAAAGCCTGCGACGTGGAAAGCAAGCGCACTCTTTCATCAGGCAATAGAGTGACAGAGGGTGAGCTCACTGCTATATAGGGGAAAAGGTCTAAGAGTGCCATCTAGCGGCTAAATCAAGGTATTGCACAAGAAAGAACTTTAAAAGCTGATATCCATTAATAATACCATAAAAAATGCCATAAAAATACAATGAATAAATGCATTAGCAATCACTATAGGTTCACAGATACATACATATCTGTTGATATAATTACATATGAGGATAAAGAAAGAATTAAATAAGTAGGAGTAATATTTATGATAAATATAAGGGTAAAATCGAATAAGTATTTAATAGACATGAAATGTAAAATAAATTAAAATTAGAATTGAGATGCATACATATACAATGCAAGAAATGTTCCTCTCTAGTTATGAAATATGGGAATATGCGGAGAAGGGAAGAGGGGGGGGAGGAAAAAGGGGAAGAGGAGAAATAATGATGAATAATGGATAAATATCAAGGGTAATTGGACAACACATTATAAACTGGAGAAGTATATTGGGGGGTGGGCTGTAAGTACCCTCTGACGGATATGTTACAAAAAAACGATATTCCTATATGTTCCTATGGGCCTATCCCAGTATAGTAGGAACATATGGAATACTATGATGATGATAATAATAATGATAATAAAATGGGTATAAAAATGATGAATAGTGGGGATGTAAGACCAGCCGAGTCCAAAGAGATGGATGTGGCTATGGATATGTGGGTATATAGCCTCCGCCCGCAGGAGGTGTATACGTATGAGACCCTAAAAGAACGTATGGGGTGTCCAATAACCAAAAACCAAAAATATCTATTAATGATAATAAGATACCGATGCAGGTGTGTGTGGTTACTTACTCGTCCACCCCTCCACCCCCAATAGGGACCAAAAAAGTGCACAACAACCTAAATTTAAATAGAAAGAAGTTAGCCAGAGATCTTAAAATGATGATTCACAATATGGTAGCAATTTCTATGGTTTCGTTAAGGCCCCCAGGCGAGAGTGCGTCCAGGATGTAGATCCAGAAGGTCTCTCTGGCGCAGAACTTTCTGAAGCGCTCTGCTCCAGAGAGAGATCCCGAAATCTGCTCCACAACCCAGACTTCCAGGCCATCTGTGGATTTTTAAAAAAAGCAGGTTTGTGTGCTCAAACTTTGTAATCAGCCCAGTCCAAAAATAGTTCATAGAAATCCTCAAGACAATATAAGTGGAAGTCTCTGCCACTTCAATAAGTCTCTAGGAGGGAGTATAACAGATGATCAGGGACAAGATGCAGCCAATCCTTGGAAGCTGAACCAGACCTCATGTAACTATAAAAGAAGAAGACAAAAAGGAGGCGCCTCTAAGTGCAGTATTACAAAGGATTTATTATAATAATGGTATGAAAACACTCACATTGTGGAGCAGCATAAACAGCATAATCAGCATGGGTAGTCCATAATGGCGCCACTGCAACCTCTGCGATGGGGGAAGCGTCTCCAGGTATAGACAGGTGACAAATACGACGAGGTG
>BLSH010349065.1:115362-130325 GCA_018402905.1 Glandirana rugosa | reverse complement strand
ATATCCCCCCTTATGTATTTATACATGGAGATCATATCCCCCCCTTATGTATTATACATGGTGATCATATCCCCCCTTATGTATTTATACATGGAGATCATATTTTTTCAGCATGGAAATATTTGTAAAATATAAGATGTGACCTTTGTACTGAAAATGTGAAGACCCCCCTTCTAGATAAAATCAGATAACATTGAAGTATAACATCAACAAGTATCACCTCGTCTTATAAATCAGATCCCCAGCATTACATACCCGTTAGAGAATTCAATGAGAAGGCATCCATTGGCATCCCCTTCACCTTTCCTGGATAAAATAAAACAAGACGCCATCAGTATCTCCCCAAATGTCACAGAAGAATATCACACCGTTTTCTATGGAAATGTATTTCTGAATGGAAGGAACGTTTGTATGAAGAATGATGGAATGTTACAGTGGGGGAAATAATGATTTGATCCCCTGCAGATTTTGTAAGTTTGCCCGCCTACAAAGACATGGAAGGTCTATCATTTTTATTATGCAGTGACTTGAAAAAGTATTCATACCCCTTGAAATCCCCCACATTTTGTCATGTGACACCCAAAAACATCAATGTATTTTATTGGGATTTTATGTGATAGACGACACAAAGTGTCTCATAATTGTGAAGTGGAAGGAAAATAATCAATGATACAAATAAATCTGTGAAAAGTGTGTGGGGGGCATTTGTATGGCGCCCCCTATTGTAGAACCGCCTTTCTCTGCAATTACAGCTGTAAGTCTTTTTGGGGAAGTCTCTACCAGCTTTGCCCATCTACAGAAGACATTTCTGCCCATTCTTCTTTGCAGAATCCCCCAAGCTCTGTCAGATTGGATGGAGAGCAGCAATTTTCATGTCTTGCCACAGATTCTCAATGGGATTTAGGTCTGGACTGTGACTGGGCCATTCTAACCCATGAATGTGCTTTGATCTAAACCATTCCATTGTAGCTCTGGATGGATGTTTAGGGTCGTTGTCCTGCTGGAAGGTGAACCTCCGCCTCGGTCTCAAGTCTTTTGCAGACTCTAACAGGTTTTCTTCTAAGATTTCCCTGTATTTGGCTCCATCCATCTTCCCATCAACTCTGACCAGCTTCCCTGCTGAAGAAAAGCATCCCCACACCATGAAGCTGCCACCACCATGTTTCACAGTGGGATGGTGTGTTTAGGGTGATGGGCAGTGTTAGTTTTCTGCCACACATAGCGTTTTGCTTTTAGGCCAAAAAGTTAAATTTTTGGTCTCATCTGAGCAGAGCCCCTTCTTCCACATGTTTGCTGTGCCCCCCACATGTTTGCTGTGTCCCCCACATTGCTTCTCACAAACTGCAAACGGGACTTCTTATGGATTTCTTTCACCAATGGCTTTCTTCTTGCCACTCTTCCATAAAGGGCAGATTTGTGGAGAGCACGACTAATAGTTGTCCTGTGGACAGATTCTCCCACCTGAGCTGTGGATCTCTGCAGCTCCTCCAGAGTCACCATGGATCTCTTGGCTGCTTCTCTGATGAATGCTCTCCTTGCCCGGCCGGTCAGTTTAGGTGGACGGCCATGTCTTGCTAGGTTTGCAGCTTTGCCATACTCTTTCCATTTTCCGATGATGGATTGAGCAGAGCTCCGTGAGATGTTCAAAGCTTGGGATCATTTTTTATAACCTAACCCTGCTTTATACTTCTCCACAACTTTATACCTGACCTGTCTGCTGTAATCCTTGGCCTTCATGATGCTGTTTGTTCACTAAGGTTCTCTAACAAACCTCTGAAGGCTACACAGAACAGATGTATTTATACTGAGATTAAATGACACACAGGTGGACTCTATTTACTAATTAGATGACTTCTGAAGGCAATTGGTTCCCCTAGTTTTAGTTAGGGGTATCAGAGTAAAGGGGGCGCCATACAAAATACTTTTAACATATTTATTTTTAAAAAAGTTTGAAAACCATTTATCATTTACCTTCCACTTTGTGTCGGTCTATCACATAAAATCCCAATAAAATACATTTATGTTTTCGATTGTAACATGACATGTGGAAAATGTCAAGGGGTATGAATACTTTTTCAAGGCACTGTAGGTATATACTAAAATGGAATTGGAAGAAGAAAAATGCTGACTATAACCCTAAGAGCATCCTCCTTACAACGAAGCACTGAGGTGGAAACATGATGCTTTGGAGCTGTTTCTTTGCTAAAGGTAGAGGCCAACTTTGCCACATTGAGGGGACAATGGACGGGGGCCATGTATTGTAAGATCTTTGATGAGAACTTTCTTCCCTCAGCCACAGCACTTAAGATGGGTCATGGATGGCTCTTCTAGCATAACAATGACCCAAGCCAACAAAGGAGTGTCTCAAGAAGAAGCATATTAGGGTCAAGGAGTGGCCTAGCCAGTCTCCAGACCTTAATCCCATAGAAAATGTATAGAGGGTGCTGAAACAAGCGACAGCCAAGAAACCTTAACCACTTCAGCCCCGGAAGGATTTCACACTTTAGGACCAGAGCACTTTTTGCGATTCGGCGCTGCGTCACTTTAACTGACAATTGCGCGTTCGTGCGACGTTGTACCCAAAACTAAAATTGCGTCCTTTTTTTCCCACAAATAGAGCTTTCTTTTGGGGGTATTTGGTCACCGCTGCGTCATTTCTGATCACCACTATAAACAAAAGAAGAGTGACAATTTTGCAAAAAAAAAACCAAATTTCTTACTTTTTGCTAAAATACAAATCCAAAAAAAAATATAAAAAAACATTTTTTCCATCGGTTTTGATGGAAAATCGCATTCGGCCTTTATTGAAGTTGCCGCGTTTACAAACCATGAGAATTAATATCTGGGGTTTTTATTTTTTTTAAATTTTTTACTAGTAATGGCAGCGATCTGCGATTTTTAGCGGTACTGCGATATTGGGGCGGACATGTCGGGCCATTTTGACACTTTTTTTGGGACCATTGGCATTTATACAGCGATCAGTGCTATAAAAACGCACTGATTACTGTGTAAATGCCATTGGCAGTGAAGGGGTTAACCTGCAGGGGGCGCTATAATGGTTAACTGTGTTCCCTAGGCGTGTTCTAACTGTATGGGGGCTGGGCTGGCCGGGGAAAGGGGATGATCACAGCTTCTATATAGAGGAAGCCTGCAATCACAGCCCTTCTCCCTCTAACAGAATGGAGATCGGTGTTTACTTACACGGGCCTCCGTTCTCTCACTGCGGGGGAGCCATCGCGTGTAGCCGGCGGCGATCGAGTCCGCCACACCAGCTCCCTGCCCCCCCCGGACACAGTGAGTGCACCTCCGGCGGTGGCGCGCGCGCTCACAGCACTAGCTATCGCAGCCGCCGTCGTATGAGCGATAACGAGCCACTCTGTCGCCGTCAGACTGCGGTCGACGGTCGGCAAGTGGTTAAAGGAATTGAAAAGGCAGAAGTTTTATTTATCTTAATGAATTCTAAGCCGCCCCAGCACCCCGCTAATTACTTACCTGAGCCCCATCTCTATCCAGTGATGTCCACAAGTCCCTCAGCCATCCGGGATTCTCCCCCCTGATTGGCTGAGACACAGCAGCTGCACCATTGGATCCCGCGGCTGTCAATCAAAGCCGGTTAGCCAATCAGGGGAGGGGGGGCAGGGCCAAATGTCAGCTCCATGTCTGAATGGATACACAGAGCTGCAGCTTGGCTCGGGTGCCCCCATAGCAGACTGCTTGCTGTGGGGGGCACTGGAGGGGAGGGAGGGGCCAGGAGCAATGAAGAGGGACCTGAGAAGTGGAGGATCTGGGTTGCTCTGTGCAAAACCACTGCACAGAGCAGGTAAGTACAACATGTTTTTTATTTAAAAAACAAGACTTTACAATCAGAGTCGTAACTAGAACCTTCAGGGCCCCGGTGCAAGAAATTATGAAGGGCCCCCCTGACCCCTGGCCAGGGCCCTTCCCTCTTCCCACTGATCCTGAGGTCCTTTACTCCCATCGCGGGTCCCTTTATTACGGTCCCACCGAATAAACGAATAGCTGTGCACCGAGCCTCCCATTCATTCAGAAACTGAAGTATCGTAAAAATAGTTTACTATGCTTCAGTTATGAATGAACCAATTGGTACCAATCACTGACTCTGTCCATTCAGAAAAGGAAGGAGTCGGTAAATGACAAATTTACAGACCCATTCCCATCTCTCCATCATGACTCATCTTCTACAGGAGGGGGGGAGACAGCAGCTCTGTGGGGGGGACCAGGGAAGCACACAGGGACCCTGGGAACAGCAGAAGACAAGTAACCTGGATAGGAGGGGCGGTGGGGGCAGCATAAAGAGGAACCAATCTCCTGCATTAGGAGGAAAATGGATGAAATTGGGTCATCTAAATGCCGCCCCCGCCATCTCTCCTATCCAGGTGTACAAGGGAGGCACACGGGCACCCTGGAGCATGGGGTCCGGTTGCAATTGCAACCCCTGTAGTTACGCCCCTGTTTACAATCACTTTTAGGATTTAGAGATGAGTGGACCAAATACCCTCCTGAGATGTCTGCAAACCTGGTCACCAACTACAAGAAACGTCTGACCACTGTGATTACCAACAAGGGTTTTTCCACCAACTACTAAGCCACGTTCTGCATGGGGATCAAATCATTATTTTACTCACTGAACTGCAACTTAATGTATAACATTTGTATTGTGTGTTTTTCTCTGGATTTTTAGTTGATATTCTGTCATATAAAATACCCCTATGATAAAAAATGATAGACTCTTCATGTCTTTGTAAGTGGGCAAACTTACACAATCTGCAGGGGAGACAAAAATGATTTTCCCCACTGTATACTGCCAAACCTGTATCCTTAGCAAATGTCCCTAATGCTTAGTAGATGGTGTGCCCGACATAATGCCTGTAATGCTAAAAGCCTCATAAAAGGTGGTTTGTCTCTTGTTGTCCATTATGAGGTTTAACCACTTGCCGGCTGCCCGCCTTGGCTTGATGGCAGCAAAATGGCTCGTTATCGCGAACCGCCATCACCTGACAGCGGCCGCGAGAATGAGTATTGTGAGTCCACTGTTACGGGGGAGCCAGGGAGTGGGTACAGTGGACTCAATCTCCGCCGGCTACCCGCAATGGCCCCCCGCAGTGAGAGAATGGAGGTCCATGTATGTAAACACGGATCTCCGTTCTGACAGAGGGGGAAGGGCTGTGATCACAGGCTTCCTGTATATGGGAGCCGTGATCACTCCCCTCCCCCTGCCAGCCCAGCCCCCATACAGTTAGAACACACTGAGGCAACACAGTTAACCCTTAGAGCGCCCCCTCCCGGTTAACCCCTTCACTGCCAATGGCATTTATACAGTAATCAATGCATTTTCATACCACTGATCGCTGTATAAATGCCAATGGTCCCAAAAAAGTGTCAAAATGGTCCGACATGTCCGCTGCAATATTGCAGTACCGCTAAAAATCGCAGATTCGCCGCCTTTACTAGTAAAAAATAAAAACAAAATAAAAACCTCATAAATTAATTCTCATCATTCGTAAACGCAGCAACTTTTGCGCAAACCAATCAATGAACGCCGATTGCAATTTTTTTTTTTTTACCAAAAATATGAGGAAGAATATAAATCGGCCAAAACTGATGAAAAAAAAATGTTTTTTGGATTTTAGCAAAAGAAAAATTGTTTTTTTTGCAAAATTGTCACTCTTTTTTTGTTCATAGCGGTGATCAGAAACGACGCAGAGGTGATCAAATACCACCGCAGTGCCGAATCGCAAAAAGTGCTCTGGTCCTAAAGGGGAAAATCTTTCCGGGGCTGAAGTGGTTAATGATGGAAAAAAATGGTACATTATGTAAAATATCATTAAACCTGTATAGTATATCTAATGTAGCTGTGATAACAATGTTAAATTGCAAATTATATTACCAAACATACAGTATCGGGTAATATTTGGTGTATTCTGGAATCAAAATGAAATGATCATATTATCTGAGAACGTACATCTATCCTGTAATTACTGAGTTTTATCTGCAGGTGGCACTCTGTCATGGTAATTATTGCAGTGGTCACCAGAAGTACCACCAATAGGAGGGTAGAATCCTGTACCACACTCGGGACCCTATCAGTTCAGCAAACGGCCCTGGTGCAGAGAGGGGGCTCTATAACCACTTCCAGCCAAGCCTATTGTCAAATGACTGTTGGGTGGGACCTTTGTCATTTCATATGACGTCCTCTTGCAACGCACCTCGTGCCCGCCCCATGGGGCGCACTGCGGTGCGTCACCAACTGTGTCCGCCGGACACAGCCCATGACTGATCAGTGTGTCGGCCCACTGCCGGTACCATGTGATTTTTGTGGCCAATTACAGCAGATCACATGAAAATTTAATGAATTGTGTACAAATGTTTTGCTAGCTGTGGTTGGTCACAGTGATCACATGGTACAGACAGGGCCAATCACACCCCATTTGATTAGCTGTGAGCCAATCACAGATAATCACAGCAAAACACACAATTTCTTAATTTTCTAAAAAAATTGTGACGAAAAAATGACAACTTCAAAAAACTTGCCATGCATCTTACTAAATACCTTTGACTGTCTACTTTCCAAAAAGGGGTCATGTACTTTCCTGACATTTTAAGACCTCAATAAATGAGATCGGCCGTCAGTACATTGATCAATTTTCAGATATATATCCCATTGTTTGTGGACTCTATAGCTTTCCTACAGACTAACTAATATACACTGATTTGGGTAGTTTTCACCAAAAGAAGTGTAGCAGAATGCAGTTTGGCCTAAATTTATTAGGAAAGATTATGTATTTGCGGAGTATCTCTGTGAGTACGGCACAACAACAGACTCAGGCCGGCTCTGCTTTTTTTCCCCACGCCAATGGCTGCTCCTAAAGGATGCATTCACTTTACTGTCACCATTGACGTAGGCCACAAGGATGTTGAGCCGTGACAGTGCATGCATCAGTGACACAATTCCTGTTATGTTCCTGCTGGAGATTCTGCATGGCATTATGGACAGGGCACTCGAGGCAGAGCAGCGGGAGGAAGAGGAGGACTTCCTTTCCTCTCATGGCCCACTTTGCAGACACCACCATTCCTATGCCACAGAACACACAAGATGAGAGAGAGGAGGAGAAGGAGGATTCCGTCAGTTTTGGAGGCCTTGAAGCAGAGGAAGAGATACGTCAACAGTAAGAGATGGTTTTCCATCCCCAGAACCCTTGGGAGTAGAACGTGGCTGGGAGGAGGCAGTTCCAGATACTATAATCCTGAGTGACCCCGAGGAGTCTGCTTCTCATGCCTCTGCAAATTTGTGGTGCATGGGCTCCCTCATGCTTCTAAGCCTGTGAAAGGACCCAAGAATACGTGGCATAAAGGAGAAGGATCACTATTGGTTGGCAACCCTCCTTGACCACCATAGGGGAAGGTCTCAGAACTCATCACGTCCCCATAGAGAGTGCAGAAGATGAAATCTCTTGAGGACACCTTAAAGAGGAGTTTATCGAATGCGTTTCTGATTCTGGTAGGTTACAGTGTCATGGAAAACATAGTTTTGAGGCTCCTGTTGGTCAAGAGAGGAGCGGTGCAGAAGGCAGCCGCCTAAGTGATGCATTTCACAATTTTTTTAGGGCTGTCAGCTTCCACATCCCATTGGCAGTGTCTGCATCACATGGTGGATGATCATCTAGGGGCGAAAAAAGAGATGGAGACCTTTCCAGTTGACGATCCACTAGCTTACTTAATCATGAGAATAAACCACTGGCCAGAGCTTGCCCAGTATGCTATTGAGCTGCTGGGCTTCCCTGCATCCAGGGTGCTTTCTGAATGGGCATTGAGTGCTGCTGGAGGTTTGGTTACTGATAATAGAACGCGTCTGTCCACAGACTCCATGAACCGTCTGACATTTATCAAAATTAATCAGTCCTTGATTACCATCAGCTATGAAGCCCATGATTCCGATGTCACTGAATAAGTGTTTTTTGGGATGTGGAATCTCTGCAGGACCTTTAGGCTGCCTAGCGTTGTGGGTGTTGGTTTCATCTGGAAGAATGTTTTCGGTGGAGGTTTCATAGCCACAATTAACACCTGAAGACCAATTTTTCTGCACCTGTTTGACAGGTACATATCTTTGAAATTTTTGATAGCAAGGACAATTCTTGCTTTCATCAAGAGTACCTCTATAGGGTTATAGTGTGAAGGCGCCACCGACACCCAAAGACCAATTTTTCCGCAACTGTTACTTCTATCCAAAGTCTGTGGAAGAGACACCAGAATTTATCCAAAAAACTCTCTAATCTTGTTCCCAGTGCACTACATTGTGGCTTCATCATACACACTGCCTCCCCAAGCCATTGCTTACAAAATAAAGGAAGTTTGCAGGGAAAATGTCATTTTTTTTGGCTTTATAAATGCAATTATTGCTGCAGCAGGTTCTATACACAGTACAGATGCGCCACTTTACAGGTAGACTAAGGGGACCCCCACCCCCCCAGGCACTATATTGAAAGGAATTTTTCATTTTTATGCTTTCACTTTAAGCATCAATAAATCACTGCTCATTTAACCACTTCAATACCGGGCACTTAATCTCCTTCCTGCCCAGGACAATTTTCAGCTTTCTGCACTGTTGCATTTTGAATGACAATTGCACGGTTGTGCGACGTTGTACCCAAATAAAATTGACGTCCTTTTTTTCCCACAAACAGAGCTTTCTTTTGGTGGTATTTGATCACCTCTGAGTTTTTTATTTTTTGCACTATAAATGAAAAAAGACCAAAAATTTTAATAAAAAAAAAGTTTCTCTTTTCTCTTCTACACTCTCCAACCCACATCATCAATCTTTCCCTCTCTACCGGCACCTTCCCCAACTCTCTAAAACATGTACTTGTCAGTCCCATACTTAAAAGCCCTCACTGGACCCATCCAATCTTACCAAGCCACAGTCAGGTCCATAAATATTGGGACAATCGACACAATTCTAATGTTTTGGGCTCTATACAACACCACAATGGATTTGAAATGAAAGGAACAAGATGTGCTTTAACTGCAGACTTTCAGCTTTAATTTGAGGGTATTTACATCCAAATCAGGTGAACGGTGTAGGAATTACAGCAGTTTGTATTTGTGCCTCCCACTTTTTAAGGGACCAAAAGTAATGGGACAGATTAACAATCATAAATCAAACTTTCACTTTTTAATACTTGGTTGCAAATCCTTTGCAGTTAATTACAGCCCGATGTCTGGAACACATAGACATCACCAGACGCTGGGTTTCATCCCTGGTGATGCTCTGCCAGACCTGTACTGCAACTGTCTTCAGTTTCTGCTTGTTCTTGGGGCATTTTCCCTTCAGTTTTGTCTTCAGCAAGTGAAATGCATGCTCAATCGGATTCAGGTCAGGTGATTGACTTGACCATTGCATAACATTCCACTTCTTTCCCTTAAAAAACTCTTTGGTTGCTTTCGCAGTATGCTTCGGGTCATTGTCCATCTGCACTGTGAAGCGCCGTCCAATGAGTTCTGAAGCATTTGCCTGAATGTCAGCAGATAATATTGCCCCAAACACTTCAGAATTCATCCTGCTGCTTTTGTCATCAGTCACATCATCAATAAATACAAGAGAAGCAGTTCCATTGGCAGCCATACATGCCCACGCCATGACACTACCACCACCATGCTTCACTGATGAGGTGGTATGCTTTGGATGATGAGCAGTTCCTTTCCTTCTCCATACTCTTCTCTTCCCATCACTCTGGTACAAGTTGATCTTGGTCTCATCTGTCCATAGGATGTTGTTCCAGAACTGTGAAGGCTTTTTTAGATATTGTTTGGCAAACTCTAATCTGGCCTTCCTGTTTTTAAGGCTCACCAATGGTTTACATCTTGTGGTGAACCCTCTGTATTCACTCTGGTGAAGTCTTCTCTTGATTGTTGACTGACACACATACACCTACCTCCTGGAGAGTGTTCTTGATCTGGCCAATTGTTGTGAAGGGTGTTTTCTTCACCAGGGAAAGAATTCTTCGGTCATCCACCACAATTGTTTTCCGTGGTCTTCCAGGTCTTTTGGTGTTTTAGACGATCCCTGAAAACGTTTCTCTTCATAGAAGTCTATCCTACCCACACCTAACAACTGAATTTTCACTTTCTCTATCTGATCACCCCCAGTTATTAACTTTTGTTCCACTCGACTCTCCCTTCTAGATTGTAAGCTCTAGTGAGCAGGGCCCTCTGATCCCTGCTGTATTGATTTGTATTGTCTGCCCCCATGTTGTAAAATGCTACGCAAACTGTTGCCGCTATATAGATCCGGTATAATAATAATAATAATGACAAAACCTCACCCTTGTCCATTCCTTACCTGGCCACCTCTGTCTACGACAATCACTCTGATCCCCACTGGATGCACTTGCTCCTCTAGTTACACGCAGAATCAGAGCCCCGACTGTAGCAGCCCTGGCAAACTGACAACACCAGAAAGAGACATTGCCCTGCTCTTGAGAGACTGACGTAAAACAAAACCCCTGCAGGACTTCACCCTTTATAAATCTGCCCTCCTAAAATACAATTCCTGCCTCCATGCTGCCAAACACACCTACTTTGTCTCTCTTATTAATGCCTTGTCATAGAGTTTGCTAATCACTTCAAAGACAAGATGGATGCAATATGTGAGGACACCTCCACTGTACGGACATCTTCCCCATCCAACATACCTAGTCTAACAGCACAGTCAACACTCTCCTCTTTGGAACTGGCTACTACTGAAGAGGTTACAAAACTTCTCTCCGATGCCCACCTAACCAATTGTCCCCTGGATCCTGTTCCCTCACAACAACTACGGTCACCCTCTTATTCTACCCATTGCTCCCTCACTCACATCTCTCCCTCTCGACTGGCACCTTCCCCTCTCCTCTAAAGGGGTGACACCATCAAGGAAGCAGTTCTAATAACAGGTGCTGTCAAACCTCCTCTCCCCCCATCAGTAAATTAGTGACATTGGACTGCTGCTCAGTTGAAGAGAACTTGCAGTGGCACTGTGACCGGGGAGAGGTGAGCTACGGGCTGTCAGAACATTTCCCCTGCTCGCCCCCTCTTTCTCCTGTCAACAGCATGGGGGTAGAGAGTGGCTTTCATCAGGCTCACTGCCCAGCTTTCTGCCTGCTCCTTTTCCCTCCCTATTGCAGTGGCAGCCAGCGGTAATTTTCGTTGGGAGAGGAGGTGGCAAACAGTACCACCCCCCCCCCGTCGGTCAGCGGGCGGGCGGGTCTGGTGCACTTGCCCCATGCTTCTCCCTTGGGTCTCTTAATGGCAGTGGCAGCTCTCCCTTCCCCTGCTCTTCACTGGGACGGCTCTGGCTTCCACTTCCTCCCTCCTTCTAAACCAATCATGAGTCTTCTGTTTTTGGCCAATCAGAAAACGAGTCTCACACCCGCTTCTGTTCGGCCAAATTGAGGATCAGTGTTTCAATAGCGAAATTGAATTCGCTGTTGTAACACCCTGGTGGGCTCATGGCGCAATGCTCTGCACCACGAGTACACCCTATCCTGGTCCTCCTCTTACCTATCACAGAGCTCCGTCAGTGTTATCTACAACTCTGTCTCCTCCTCTCCGTTTCCTCTTTCTGTGGGGCTCTGTTCTTGGACCCCTTCTCTTCTCTATCTACACCTCCTCCCTTGGACACTGGATAATCTCCCATTTCTTCCAATACCACCTCTATGCTGATGACACCCAAATCTATCTGTCTACTCCTCGCCTCACTCCTTCAGTCTCCTATCGCATTATTAACTTGCTAACTGACAAATCAGCATTGATGTCACTCCACTTCTTTAAACTAAATCTCTGGTAATATCCCCCCCCCACCCGTGCCGCCCCCCATGACTTTCTTATCAGGGTCAATAATGCAACCATCAGTCCCTCCCCTCATGCCAGGGTACTAGGTGTAATCCTAGACTCTGACCTGTCCTTTCAGCTCCAAATCCAATTGTCAAAAGTTTGTAGACTTCACCTCCTTAACATCTCCAAAATTCGCTCCTTTTTAACAAATGAAACCACCAAGCTCCTCATTCACTCCCTTGTTATCTCTCGCCTTGACTATTGTAACTCCCTTCTCATTGGCCTCCCTCTCCATAGGCTATCCCCTCTTCAGTCTATCATGAATGCTGCTGCCAGACTCATTTACCTTACCAACCACTCATTGTCCTCCACCTCTCTCTGACAATCCCTCCACTGGTTTCTGTTTGCCCACTGAATTAAATTTAAAATAACCACATGCAAAGCCATTCACAACTCTGCCCCGAGCTAACATCACCAATCTTGACTCCAAATATCACCCGAACCGTCCGCTCCGCTCCTCCCAAGACCTCTTACTCTCTAGCTCCCTTGTCTCCTCCTCCCATGCTGGTCTCCAGAATTTCTCCAGAGCCTCTTCTATCCTCTGGAACTCTCTACTTCAACCTGTCCACCTATCTCCTACTTTGGCTGCCTTCAGGCAATCCCAAAAACTCATCTCTTCAGGGAAGCCTATCACACCTCCAACTAATCTTTTATCACTTCCATCAGCTCATTCCTTACAGTTACAACCTTTTGTACCACTTGCCCCGCCCTATTAGATTGTAAGCTCTTCTGAGCAGGGCCATCCTTAACCCTCTTGTATTTTATTGTATTGTAACTGTACTGTCTCCCTTTTTATTGTAAAGCGCTGCGTAAACTGTTGGCGCTATATAAATCCTGTATAATAATAATAATAATAATAATAATGCTTAACCGCTTGCCGACGGCTGATCGGCATTTGACGGCGACAGTGTGGCTCGATTGCGCGGATCTCCGTCATATGACGGCGGCCGTGAGATCGAGCCCAGTGAGCGCGCGCGCGCCGCAGGAGGCTCGCCCACACGCTCACTGTGTCCGGGGAGGGCCAGGGAGCGGGTGCGGCGGATTCGATCTCCGCCGGCCACCCGCGATGCCCCCCCTGGAGTGAAAGAACGGAGGTCCGTGTAAGTAAAGGGGGAAGGACTGTGATCATAGCCTTCCTCTACATGGAGGCTGTGATCACTTCCCTACCCCAGCTAGGGCAGCCCACACACAGTTAGAACGCCCAGGGAACACAGTTAACCCTTAGAGCGCCCCCTGCAGGTTAACCCCTTCACTGCCAATGGCATTTACACAGTAATCAGTGCATTTTTATAGCACTGATCGCTGTATAAATGCCAATGGTCCCAAAAAAGTGTCAAAATGGTCCGACATGTCCGCTGAAATATCGCAGTACCGCTAAAAATTGCAGATCACCGAAATTACTAGTAAAAAAATAAAAAAAAATAAAAACCCCAGAAATGAATTCTCATCATCCGTAAACGCGGCCACTTTTGCGCAAACCAATCAATAAACGCCGAAATACGAGGAAGAATATAAATCGGCCAAACTGATGAAAAAAAATGTTTTTTTATATTTTTTTTTTGGATTTGTATTTTAGCAAAAAGTAAGAAATTTGGGTTTTTTTTGCAAAATTGTCGCTCTTCTTTTGTTTATAGCGGCAATCAGAAATGACGCAGCGGTGATCAAATACCACCAAAAGAAAGCTCTATTTGTGGGAAAAAAAGGACGCAAATTTAGTTTGGGTACAACGCCGCACGACCGCGCAATTGTCAGTTAAAGCGACGCAGCGCCGAATCGCAAAAAGGGCTCCGGTCCTAAAGCTGGAAATCCTTCCGGTCCTTAAGTGGTTAAACAGAATTGATATTGCACAGGTGTGGTATTAGAAATCACCATTGCCACGGTTCACTGGGTCTTCCAGACCTTTGGTTATATTACTTATCTGCTAGATGGGCCCAAATTGCACAATGGCATATTTGCAACTCCAAAGTCCCGTGGATTCATTTTGAAAAAAATGCTATTACCCCATGTTCCCTATCTGGCTTATTATAGGAAATAGAATTCAACCTAAAACATTAAAAACCAAAAATCTTTTCGTTTTCCACTCATACCAATTATGGAATCTATTCCATAAACAGTTTAATCTCGTTTCTCCTTCCACTCCATTTGCCACCTTTATAGGCGACCCTAATTTCATTTCAGGCGCTATAAATGATGAGGATTACTCATGGTGGACAGACAACAACCTCACCCACTTATCAAACTTTATTGAAACCTCATATTTTATTTCCTTTTCCTCACTTAAAACTAAATACCAGATCCCTAATGAGGAACTTAGAAGATACACCCAGATCAGACATTTTTACTAGAGTTGATCGAAGCCCTGGATGTTCAGGTCCGGCCGAACTTCGGGAAAAAGTCTGGGTTCGGTACCGAACTTGACTCGAACTTTACCCTAAACCCCATTGAATTCAATGGGGACCCAAACTTTTCGGCACAAAAATTACTGTAAAAAGTCCTGGAAAGTGCTAGAGGGCTGCAAAATGATTTTAGAACAATAATCTGTCCCTTACAGCAACAGCAGGAACCTCTCCCTATAGAACTAGGAGATGATTTTAGAAGAGTAGGACGTAATGTCTTGCTAGACTGACCTGATCCATCTCAGATGACGAATCTCCCTGTCTAATAACAAGATTTTAGTAGAGGATCAAGATATCCCTCTCCAAGGACGACAACGACATTCCCTGTCTAATAACAAGATTTTAGTAAAACGTCGGGAGATCGTGAAAGGTCCTGAAAAATGTCATTAAAAACACGGCTTTTCAAACCCAGGGGTAACTTAAGTTACCCCAAATCCCATTTCAAGCTCAGTTCAAGCCATGGCTTGGGTCTGAAAAAGGGCTTCAAGCCGGCCTGGACTTGTAGGTCCCGAAGCTAGTTGAGATCATTTTTACAGACTAGACCCACATAGAAGATTCAAGGAGTAATCCCTAGACCATAAATCAAAATTCACTCCTTTTCCTTTATTTTATACTCCAAAGTTATTTCAAACTATTCACCCACTCCAACAACAGACAGGTGGTACTCATTAGGAGTAG
>BLSH010349065.1:100916-113405 GCA_018402905.1 Glandirana rugosa | reverse complement strand
AAACATGGTGGTGGCAGCATCATGGTTTGGGCCTGCTTTTCTTCAGCAGGGACAGGGAAGATGGTTAAAATTGATGGGAAGATGGATGGAGCCAAATACAGGACCATTCTGGAAGGAAACCTGATGGAGTCTGCAAAAGACCTTAGACTGGGACGGAGATTTGTCTTCCAACAAGACAATGATCCAAAACATAAAGCAAAATCTACAATGGAATGGTTCACAAATAAACATATCCAGGTGTTAGAATGGCCAAGTCAAAGTCCAGACCTGAATCCAATCGAGAATCTGTGGAAAGAACTGAAAACTGCTGTTCACAAACGCTCTCCATCCAACCTCACTGAGCTCGAGCTGTTTTGCAAGGAGGAATGGGCAAAAATTTCAGTCTCTCGATGTGCAAAACTGATAGAGACTTCCCCAAGCGACTTACAGCTGTAATCGCAGCAAAAGGTGGCGCTACGAAGTATTAACTTAAGGCGGCTGAATAATTTTGCACGCCCAGTTTTTCAGTTTTTTATTTGTTAAAAAAGTTTGAAATATCCAATAAATTTCGTTCCACTTCATGATTGTGTCCCACTTGTTGATTCTTCACAAAAAATTACAGTTTTATATCTTTATGTTTGAAGCCTGAAATGTGGCAAAAGGTTGCAAAGTTCAAGGGGGCCGAATACTTTCGCAAGGCACTGTATGTGACATAATAAATAGCATGGTGAATGTCAAAAGAGTTTTTCATACACTATATAATACCATACATATTTTCAATAGTAAATGGGATCCCTGGTTTTCTCCTTCAAATGACTTCTTCCATTAGATAATTATCCCCCTGTTTATATAACATAACTGTATTTGCATTACTTCTCTAAACTACTGTTCATGATGATGAGTCTATTGTGATTATTCAGATAAATGGATAGGCTACTGATTGTGGAGCACTTTATAACTGCCATCTCTGATTATATTACTTCTTATTCCTGATCTCTGTACCATTCTACTGTTCATACCTAATAAAAGTTTGTAAACCAAAAAAAAAAGAAATCACTATTGCCTCTCCCTTGGGTCTTTTTCCTGTCTTCTATATGTACTGTAGCTCTACTGGCTTTATTGTCTCCAAATATCACCCAAAATGTCCTCGCCGTTCCTCCCAGGACCTCCTACTTTCTAGCTCCCTCATCTCCTCCTCCCATGCTCATCTCCAGGACTTCTCCAGAACCTCTCCCATCCTCTAGAACTCTCTACCTCAACTACTTTGGCTGCCTTCAGGCAATCGATGAAAACTCATCTCTAAGGGAAGTCTATCACACCTCCAACTAATCTTTTATCACTTCCATCAGCTCATCCCCCACAGTTATAACCTTTTGTACTACCTGGCCCACCCTATTAGATTGTAAGCTCTTATGAGCAGGGCCATCTTAACCCTCTTGTATTGTAACTGTATTGTCTCCCTTTTATATTGTAAGCGCTGCGTAAACTGTTAGCGCTATATAAATCCTGTATTGTAATAATAATAATGTTTAAACAGTATTGATACTGCTCAGGTGTGGTAGTAGAAATCACCATTGCCTCTCCCTTGGGTCTTTTTCCTGTCTTCTATATGTACTTTAGCACGCCACACTGCTCTCCTGGCTTTAATGTCTCCGAATATCACCCAAAATGTCCTCGCCGTTCCTCCCAGGACCTCCTACTTTCTAGCTCCCTCATCTCCTCCTCCCATGCTCATCTCCAGGACTTCTCCAGAACCTCTCCCATCCTCTGGAACTCTCTACCTCAACTACTTTGGCTGCCTTCAGGCAATCGATGAAAACTCATCTCTAAGGGAAGTCTATCACACCTCCAACTAATCTTTTATCACTTCCATCAGCTCATCCCCCACAGTTATAACCTTTTGTACTACCTGCCCCGCCCTATTAGATTGTAAGCTCTTATGAGCAGGGCCATCTTAACCCTCTTGTATTGTAACTGTATTGTCTCCCTTTTATATTGTAAAGTGCTGCATAAATTGTTGGTGCTTTATAAATCCTGTATTATAAAAATAATAAATAACCCAAATCAGTGTATATTATATTGCTGACTCCGCCTGCACCCCTCCCCCACTTTCTGTGCCCTTTTTGTTGATTAGTCTTTGATGTATGGCATGTTTTCTTATTGTTTAAAATCAATTTTACTGAAAGTACTAATAAATATATGTTTATTTCTATCAGCTATTTATACTTTAATTCTTGAGAGCAGGTGAATAAATTGGGGCAGGCTGCTAGGGGCCCCAGTGCATTACTTTGCCCAGGGGCCCATGATGCTATTAAGAGGGCACTGATCTGGAATTCTATTTCATCCCCCATATCACTGCCCCGGGCTACCGCTTTGTTGAGATCTCTCTGTAATATCTCTAGTTTACTCAGATAGATCTTCACTATTTATAAAAATAACCACATTATTATAATTCTAACCATCAAGTGACCCACAGGGTTACCCACCTTCCTCCCTTCCTGGGCTAAGCCTCTTGTTTGACTCATCTGCATAAAGGGAAACACACTGATAAAATGCACAGAATAAATGTCTCTGTCTCTATTGAAGTGCAGTTCAGATTTTACAGTAACAATTTTTAAACATCATAAAATCAAATATTAATTATTGCCATTTAAAGTGGTTGTTACCCTAAAAAAAAAATGGATCCTATTCCTTTAAAGCAGGAGAAATATGCCGCTCTATACCTTCAATTGGAGGGAGGATCGTGACCCCCACTGCGTGACTTTTTATATCTGGGTCCTCGCTTGGTGTGGGCCATAGATCAAGTTTTTAGCAATAAGGTTTTGGTATTTTTAGGGGTCCTTGGATTAAGTTTAGAATTGGCCTAATCGGGTGACTGGTCACCTTGATTTGCCCTTTATTCAGCCTTTTTGGATAAATAACAACAGGTCCAATTAATGTTGCACATATTTTAGTTTGATTTTTGTATAATGTTTTATTTTATATATATGGCGTGTTATTCATCATTATTGTATTTGATGTATATATGAATTTATTGTGGGTCTAAGTCCCGTTCAAAAGGCATAGTGACCTAGTTGAAGACCGAGGTTCCCACGGATGGTTTTAATTACCGCTGGTGTGGGCCTTGGTCTTCGATAAAATGGCGACCCGCTATCATAATGAGGCCTGGTACGCGAATGCTGTATATAAGGTGGTGCGTCAGTGCGTTGCCTGAGCCCCTGGACGACGTCACGTATGACGAAACATGTAGGGCGGAGCCACATCTGACGTCACCAACCCTACACTTACACAGGAACGGGAACGCTTGGTTTTGAGCTAGCTGCCGGCAAATTTTAAATGCGAATGTATTACTTTCTTTATGTGAGTACCCACTTTTTAATCTTGAAATAAATTTATGTCTAACGGAGTCACGCTATGAGATTCTTCTTCTCTTTATGGCGCTTTAACTATGGAGCGATGTAATTAATGGTTGAGGCTGGAGAGGAGCAGTCCGATTTATTGCTGTGACCATCGGAAGGAGAGGAGTACAACCACACAGACACCCCGCAGAGGGTTATTTCTGCTAGCGCTTTTGATCTGTTAGCCATAACAGGTCATCTATTTCTGGTAAGAGTACCTCTGAGTGATTCTAAGGGTGCATCTATCTCCGGTGTTGGTCCATATAACTTCGGGTGAACCTGGGCTAGTGAACACTATACAGAACATTCATCATATTGAATGGTGTGGAACTGTTTCCTTTTTCCTTCTTTTTCCCTGCCTCTGTCTGGATCATGAGATCAACATCACTTATGTTTTGGTATTAAACCCTTCACTGAGTATTTGGATACCCATTCATAAGCACACTTTGGGTTATTTATCTGGACATTTTCATGGACATTTTTTGATTTTTAGATTTTAATCACTATTCACTTGTTTTCAAATTTATTTAATGTTTTAGCGCAACTGTTATGTTTTGTAAATATTAATTATTGCCATTTAAAGTGGTTGTTACCCTAAAAAAAAAAAAAAATGGATCCTATTCCTTTAACCACTTGCTGACCACAGTCTGACAGCGACAAAGAGGCTCGTTATCGCAAACCGCCATCACATGACAGCGGCTGCGATAACTAGTGCTGTGAGCGTGCACGGCGCCGGAGGCGCACTCGCACGCTCACTGTGTTCGGGGAGGGAGCGGGTAGGCAGGACTCAATCGCCGCCGGCTACCCGCGATGGCCCCCCCGCAGCAAGAGAACGGAGGTCCGTGTAAGTAAACACGGATCTCCCTGAAGGGCGGTGATCACAGGCTTCCTGTATATGGGAGCCATGATCAATCCAATCCCCCAGACAGCCCAGCCCCCATACAGTTAGAACACACTGAGGGAACACAGTTCACCCTTAGAGTGCCCCCTCCAGGGTTAACCCCTTCACTGCCAATGGCATTTACACAGTAATCAGTGCATTTCTATAGCACTGATCGCTGTATAAATGCCAATGGTCCCAAAAAAGTGTCAAAATGGTCCGACATGTCCGCTGCAATATCGCAGTACCGCTAAAAATCGCAGGTTCCTGCCATTACTAGTAAAAAATAAATAAATAAATAAAAACCCCAGAAATTAATTCTCATGGTCCGTAAATGCGGCAACTTTTGCGCAAACCAATCAATAAACGCTGATTGCGATTTTTTTACCAGAATATAAATCGGCCAAAACCGATGGAAATTTTTTTTTTTTTTATATAAAGAAAGCTCTATTTGTGGGGAAAAAAGGACGTAAATTTCATTCAGGTACAATGTCGCACGACCGCGCAATTGTCAGTTAAAGCGGCGCAGTGCCGAATCGCAAAAAGTGCTCTGGTCCTAAAGTGTGAAATCCTTCCGGGGCTGAAGTGGTTAAAAACCACTTACTAATGGGGGCCCTTTTTACATTTGTTGGTCACAAGCTAAAAACTGTTTTCTTTGCTAGAAAATTACTTAGAACCCCCAAACATTATATATTTTTTTCAAACACCCTAGAGAATAAAATGGCGATCGTTGCAATACTTTTTGTCACACGGTATTTGCGCAGCGGTCTTTCAAGCGCGATTTTTTTGCGAAACATTTCCCTTTTTTGAGTTAAAAAATAAGACAACAGTAAAGTTAGCCCAATTTTTAGTATATTGTGAAAGAGGAGGTTACGCCGAGTAAATAGATACCATATATGACACGGTTGAAAATTTCGCGCACTCGCGGAATGGCGACAAAATCCGGTACTTAAAAATCTCCAAAGGCGACGCTTTAAAAATTTTTAACGGCTACCAGGTTAGAGGGGCAGAGAAGGGCTTTTGCTAGAATTATTGCTCACACTCTGGGGATCGCAGCGATACCTCACATGTGTGGTTTGAACACCTTTTTCATGTGCGGGCGCGACTTACGTATGCGTTTTCTTTGCACTCCTTTGCACTTCACGTCGTTTCTGAATACTGTAATTTTTTTAAAACTGGCACCGTTAGCCGCGGAGTAAACCGGAAGTGACGTTATGACGTCGCTTCCGGAATTTGCTGAAGGAGACCCGATCAGAGCCAATTCCGGCTTCTATCAGGTCTCCTTCTAGCCGGCGGAGGCGCCGGATCGTCGCTCCGGTCTCTCTGCGGGAAGGGAGGCCGGAGAAGAGCAGCGGAAGGCGGCGGGAAGGGGGGTTGTCCCCTCCCACCCCCTGGGATGACGGCCGAGTAGCTCCCGAGCCGGATCAGTCAATATCCCCGGATAGCCGACCGTCCACTCCAACGGTACCGGGATATTGCCTGCAGCTCCACTCAAAACCAGCCGCCGCCTATTTACGGCACTAATCGGGAAGTGGTTAAAGCAGGAAAAGTATGCCGCTGTACACCTTATTTCAGAGCGCCGCTCGGTGCTCACGTGACCGCGAGTCGCTCTCCTCCCCTTCTCCTGGCTGATGTCAGTGGGGGATTCTCAGTCCCGCCCGCTCTACTTCTCAGATCTGGAGAGGAGTGTGGTGGGTGGTCACGTGAGCACCGAGCTACTGTCAGGTCTCCTTCTAGCCGGCGAAGGCGCCAGATCGTCGCTCCGGTCTCCCGGTGGGGCAGGAGGCCAGAGAAGAGTGGCGGAAGGCAGCGGGAAGGGGGGGTTGTCCACTCCCGCCCCCTGGGATAACGGCCGAGCGGCTCCCGAGCTGGATCGGTAATCATTCCCGGATAGCCGGCTGTCCACTGCAAAAATGGTACCGGGATATTGCCTGCAGCTGCAATGAAAACCAGCCGCCGCCTATTTACGGTGCTGGTCAGGAAGTGGTTAAAGCAGGAAAAATATGCCGCTGTATACCTTATTTCAGAGCGCTGCTCGGTGCTCACGTGACCGCGAGCCGCTCTCCTCCCCTTCTCCTGGCTGATGTCAGTGGGGGATTCTCAGTCCTGCCCGCTGTACTTCTCAGATCTGGAGAGGAGCGTGGAGGGCGGTCACGTGAGCACCGAGCGGCGCTCTGAAATAAGGTATACAGCGGCATGCTTATACAATCCTGTATAATAATAATAAATGACCCAAAATCAGTGAATATTATTTAGTCTGTAGGAAAGTTATAGAGTCCAAAAACTATGGGATATCTATTTGAAGATTGATAAATCCTGGTGTACTGAAGGCCGATCTCATTTCTTGAGTTCCTAACATGCCAGGAAAGTATAAATACCCCCCCCCCCCATATGACCCCTTTATGAACAGTAGATACCCCAAGGTGTTTAGTAAGAGGCGTGGTGCCTGGTGTGGCAGTGATCAGGAAAACTGACTGGTGGCAGTATGTAAAAAAATAAATAAATAAAAAAAATAAAATATTTATATATTTTTTTTTTACAATTTTGAAACTACTTTTTTCCTTTTTTTCCACCCTACTTCTATTTTTTTTTTACACACTGCCACCTGCGAAGTATAGTGTCACCATAGTGACAATGTTCTGCTCTTGGGAGGTGATTAGGATTTTTTAACGCTATGATTGCTTATTACAGTGATGATTACTGTATAGGCAATCATTTTTACACTCCACATCCAATTATGTGCCTTTGTGTACTTTTGTGGTAGATGTGATTGGCCATAGCTATCACATGGTACAGGTCCAGTGTGATAGGCCCTGTAACATGTGATAACGGTGGCCAATCACAGAGATCACAATAGCACACAATGGCTATGAATGACAAGCCATTGTATTTTTACGACTGATTGTTCACAGTAATCACATGGTACCAGGGCTGTGAATAGTGACCTGGTACAACGATCTGTGTCCCGCTGTGTCCAGTCACAGATTTGACCACTGCATGAGGAACATGAGCAGGGGGTGTCAAATGGGGGTTGATTTACTAAACCTGGAGAGTGCAAAATCTGGTGCAGCTCTGCATAGAAACCAATCGGCTCTCAGGTTTTACTGTCAAAGCTTAATTGAACAAGCTGAGGTTAGAAGCTGATTTGCTACCATGCACAGCTGCACCAGATTTTGCACTCTCCAGGCTTAGTAAATCAACCCCATGATGTCCACCCGGGATAAAAGAGCGCCTGCCCAGCCGTATTATTACAATAGGCCAGGCAGGAAGTGGTAAAGTGGTTGCCTGGGCACACCCTAATCACCCGGTGCAGTGCTGATTTCCCCTGCTTCCTGGCGCCCCCTGTCTTCCCCCTGCAGAGCTGTCGGCTTCCCTCCTCTCCCCTCCTACCGGCTGTTGCGGGAGGGGGATATTTCAGGGTGGAGAGCAGGGGAAGGGGCCGGTAAATATTTAATTTACCAGCCCCTTCCTTTCCTGAATAAACACAGTGAGTGATCTGTACCTATCACTCCTGTGCTCATTCTTAACTGAAGCATTGTAAACTGTGTTTACGATGTTTCAGTTTGTGAATGAACAGGAAGCTGCTCAGCACAGAGCACTTCCCATTCATTCACTGTCGAGTGCAGCTGATGCCGCAGAGAAAGGGACTGGGGAAGCTCTGTCCCCAGTCCTTTTCTCTGCCTCAAAAGTGAGACATCAGAGGTCTGTTTAGACCCTTGGTATTTCTCCAATGCCCCCCAACGGGGCTCCTAAAAAATAGTAAAAAAAAATAATATTGTAAAAAATAATTTAAAAAATATAATTGTAAAAATGAGTAAAAATAAAAACTACTGACACCAATCTCGGCTCCAATGACACCGTCCACTGCTCCACTGATATACACGCATGTGTGTTTTGCTCTGGGGTGCACACCTTAATGCAGGGTTTCTCAACCAGGGTTCCGTGAAACCCTAGGTTTTCCTCCAGAGGTTGCTAGGGGTTCCTTGAGCAATGGTCAATTTCTACCTCTCAGATAAATTCCCAATGACACCATTGATCTTTTTAGCTATCTGTAAGGGGTAATTCTTCTCAATGACCACAAGTGTAAGGAGCATTCTTCCCATTGACCACAAGTGTAAGGAGCATTCTTCCCATTGACCATCACACTAATGTATCATGAGTTGTAGATTTTTAATTTTTAGCAGGGGTACCCCGAGACCCGAGAATTATTTCAAGGGTTCCTCAACCTGCCAGGTAGGGCATCCTAGGCCATCTTTTCTCTCTAAACCAGGGTTTCTCAAGCAGGGTTCCTCCAGAGGTTGCTAGGGGTTCCTTGAGCAATGGTCAATTTCTACCTCTCAGATAAATTCCCAATGATACCATTGATCTTTTTATCTATCTGTAAGGGGGTAATTTTTCCCAATGACCACAATGAGTTGTAGATTTGTAATTTTTAGCAGGGGTTCCCCCCGAGACCGGAAAATTATTTCAAGGGTTCCTCGATGTTGAAAAGGTTGAGAAAGGCTGCCCTAATGCAATAGGCTGCACACAGCAATGGTGGTTGCAAACCCTTACATATACCCAGTGATGTGACTGTCCTCAGGTGATACACAGAGATAAATTTGATCCTCCTACAGTTGTACCAGTTTATCTTTAGAGGCTCTCTTCTCTACAGGCTTTTAAAACACACAGATCAAAGGCTATTTCTCAGACGTTGGGTGCTGGGGGCAGGAATCTGATGCCACGCACTGCAAAGCATAGAGCATGAAGAACCTGACCTCTGAGTGGAGGTAATGGACACACAGCACACAGCAACACATGCACATCTAAGGCTATCAACCACAGGATGTGTGCTGGAGCTCTCCACCCCCCTCCCCCTCCATTTCTTGAGGTTGGGAAAAACCTTTCAGCGGTGAGTCATGCAGATAGCAGAGGAACTAGACAGCAGAGAGAAATCGCACTCAGTGCTTTGGATGGAGACAATTACACACTATAGGATAACTTTTGTTAATTTTTCATGACAGACAGGTTTATAACTACTTTAATATAGAAAAAAAAATATAGTCAAGGTACGCTTGACAATAACAATCCCCTCATATGTGCTAATAAATAAAGGTGTGAAACAAAATTTGTTATAAAAACTGGTCAAATAGTTGCATAAACTGGTGCACACCAAAAAATGTCAAAATTTGGTCTGGAGGGGAAAGTTTTAATTCTTCCAGGACTGGAATGATAAATCATTGTGTTTGGTGTTGCAGTATCTGATTGCCAGTTATTGGTGATCTGGAGCAGGGCTCTTTTAATGCATGGGCACTGCCCAGGGGCCCTGGGTGCATGGGGGGCCCATGATAATCTTGCATTACATAATACTTGCCAACTTTCCCAGATTTGCTGGGGCAGTCGTGTTTTTTTTACTAAGCTGTCCTGGTATGGCCCAGGCAGCATCCCAGAACTTTTACTGTGCCCTCCTGTACTCCCCCTGTACTCTGCAATGCTGCACCCCTCCCCCACTTTCTGTGCCCTTTTTGTTGATTAGTGTTTGATTTATGGCATGTTTTCTTATTGTATTAAACCAATTTTATTGAAAGTACTAATAAATATATGTTTAATTCTATCAACTATGTATACTTTATTCTTGAGAGCAGGTGAATAAATTGGAGCAGGCTGGTAGGGGCCCCAGTGCATTACTTTGCCCAGTGGCCCATTATGTTATAAAGATGGTCTCTCTGTAATATCTCTTAGTATACTCAGATAGATCTTCACAGCTGGATTTATAAAAATAACCACATTATTATAATTCTAACCATCTGGGCTAAGCCTCTTGTTTGACTCATCTGCATAAAGGGAAACACACAGATAAAATGTACAGAATAAATGTCTCTGTCTCTATTGAAGTGCAGTTCAGATTTCACAATAACATTTTTAAACATCATAAAATCAAATATTAATTATTGCCAGTTAAAGTGGTTGTTACCCTAAAAAAAAATGGATCCAATTCCTTTAAAGCAGGAGAAATATGCCGCTGTATACCTTCAATTTCCCTGGTATCAGTGGGAGGAATAGTGCCCCGTCATTGGTATCATTGGGAGGAATATTGCCCCATCATTGGTGTCAGTGGGAGGAATAGTGTCCCATCATTGGTGTCTGTGAGAGGAATAGTGTCCCATCATTGGTGTCAGTGGGAGGAATAGTGTCCCATCATTGGTACCAGTGGGAGGAATAGTGTCCCATTATTCGTATCAGTGGGAGGAATAGTGCCCCATCATTGGTGTCAGTGGGAGGAATAGTGCCCCATCATTGGTATCAGTGGGAGGAATAGTGTCCCATCATTGGTATCAGTGGGAGGAATAGTGCCCCATCATTGGTGTCAGTAGGAGGAATAGTGTCCCATCATTGGTATCAGTGGGAGGAATAGTGCCACATCATTGATATCAGTCGGAGGAATAGTGCCCCATCATTTATATCAGTAGGAGGAATAGTGTCCCATTATTGGTATCAGTGGGAGGAATAGTGACCCATCATTGGTGTCAGTGGGAGGAATAGTGCCCCATCATTGGTATCAGTGGGAGGAATAGTGCCCCATCATTGGTATCAGTGAGAGGAATAGTGTCCCATAATTGGTGTCAGTGGGAGGAATAGTGTCCCATTATTGGTATCAGTGGGAGGAATAGTGCCCCATCATTGGTATCAGTGAGATGAATAGTGCCCCATCATTGGTATCAGTGGGAGGAATAGTGGCCCATCATTGGTATCAGTGGGAGGAATACTGCCCCATCATTGGTATCAGTGAGAGGAATAGTGTCCCATAATTGGTATCAGTGGGAGGAATAGTGCCCCATCATTGGTGTCAGTGAGATGAATAGTGCCCCATCATTAGTATCAGTGGGAGGAATAGTGCCCCATCATTGGTATCAGTAGGAGGACTAGTGCCCCATCATTGGTATCAGTGAGAGGAATAGTGTCCCATAATTGGTGTCAGTGGGAGGAATAGTGTCCCATCATTGGTATCAGTGGGAGGAATAGTGCCACATCATTGGTATCATGGTAAGGAATAGTGTCCCATTATTGATATCATGGGGAGGAAATGTGCCCCATTATTGGTATCATGGGGAGGAAATGTGCCCCATCATTGGTATCATTGAGAGGAATAGTGCCCCATCATTGGTATCATTGAGAGGAATAGTGCCCCATTATTTAAAAAGGAAGGAGTGTTCCGCGCAGCGGATATTAAAAATGAATATTCATCTCTGAGTTGCAGTCTCCACCTAAAACTTTCCCAAGAAGGGTGGTTTGGATAATATGATCAGATTTATGATGGATGTGGCACTGCTCAGTTTTGTTAGGATACTGGATGTATTGAATTAGTTTACTAAATATTGATGGATGGGTAAAAGGCTGATTGTTTATAGCATGAATTCTTCATATAAACTTTCCAGCAAGGTGGGGAACAGATAAATATACATGTGTAATGTGAAGTAATTTATGCACAGGGGTGATGTAAAAAAATTGGGAGTTGATGTGTGTATTGCTGATGTAATTGATTCGGCTCGATTTATGACAAATTAGTGTTGATAAAGTGCATATGTGCAATCCTTTAAAACTGAAAATGAAAACAGTATCTGTGCAAAAAAGGTATCTGTGCAAAAAAGGTATATCAGTGCAAGCAAAATATATCTGTGCAAGAAAAAATTAGGGTAATTAAAAATGACAAATGATCCAATCCGTGTGCTTACGTGCTGATCAATAATTAAAAATGAAAAACAAGTAAAATAAGGAAAATTCATATAGGGTATATATGACACTGAACGTATCAATATGACAAACATAAATATCCAATAAAGGTGACTAGTACTTATTATTGTGCTGAAGTGATAATAACAAGTCCTTAATTAATATGCTGGCAAACAAACACCCCGTGGTATACCGTATATACTCGAGTATAAGCCGACCCAAATATAAGCCGATGCACCTAATTTTACCACAAAAAACTGGGAAAAGTTATTGACCCGAGTATAAGCCTAGGGTGGCAAATGCAGCAACCAGAACACAGGAATTGTAGCCAGAACACAGGGACAGGGAGCCAAAACACAGGAATTGTAGCCAGAACACAGGAATTGTAGCCAGAACACAGGGACAGGGAGCCAAAACACAGGAATTGTAGCCAGAACTCAGGGATTGTAGCCAGGACACAGAGAAGCCGAATATGAGCTCATATATGCCATATGGTGCCCCACAAACAAACGGTCGTATAAT
>BLSH010349065.1:45400-100150 GCA_018402905.1 Glandirana rugosa | reverse complement strand
CGACATCAAGCTGAGAATCTGACACCTCTCTCAGCATTCTTTGCATTCCAATGTGTTTAATCACAGTTACACAGCACAGAACGGCTCTTAGAAGCAGCACGGCTCTGTTTAATGTGAATCTACTGATCACCCACAGACACTGACTCGAGTATAAGCCGAGGGGGGTCTTTTTCAGCACAAAAAATGTGCTGAAAAACTCGGCTTATACTCGAGTATATACGGTATGCTGAACTGTACACCGATCATGGCTTCTGTGAAGGGGATTCACTCTGTGCATTCCCCGCATGCCAAACCACTCACCAGAGGACGCTCCCCCAAAGGGGTGGTTCGCATTTGAGAGTGGCTCTGATTCACTGGACTGGATTGTAGTGTCCCCGCAGTTATCACATATGGAAAATGGAGAAGGCAGAATCTCGCGCAATATTGTTTCAATATGTATTTATTGTCAGCAAATAAAAAGATTGCACTCACATTTTTGTAGTGTTTTTCACGCATTCAAGGAAGAAATCTAGCCCTTGTAAGGGTACCCTGTGTGTCTTGCGTTCAGAATTCAGACAAACCGCTGTGAAGCTAGGACCGGAAGTGACGTGTGATGTACGGTACAACCTACGCGTTTCGTCACAGGACGTCTACTGGAGTGATACCGTATTGGTCCTCTCCCGGCCTTTTACCATAGACAGGTATTGCGGACACCGAAAATGGGATATCCGCCATTTTATTGAAGTCCTGATGTAATCTATAGCCGCTTTCAATTGTTTGAATTTTATGTGGTTGTCCCCGAGGAGCGCAACAAACACATTTTACCTCAGTTCTTGGACTTAAAACTGAAAAGACTAGATGCTGTATCTGTATCAGGGAAAAAAAAACGATGTGTTCAATAAAAAACGGTAGGTCAAAGAAAAAAAACAATAAATTGATCACTTTGTGTTTTTCTTTGACCTACCGTTTTTTATTGAACACATCATTTTTTTCCCCTGATACATATACATATAACTCAAAATAGGTACTTGTAGCCATCTGTGATCGGCTATAATTTTTAACTAATCTTATCATAGTAGGCATGGCTGTGATGGCTTCTAAGGGCAAACCGGTGAAACGCTTGTTGATTGGCTGCCCTGCATCTATTCAACAGGCGTGATCAAATACCCAAACCCAGAACTCCTATAGGATCAGGTTCCAGCTGTTGCTGTAAGGGACAGATTATTGTTCTATAATCATCGCCTACTCCTATAGGGTCAGGTTCCTGCTGTTGCTGTAAGGGACAGATTATTGTTCTAAAATCATCGCCTACTGCTATAGGGTCAGGTTCCTGCTGTTGCTGTAAGGGACAGATTATTGTTCAATAATCATCGCCTACTCCTATAGGGTCAGGTTCCTGCTGTTGCTGTAAGGGACAGATTATTGTTCTATAATCATCTCCTGGTTCTATAGGGAGAGGTTCCTGCTGCTCCTGTAAGGGACAGGTTATTGTTTTATAATCATATCCTAGTTCTATAGGGAGAGGTTCCTGCTGCTCCTGTAAGGGACAGGTTATTGTTCTATAATCATCTCCTAGTTCTAAAGGGAGAGGTTCCAGTTTCTCCTGTAAGGGACAGATTATTGTTCTATAATCATCTCCTAGATCTAAAGGGAGAGGTTCCTGCTGCTCCTGTAAGGGACAGATTATTGTTCAAAAATCATCGCCTACTCCTATAGGGTCAGATTCCAGCTGTTGCTGTAAGGGACAGATTATTGTTCAAAAATCATTGCCTACTCCTATAGGGTCAGGTTCCAGCTATTGCTGTGAGGGACAGATTATTGTTCAAAAATCATTGCATACTCCTATAGGGTCAGGTTCCTGCTGTGGCTGTAAGGGACAGATTATTGTTCTAAAATCATCGCCTACTCCTATAGGGTCAGGTTCCAGCTGTTGCTGTGAGGGACAGATTATTGTTCAAAAATCATTGTATACTCCTATAGGGTCAGGTTCCAGCTGTTGCTGTGAGGGACAGATTATTGTTCAAAAATCATTGCATACTCCTATAGGGTCAGGTTCCTGCTGTTGCTGTAAGGGACAGATTATTGTTCAAAAATTTTCGCCTACTCCTATAGGAAGAGGTTCCTGCTGTTGCTGTAAGGGACAGATTATTGTTCTATAATCATCGCCTACTCCTATAGGAAGAGGTTCCTGCTGTTGCTGTAAGGGACAGATTATTGTTCTATAATCATCGCCTACTCCTATAGGGTCAGGTTCCAGCTGTTGCTGTAAGGGACAGATTATTGTTCAAAAATGTTCGCCTACTCCTATAGGGTCAGGTTCCAGCTGTTGCTGTAAGGGACAGATTATTGTTCTATAATCATCGCCTACTCCTATAGGGTCAGGTTCCAGCTGTTGCTGTAAGGGACAGATTATTGTTCAAAAATCATTGCATACTCCTATAGGGTCAGGTTCCAGCTGTTGCTGTGAGGGACAGATTATTGTTCAAAAATTATTGCATACTCCTATAGGGTCAGGTTCCAGCTGTTGCTGTAAGGGACAGATTATTGTTCTATAATCGTTTTTTTCCCCTGATACATATACATATAACTCAAAATAGGTACTTGTAGCCATCTGTGATCGGCTATAATTTTTAACTAATCTTATCATATGAATATATCTTGTTTTTTATTTTTTTATTCTCATGCTTTGTTCAGTGTCTAGTCTTTTCAGTTTTTAAAGGAAAGTAAGCCCTGGACTCATTGTCATTTTTAACACTTCCTATAAAGTATTTTAATAGAACTTCCTGCGGGAATTGAATGTGAGTACAGCTGGACAAGATTGTCATAAATGCCAGCTGATGGCCTATGGCTGACCAGTAGTCTTAGTACTTGACCACAGTCAATAGCGCCCTCCGTTGAATGAAAATGGAAAAGACTTAAGATTAGAGTTGAGTGGACCCGTACTGAACGTTGGGGTGTCCTGGACCCAGACCCAAACCTGGACATTTCAAAAAAAGTTTGGGTTCGGGTTCTGGGTTTGGGTATTTGATCACGCCTGTTGAATAGCTGCAGGGCAGTCAATCAACAAGCATTTCACCGGTTTGCCCTTAGAAGCCATCACAGCCATGCCTACTAATGGCATGGCTGTGATTGGCCAGTGCATGGCCAGTGCATCATGTGACCCAGCCTCTTTATAAGCTGGAGTCACATACTGCTGCATGTCACATGCTCTCTGGCTAGAGTAGGGAGAGGAAGCTGCCGGCGCTGTGAGGGACAGATTGCAGATGTTATAACATCTCATCCTGCATTACAGAACCATCTGATTATGGACTAGGTAGAGATTACTACTACTACTGCTTTGAGGGACAGATTGCAGATCTCATCCTGCATTAGAGAACAATCTGACTGGACTAGGTAGAGATTACTCCTACCGCTGCTTTGAGGGACAGATTGCAGATCTCATCCTGCATTACAGAACGATCTGATTCTGGACTAGGTAGAGTCTACTGCTTTGAGGGACAGATTATTGTTCTAAAATCATCTCCTAGTTTTATAGGGTCAGGTTCCAGCTGTTGCTGTAAGGGACAGATTATTGTTCAAAAATCATCGCCTACTCCTATAGGATCAGGTTCCAGCTGTTGCTGTAAGGGACAGATTATTGTTCTATAATCATCGCCTACTCCTATAGGGTCAGGTTCCAGCTGTTGCTGAAAGGGACAGATTATTGTTCTATAATCATAGCCTACTCCTATAGGGTCAGGTTCCAGCTGTTGCTGTAAGGGACAGATTATTGTTCAAAAACCATCGCCTACTCCTATAGGGTCAGGTTCCAGCTGTTGCTGTGAGGGACAGATTATTGTTCAAAAATCATTGCATACTCCTATAGGGTCAGGTTCCTGCTGTGGCTGTAAGGGACAGATTATTGTTCTAAAATCATCGCCTACTCCTATAGGGTCAGGTTCCTGCTGTTGCTGTAAGGGACAGATTATTGTTCTATAATAATCTCCTAGTTCTATAGGGAGAGGTTCCTGCTGCTCCTGTAAGGGACAGGTTATTGTTTTATAATCATCTCCTAGTTCTATAGGGAGAAGTTCCTGCTGCTCCTGTAAGGGACAGGTTATTGTTCTATAATCATCTCCTAGTTCTAAAGGGAGAGGTTCCAGTTGCTCCTGTAAGGGACAGGTTATTGTTCTATAATCATCTCCTAGTTCTAAAGGGAGAGGTTCCTGCTGCTCCTGTAAGGGACAGATTATTGTTCAGAAATCATCGCCTACTCCTAAAGGGTCAGGTTCCTGCTGTTGCTGTAAGGGACAGATTATTGTTCAAAAATCATCACCTACTCCTATAGGGTCAGGTTCCAGCTGTTGCTGTAAGGGACAGATTATTGTTCTATAATCATCTCCTAGTTCTATAGGGAGAGGTTCCTGATGCTCCTGTAAGGGACAGGTTATTGTTTTATAATCATCTCCTAGTTCTATAGGGAAAGGTTCCTGCTGCTCCTGTAAGGGACAGGTTATTGTTCTATAATCATCACCTAGTTCTAAAGGGAGAGGTTCCTGTTGCTCCTGTAAGGGACAGATTATTGTTCTATAATCATCTCCTATTTCTAAAGGGAGAGGTTCCTGCTGCTCCTGTAAGGGACAGATTATTGTTGAAAAATCATCGCCTACTCCTATAGGGTCCGGTTCCTGCTGTTGCTGTAAGGGACAGATTATTGTTCTATAATCATCAGCTAGTTCTATAGGGAGAGGTTCCTGCTGCTCCTGTAAGGGACAGATTATTGTTCTATAATAATCTCCTAGTTCTATAGGGAGAGGTTCCTGCTGTTGGTGTGAGCGGTGCATTTCTTGCACCAAAATAAAAAGTGCGTCTACGTTGGTGTTTTCAAAAAAAAAAAAAGAAGAAAAATGTATTATTCATTTTTTATTTTGTATAACTAAATACTTAAATAGTGCTACATAGTACATTTGCGGGCAGAATGAGGAGAGCGCCAAATAAGGAACGTAGTCGTGGTGCTGCTGGTGCTGCTGGTGCTGCTGGTGTTGGTGGTGTTGGTGAACCTCCTGTTGGAAGGAGAGGACGTGGTCGAGGTGTGCCAGCTACACGCACAAGTGAAACACCTTCCTCAAGTAGCCGACAGAACCTTCACCGGTATATGGTTGGCCCGAATGCTGCTCAACGATTGGTGAGGCCAGAACAAGTACAGGCGATAGTAGATTGGGTGACTGACAATGCCTCCAGTTCCTTCACATTGTCTCCCTCCCGGTCCCTTGATGAAAGCTCAAAATTGGCACCTGAACCCCATGGCCATCTGTCTTTCACCTCAGCCCTTTGTAAATTAGCCAAGCAGTCTGAGCCCCAAGTTCTGCAAGAGACTCTTATGCTTTTTGATGACTCTCCTGGTGTGCTTTCCGTGGGCCATCCACATAGCGCTGCCCCAGAAGTGGAAGACATTGAGTGCACCGATGCCCAACCACTTCTGTTGCAGGATGAGGACATGGAAACACCAGAGCAGCACATTTCTGATGATGATGAAACACAGGTGCCAACTGCTGCAGCTTTCCTCAGTGTGCAGACTGAAAAGGAGGGCAGTGGTGAAGGGTGGGTGGAAGATGATGTGGAGGATGATGAGGTCCTAGACCCCACATGGAATGAGGGTCATGCGAGTGACGTGTGCAGTTTGGAGGAAGAGGTGGTGGTCGCACAGAGGCACCAGCACAGCAAAAGAGGAAGCAGGTTGCAAAAGCGGAGCGAGCGTCCCCTAGACAGTAGGCCTGCTACTACCCACCGCACCCAGGGACCTAGCACACCAAAGGCAGCTCAAAGGCATTTCTCCGCGTGGCAGTTCTTCAGACAATGTGCTGACGAAAAGACACGAGTGGTTTGCACGCTGTGCAATGATACCCTGAGGCGAGGCATAAATGTTCTAAACCTGAGCGCAACCTGCATGATCAGGCATCTAAATTCAAGGCACAAGCTGCATTGGGATAATTACCTCAAAATCCAAGAAAGGTCTCGGCCTCCTCCTGCTTCCTCTTCTGCTGCTGCCTCGGTCTCTTCCTCCACCTCTACAGTGACAGTGTCACCTGCCACCCAGCAAACAGAGCATGTCACAGCAACGCCACCATGTCCGCCACCGTCCCCAAGCATTTCCACACGGTCCCATGAAAGCTTACAGCTGTCCATCTCCCAAACACTAGAGAGAAAGAGGAAGTACCCCCCTACCCACCCGCGATCCCTGGCCCTGAATGCCAGCATTTCAAAATTCCTGGCATTTGAAATGCTGTCATTCCGTCTGGTGGACACGGACAGTTTGAAAAACATGATGGCGTTGGCTGTCCCACAGTACGTGGTTCCCATCCGCCACTACTTTTCCAGGCGAGTCATCCCTTCCCTGCACAAACAAGTCGGGGACAAGATCAGGTGTGCACTGCGCAACGCCATCTGTGGCAAGGTTCACATAGCCACTGATACATGGACCAGTAAGCACGGGCAGGGACGCTATATCTCGCTAACTGCACACTGGGCAAATGTAGTGGCGGGTGGGCCTGGGGCGGCTAGCTGTTTGGCGCATTTCCTTCCACCACCGAGGATTGCAGGGCATTTCTCTTTGCCTCCTGTTGCCTCCTCCTCCTACTGTGCTTCCTCCTCCTCCTCTACCACCTCCTCATCCGCTCAGCGTAACACCTTCGCCACCAACATCAGCACATCCAGGGGGAAACGACAGCAGGCTGTTTTAAAACTGATATGTTTGGGGGATAAACCCCACACTGCACAGGAGCTGTGGACGGGCATTGAACAACAGAACTAATGAGTGGTTGTTGCCACTGAGCCTCAAGCCCGGCCTGGTGGTGTGCGACAATGGCCGAAATCTCGTATCGGCTCTGGGCCGAGCCCGTTTGACGCACATCCCTTGCCTGGTGCATGTGCTGAATTTGGTGGTACAGAAATTTCTAAAAAACTACCCGGATATGTCAGAGCTGCTGTATAAAGTGCAGGCCGTCTGTGCACACTTTCGGCGTTCTCACCCTGCTGCTGCTCGCCTGTCTGCACTGCAGGGGAACTTCGGCCTTCCTGCTTACCGCCTCATATGCGACGTGCCCACAAGGTGGAACTCCACCTTGCACATGCTGGAGAGACTGTGCGAGCAGCAGCAGGCAATAGTGGAGTTTCAGCTGCACCACGCACAAGTCAGTCGCTCTGCGGAACAGCACCACTTCACCACCAACGAGTGGGCCTCCATGCGAGACCTGTGTACCATATTGCGGTGTTTTGAGTACTCCACCAACATGGCTAGTGCCGATGACGCTGTTCTCAGCGTTACTATCCCACTTCTATGTCTCCTTGAAAAAACACTTTGGGCGGTGATGGAAGAGGATGTGGCACAGGAGGATGAGGAGGAGGAAGAGGGGTCATTTCCACGGTTATCCGGCCAGTCATTCGCAAAAGGCTCGGAGGGTGGGTTCCTGCACCAGCATAGGCCAGGTAAAAAATATTTAAGCCAGGGCACAGTCCTGGAGGACGAGGAAGATGATGAGGAGGAGGAGGAGGAACTGCAGCATGGTGGCACCCAACGCAGCTCGTGGGCATCATTGGAGCATGGCTGGGGGGATACGGAGGACACAGATGATATACCTCCCACATAGGACAGCTTGTCTTTGCCTCTGGGCAGCCTGGCACACATGGCCGACTACATGCTGCAGTGCCTGCGCAATGACAGCCGAGTTGTCCACATTGTAACTTGTGCCAATTACTGGGTGGCCACCCTGCTGGATCCCCGGTACAGGGGCAACGTGCCGTCCTTAATTCCCTCACTGGAGCGTGAGAGGAAGATGTGCGACTACAAGCGCACACTGGTACAAGCGCTGCTGAGGGCATTCCCAAATGACACCGGGGGCTCAGCGGAAGCACAAGGCGAAGGCAGAGGAGGAGGAGGAAGAGGCTGCCAATGCAGCTGTGGCACCGCCAGCACCTCAGAAGGCAGGGTTAGCATGGCCGAAATGTGGCAAAGCTTTGTCAGCAGCCCGTCACAACAAACAGCACCACCAGCTGATAGGCAAGTTCTTAGCAGGAGGCAGCATTTCAGCAACATGGTGGAACAGTATGTGTGCACACGCCTACACGTACTGACTGATGGGTCTGCCCCATTCAACTTCTGGGTCTCCAAATTGGGCACATGGCCTGAGCTTGCCCTTTATGCCTTGGAGGTGCTGCCCTGCCCTGCAGCCAGTGTATTGTCTGAACGTGTGTTTAGCATGGCAGGGGGCGTTATCACAGACAAGCGCAGCCACCTGTCCACAGCCAACGTGGACAAGCTAACGTTTATTAAAATGAACCAAGCATGGATCCCACAAGACTTGTCTGTACCTTGTGCAGAATAGACATTTAGACGGGCCTCACACAGCCATTGGTATACTTGTTTTTTTTAATATGTCTCAATATTTTGGGGGGTACCGCAATTAGAAAAAAACAAAAACATACAAACAACAAAAACTGTTGGCTACCTCCTCCTCCTCCTCCTCCTCCTCCTCCACCACTGCCACTTCCACCTACACTGCCACGGTCACGGCCTAGTCAACCTCTAGGCTCCTACTCCACATCCACCCCCCCTTCCCATTTTTTTTATTTGATTTTAAGTTATTTTCCCTATCCCCATTTTTTTGTAGGGAACTTGTCCTACTCTTACCCCCATTTTACTTCCTTTTGCAGCCCTCTAGCACTTGCCAGGACTTTATTAGAGCCATGTTAGTGCCAAAAAGTTCGGGTCCCCATTGACTTCAATGGGGTTTGTGGTTCGGGATAAAGTTCGGGTCAAGTTCGGTCCCGAACCCGTACTTTTTCCCGAAGTTCGGCTGAACTCGCCGAACCCAAACATCCAGGTGTCCGCTCAACTCTACTTAAGATTACTGAAATCTATTGAAAAGGCGTGTCTCTACCTATATGAGTGGGGGTAAGGGGGTGGCATTTGCAAGCTTATATAACATCAGTACACAGATCTCAGACTCTATTGATCTCTGGGCACAATGGGAATGTTAGAATGGCTGTGTAACATAACTCTATTATTTCTTTATCTGTAACTTTCCCTTTCTGTAATTGTTTCTGTCCATTTTATTCTTTATAAATGCCAGTTTTGCTGCAGCAGGTTCTATACATGGTACAGATGACTAAGGGGACTCCCCCAGGCTCAACATTTAAAGGAATTTATCATTTTTATGGTTTTACTTAAGCATCATTAAAATCACTACTCCTATAAAAATTGATACATGTCCCTTGTGGCAGTACCCAGGACCCCATATCCTTTTTATGGCCAATAACTTGCATATAAGCCTTCAAAATAGGGACTTTTGATTTTTCAAGTTTGGGTACCAGTAATTTTAACAGGGTTCGCAGCTAGGGTCCAAACATTTGCCATGTTCGAGAGTTCTGGTGTAGTAAGTAAATCAGCCTCAATGATTCTGTGTTTTTCCATATTAAGGTTTCTTTGCATTACTGTTGAGAAACGAGAATACAAAAAGGTACAGACTACTCTTAATTGGCTCCTAATTATATTTTTACATTCCTTAAATACCTTGTGCCTGGACCACTACTTATTTATCTCATGCATATATTCATTTACTTCCTTAGTGAATTGACTTCAATGCTGTTTTATGAGTTACTTACCTCATGTTTTTGGTTTGTGAGGTAAATAACTCATGAGGTGATAGTCAATTGACATTTTCAGCATCTCAAAAGATAATTGGAGAAAATGTGTTACATAATTCAATAATCTCATGCGATTTTCTTTAGTGAATTTAGCCCTGTATGTGTATCTCTTTCTTTCTTACTATCCAATGTAACAGGGCTGCACCGTGTCGTTGTGTCAGAAGGGGTATATATCACACAGGGTTCTCACTGGTGCAGGTTTATGAGCTTCATGATGTCTATTCGTAGTGGAGGACGCTGTTTTTTCTGTTTTCTCCAGGATTGATCATTCCTGGATTGAGTTCTGGAGTCCAGAGGCTTTGAAAACTCTTGGAAGGGATGAAGTCTCTAACCCTGTGCCCGCATCCTCCACTAATTGCCAAAAAGGCCATGGTTTAATACCACATTAAGTCATCCACAGCGTTACCTACCTTGTTCCATTTCCAGGCTAAGCATCTTGTTTGACTCATCTGCATAAAGGGAAACACACAGATAACATGTACAGAATAAATGTCTCTGCCTCTATTGAAGTGCAGTTCAGATTTCACAGTAAAATTAATAAAACATCATATATCACACAGAGTTCTCACTGATGCAGTGGTAATTCCTGGAGTTCAGAGGCTTTGAAAAGTCTTGGAAGTCATGAAGTCTCGAACCCTGCGCCCGCATCCTCCACCAGTTGCGAAAAGGACCGTGGTCTGACACCACATTTGCCACAATGATGATGATGATTACTTCCATTCTTCTCTTCTTGCAATGTATACAATGTATCTTTTACGTCATTTAAGGGAGAAAGCAAGTTCAGGGGTGGGTTTTCCCGAGTGATCACTGTCATGGCCAATCACAGGCTATAACAGTGCTCACAAGATATTGTCCTCCCACCTCCCGATCACTTGTACAAGACAAATCACACATTTCTTGTTTAGTAGATGTCAAAGATTTAAACCATCCAACAGTTTATTTGATCTCACAGACCCTATAATTGAGCTCCTTGGTCTGCACACCTGATGTGGCCTTTATGAGGAGATCACACACAGCCTGTGATTGGCTACAGTATTTAATGGAGATACAATGATTTTTACTCTCATATACATCATTATCAATGAACTTTTGTATTGCCATGAAGCAATAGTTGGACATTAACTGAAGTTCTGCCCCCATAAAACGAAAAGTAAGCCCTGGATTCAATGTCATTTCTAACAGCCCCTAGAAAGTATTGTAATAGATCTGCTTGTGGGAGTTGAATGTGGGTACAGCTGGACATGGTTGTTATAAATGCCAGCTGGTGACCTACAGTTGACCAGTAGTCTTAGTAACTGACTACAGTCAACAGCGCTCTCCGTTGAAAATGGAAAATACTTAAGATTACTGAAATCTATAGAAAGGGTGCCTCTACCTAGATGGGTGGGGGGGGGGCGTGGCCTCTGCAAGTGTATATAACATCAGTACACAGATCTCAGACTCTCCTGATCTCTGGGCACAATGGGAACGTAAGGATGTCTGTGTAACGTAACTCCATTATTTCTTTATCTGTAACTTTCTCTTTCTGTTATTGTCTCTCTCCATTGGCAACATTCTGTATTTTTAATGTTGCTTTCAATGCTTTTGAAGCTATGTCAGCTACTTATATTTTACTCAATAGCAAACACTTTTTCTGTGAAAATAAATGAGTTCTTTATTTTTTGGCAAAGTTTTAATCATTTGTTATTAAAATGGTTGTAAAGGCTGAATGGCTTTTTTTTTACCTTCATGCATTCTAAGGTAAAAACCTTCTGTGTGCAGCCCCACTAATACTCACCCAAGCCACCTCTTGATCCAGCGATGTGCACGAGAGCCTCGGCCGTCCCGGAACTCCCTCTCCTCATTGGTTAGGACAGAGGCAGGAGCCACTGCTGTCAATCACAGGAGGAGAGTGAGAGGAGAGGGCTGAGCCACGGGTCCATGTGCCTTATGGACGCATAGAGCAGGGCTCACGAGCGAGCACGCACGAGTGCCCCCATAGCATGCGGCTTGCTATTGGGGGCACTGGCCAAGGGGGAGGAGCCAGGAGCGCCAGCGGGGGACCCAAAAAGAAGAGGATCTGTGCTTCTCTGAGCAAAACCATTACAGAGAAGGTAAGTAGAACATGTTTGTTATGTTAGAAAAAAAAAAAAAAGAACAGCTGAACCTTTAATACCACTTTAACTTTATTGGTAAGAGCCGAATCAAGATTGGCTAGATTTTGATACAGAGAAAAGGTTGTAATCGCTTATTATATTGATCATCAAGCAAATAAGTGAGGTAGTCAATTTGCCAAAACATGTAAAAGATTCCCCTGTCCTCTGTTTCTCCCTATGAATGGATAAAAAAGATACATTGTATCGGAGGCAGAGGAAAAAAAAATATATATATATACAGTATCTCACAAAAGTAAGTACACCCCTCACATTTTTGTAAATATTTTCTTCTATCTTTTCATATGACAACACTGAAGAAATGACACTTTGCTACAATGTAAAGTAGTGAGTGTACAGCTTGTATAACAGTGTAAATTTGCTGTCCCCTCAAAATAACTCAACACACAGCCATTATTGTCTAAACCACTGGCAACAAAAGTGAGTACACCCCTAAGTGAAAATGTCCAAATTGGGCACAAAGTGTCAATATTTTGTGTGGCCACCATTATTTTCCAGCACTGCCTTAACCCCCTTGGGCATGGAGTTCACCAGAGCTTCACAGGTTGCCACTGGAGTCCTCTTCCCCTCCTCCATGACAACATCACAGAGCTGGTGGATGTTAGAGACCTTGCGCTCCTCCACCTTCCGTTTCAGGATGCCCCACAGATGCTCAATAGGGTTTAGGTCTGGAGATGCTTGGCCAGTCCATCACATTTACCCTCTGCTTCTTTAGCAAGGCAATGGTCATCCTGGAGCTGTGTTTAGGGTCGTTATCATGTTGGAATATTGCCCTGCGGCCCAGTCTCTGAAGGGAGGGGATCATGCTCTGCTTCAGTAGGTCACAGTACATGCTGGCATTCATGGTTCCCTCAATGAACTATAGCTCCCCAGTGCCGGCAGCACTCATGCAGCCCCAGACCATGACACTCCCACCCCCATGCTTGACTGTAGGCAAGACACGCTTGTCTTTGTAAACCTCACCTGGTTGCCGCCACACACGCTTGACACCATCTGAACCAAATACGTTTATCTTGGTCTCATCAGACCACATGGCATGGTTCCAGTAATCCATGTCCTTAGTCTGCTTGTCTTCAGCAAACTGTTTGCGGGCTTTCTTGTGCATCATCTTAATAAGAGGCTTTCTTCTGGGATGACAGCCATGCAGACCAATTTGATGCAGTGTGTGGCGTATGGTCTGAGCACTGACAGGCTGACCCCCCACCCCTTCAACCTCTGCAGCAATGCTGGCAGCACTCATACGTCTATTTCCCAAAGACAACCACTGGATATGACGCTGAGAACGTCCACAACTTCTTTGGTCGACCATGGCGAAGCCTGTTCTGAGAGGAACCTGTCCTGGTATGGTCTTGGCCACCGTGATGCAGCTCAGTTTCAGGGTCTTGGCAACCTTCTTATAGCCTAGGCCATCTTTATGTAGAGAAACAATTCTTTTTTTTTCAAATCCTCATTGAGTTCTTTGCCATGAGGTGCCATGTTGAACCTCTAGTGACTAGTATGAGAGAGTGAGAGTGATAACACCAAATTTAACACACCTGCTCCCCATTCACACCTGAGACCTTGTAACACTAACGAGCCACATGACACCAGGGAGGGAAAATGTCTAATTGGGCCCAATTTGGACATTTTCACGTAGGGGGTACTCACTTTTGTTGCCAGCGGTTTAGACCTTAATGGCTGTGTGTTGAGTTATTTTGAGGGGACAGCAAATTTACACTGTTATACAAGCTGTACACTCACTACTTTACATTGTAGCAAAGTGTCATTTCTTCAGTGTTGTCACATGAAAAGATAGAATAAAATATTTACAAAAATGCGAGGGGTATACTTACTTTTGTGAGATACTGCATATAATAAAATAGTTCAGGGTTTGATCTAGGTTAGTGTCAGGTTAAAGGTCAGAGGTTAGAGGCGAAGGTCAGTGTCAATGTGTTTTATGCAGGATTAAAAAAATGTATTTAGTATGGGTGAGGCAAAAAAGTAAATGCCCACCATTGTTTCTGGGCCTTACCACAGGTATAAATAACAAATAATCTATGCATACCAGGAGATATCTATTACACTTACCAGCAGATGAAGACCTGGTTTGCCCTGTAAAAAGAAAAAAACAAGCTATTATAGATCTGGATAGACTAGGGGGTCTTTAATCACTTGCCTACTGGGTCAATTCTGACACTTCGCTCCTACATGTAAAAATCATCATTTTTTTGCTAGAAAATTACTCACAACCCCCAAAATATTATATATGTTTTTTTTTAGCAAAGACCCTAGGGAATAAAATGGTGGTCATTGCAACGTTTTATCTCCCACGGTATTTGCACAGTAACTTTTCAAACACATTTAAAAAAAAAAGTTTCATGCATTAAAAAAAAAAACCAAAACAGTAAAGTTAGCCCAATTTTTTTGTATAATGTGAAAGCGGATGTTACGCCGAGTAAATAGATACCTAACATGTAACACTTTGAAATTGCGCACGCTCGTGAAATGGCACCAAACTTCGGTACTTAAAAATCTCCATAGGCGACGCTTTAAATATTTTTACAGGATACCTGTTTAAAGTTACAGAGGAAGTCTAGTGCTAGAATTATTGCTCTCGCTCTAACGTTCGGGGCGATATCTCACATGTGTGGTTTGAACACCGTGTACATATGTGGGCGCGACTTACGGATGCGTTCGCTTCTGCACACCTCCCAACTTTTGAGGGACACCTATTAGCAAACGTATGTAGGCATAGGACACACCCCCTGCCACGCCCTCCTCAAAGGAGAATTCTACAAAAAAATGATTAGTTAAACCCGCAAGTGCTTTTTTTTAAACCACTACTATTCCTTTATATTGGCTTTTGGAGTTTACAAATGCAGCAATTTAGAAATTGGATGAAACGTTTAGCACCGGGAAACACTTATTGAAAGATAAAAAGTGCATTTTATATACAACGCTATAGATCAGAGCAAAACGAGGGACAAACGAGGAGGAAAGAGGGACAGGGGGACTCTGAATCAGGAACAGTTGGGAGGAATGCATCAATAAAGCCTCGCTGTGCCCATCAATATAGCCACACTGTGCCCATCAATGTATCCATGCTGTGCCCATCAATATATCCACACTGTGCCCATCAATATAGCCACACTGTGCCCATATATATAGCCACACTGTGCCCATCAATATATCCATGCTGTGCCCATCAATATATCCACACTGTGCCCATCAATATATCCATGCTGTGCCCATCAATATATCCATGCTGTGCCCATCAATATATCCACACTGTGCCCATCAATATATCCATTCTGTGCCCATCAATATATCCACACTGCCCATCAATATAGCCATGCTGTGTCCATCAATATATCCACACTGTGCCCATCAATATATCCATGCTGTGCCCATCAATATATCCATGCTGTGCCCATCAATATATCCACACTGTGCCCATCAATATATCCATGCTGTGCCCATAAATATATCCACACTATGCCCGTCAATATATCCATGCTATGCCCATCAATATATCCACACTGTGCCCATCAATATATCCATGCTATGCCCATCAATATATCCACACTGTGCCCATCAATACATTCATGCTATGCCCATCAATATATCCACACTCTGCCCATCAATATATCCATGCTGTGCCCATCAATATATCCACACTGTGCCCATCAATATATCCATGCTGTGCCCATCAATATATCCACACTGTGCCCATCAATATATCCAGACTGTGCCCATCAATATATCCATGTTGTGCCCATCAATATATCCACACTGTGCCCACCAATATATCCATGCTGTGCCCATCAATATATCCATGCTGTGCCCATCAATATATCCACACTGTGCCCATCAATATATCCACGCTGTGCCCATCAATATATCCATGCTGTGCCCATCAATATATCCATGCTGTGCCCATCAATATAACCATGCTGTGCCCATCAATATATCCACACTGTGCCCATCAATATATCCATGCTGTGCCCATCAATATAACCATGCTGTGCCCATCAATATAACCATGCTGTGCCCATCAATATATCCACACTGTGCCCATCAATATAACCACGCTGTGCCCATCAATATATCCACACTGTGCCCATCAATATATCCATACTGTGCCCATCAATATATCCATGCTGTGCTCACCAATATAACCACACTGTGCCCATCAATACAGTTGTGCTCATAAGTTTACACACCCCTGCAGAATTTATGATTTCTTGGCCATTTTTCAGAGAATATGAATGAGAACAGAAAAACATTTCTTTCCCTCATGGTTGGTGTTTGGCTGAAGCCATTTATTATCACTCAACTGTGTTTACTCTTTTTATATCATAATGACAACAGAAACTACCCAAATGACCCTGATTAATAGTTTACATACCCCAGTTCTTAATACCGTGTATTGCCCCCTTTAACATCAATGACAGCTTGAAGTCTTTTGTGGCATTTGTGGATGAGGCTCTTTATCTTCTCAGATGGTAAAGCTGCCCATTCCTCTTGGCAAAAAAGCCTCCGGTTCCTGGAAATTCTTGGGTTGTCTTGCATGAACTGCAGGTTTGAGATCTCCCCAGAGTGGCTCAATGATATTGAGGTCAGGAGACTGAGATGGCCACTCCAGAACCTTCACTTTATTCTGCTGTAGCCAATGACAGGTCGACTTGGCCTTGTGTTTTGGATCATTGTCATGTTGGACGTCCCATGCGCAGCTTCCCGGCTGATGAATGCAAATGTTCCTCCAGTATTTTTTGATAACTGCATTCATCTTGCCATCAATTTTGACCAAATTTCTTGTGCCTTTGTAGCTCACACATCCCCAAAACATCAGCGATCCACCTCTGTGTTTCACAGGCCTTGTTCACTACTCTCCAAATGTAGGGTTTATGGTTGTGGCCAAAAAGCTCAATTTTGGTCTCATCACTCCAAATGACTTTGTGGCAGAAGGTTTGAGTCTTGTCTCTGTGCTGTTTGGTGTATTGTAAGCGGAATACTTTGTGGCATTTGCGTAGTAATGGCTTTCTTCTGGTGACTCGACCATGCAGTCCATCTTTCTTCAAGTGCCTCCTTACTGTGCTTCTTGAAACAGCCACACCACATTTTCAGAGAGTCCTGGAGTAATTTTGGGTTTTTCTTTGCAGTTGTGGCTGAAATATTAGTTGGTCTATCTGACCGTCGTTTGGTTTCAACAGAACCCCTTATTTTCCACTTCTTGATTAGAGTTTGAACGCTGCTGATTGGCATTCTTAATTCCTTAGATATCTTTTTATATCCCTTTCCTGTTTTATACAGTTCAACTACTTTTTCCCGCAGATCCTTTGACAATTCTTTTGCTTTCCCCATGACTTGGAATCCAGAAACGTCAGTGCAGCACTGGATGAAAGATGCAAGGGTCTGTCAGGAGTCCAGAAACTCATTGACCTTTTATACACACACACTAATTACAAGCAAAGAGATCACAGGTGAGGATGGTTACCTTTAATAGCCATTCCAACCCCTTTGTGTCAACTTGTGTGCATGTTATCAGGCCAAAATCACCAGGGTATGTAAACTTTTGATCAGGGTCATTTGGGTAGTTTCTGTTGTCATTATGATATAAAAAGAGTAAACACAGTTGAGTGATAATAAATGGCTTCAGCCAAACACTAACCATGAGTGAAAGAAATGTTTTTGTGTTCTCATTCACATTCTCTGAAAAATGGCCAAGAAAACATAAATTCTACCAGGGTATGTAAACTTATGAGCACAACTGTATATCATTCATGGATGTGTGCACAGATCAGTAATGCTTACATAAAGTAAGGGCAATATGTTTATCTTCTGTGGCTGGAGGGGAGAGAAGGCATGTTGCGTGTCACTGGTTAGTGGGCCTGGCTGCAGAATAAGGGGTGCCATTCATGTTGAAGTGGGCGTATTCACATTTACATGTACAGGCCTAGTGTACCTCACACATTCATTGAAATTTGCAAAGCCCGATGATGGGAACTGTAGTTTAAGGACAGTTTAAACAAACCGAGAGAAGAGGATATGATGCAGTGTTGCCAACCTCCCCCGTTTTTTACTGGCAAAACATGGGAAATTTACTGGCGGAGCACATTTTTTACTGACAACCTGACAAATAACTGAACTCCTATTAAAAACTAAGACAATTGATATTTAAACACAACATGGAAACACTGACAATACCCATATCAAGTTATTTGCCCGGTTTACACTTAAAAAGTCAGCACAGCATGACAAATTATCAGACCCTGATATTTATAGACAGTTGTAAAAATCACTGATTTTTACAAACTGTCAGTAAATTTAATTTAAACCCTGATATGATGTAATCATTGTTCTAATAGAGCCTGCCTGAATTAAATTGGACATATCTCTTCAAAGCTAAGGAATTTCACAAATGTAATAACTGTTTTGTGTTTAGTGTAGGGGGATGTACTGATGGGGGATTTTTTACCGAACCCGGAGTTCTGCCTTAAGATTAACACAGACATACAGTATGTAATGAATAGACAGGTAGGTGATCACAGGAAGTACCCAACATTTTAATTTTACTGAAAATCCAGATTTTCCAAGAGGTCTAAAGTCGACTTCTTACCTCCAGTGAGCCATTGGATGAATTTTTGGTGCATGTCTGGAAAACAATACATTCTGTTATATTATTTTTAATTAAAGAACATTAAATACAATTAAAGAATGCAATAATAATAGGCAGTTTTTACATTGGGGGGGGGGGGTCTGTATTTTTTCCCATATCCTGTCACCATTGTTGCTTAATGACATGACCTGTTCCCATAGTGCACTGGGAGACCCCCATTGCTAACATATCCCAGGAGTCTGGGGGAGTCCATGTGCAGAGCATGTGCCAAGAGGGGGAGCTCACATGTCATTGGGTTCCGTGCTGCCTGAACCCAGAGGAGGAAGTTGGCTGAGAAGGTCCAAGAAGGCCTGCAACTTGAATAGCGGATCACTGCAGGACAACGCTGGAACAGAGGTAAGGGAGAGTGGGGGGGGGGGGGGCAGGAGGATGGGGGCCTCTTGAACATACAAAGAACAACATATAGACATTTTGAATGAATCTTTACTTGGACTATACTAGGAAGATTGGACCCCTTAAAGAAGAACTAAGGTCTTTCTTTGAAAAATTGCGAGCAGGCAGGCTGTTTTTTGCAGAAGAGACTTCTTTTAAATGTACACTGAGCATGTGCAGCTCAGTATATATTCAAAGAAATCAAAGTGCTAATAGTGTAATTTCATCACTTAACAAAATGAAAAGTAAATGAAGGGAAGGGAAGGGAAATCCAAATCAATATTTGGTGTGACTCCTTTTGTCTTCTAGGTAGACTTGCACACAGTTTTTGAAGGAACTCGGCAGGTAGGTTGCTCTATGTACATCTTGGAGAACTAAGCACAGACCTTCTGTGGATGTTGGCTGACTCCAATCCTTCTGTCTCTTCATGTCATCCCAGACAGACTCCAGGATGGTGAGAACAGGGCTCTGTGTGGGCCAAACCATCACTTCCAGGTCTCCTTGTTCTTCTTTACGCTGAAGATAGTTCCTAATGACATTGGCTGTGTGTTTGGGGTGGTTGTCCTGCTGCAGAATACATCTGGGGCAAATCACATGCCTCCCTGATGGTATGGCTTGATGGATAAGCATCTGTATTCCTCTGCATTAGAACAAGGAGCCCTGGAAGCAATATTCTGCCCCTCCCAGAGCCCTGATCTCACCATCATGGAGTCTGTCTGGGATGAAATGAAGAGACAGAAGGATTGGAGGCAGCCGACATCCACAGAAGATCTGTGCTTAGTTCTCCAAGATGAACATAGAGCATACCTGCTGAGTTCCTACAAAAACGGTGTGCAAATCTTCCTAGAAGAATTGATGATGTTTTAAACGCAAAGGGTGGTCACACCAAATAAAGCTGGCATAGAGATTGAGATGCTGCATCAATTAGAGAGGGGTTAGCTGTATGGTTTGTCAAGCTGGGAATCCCTTCTTGTAGGGGAGATTTAACCAGGGCTGTCTTTAAGGCAGGGAAAAAGGGGCAGCTGCCCTGGGCCCTGTCATTGTTGTAGGGTCCAAAGCAGCTGCCTCATACTTGCCAACTACCCTGGTTTAAATTCCCTTGTCCCTTGAAGTTTTAGTCCTGTGCTGTGTCCCGATATCTAAGTGTGAAGGGCTGCTGCTAATGCTGCTCAGCTCTACCCTATTGTTGTGTACAGATGACTCACCTGCAGACCCTGTGTTTACATGTAAATAACCAGCATTGATATGTAAACACAAGCTGTATTCATATGTATATCATACCCCAATGAGGTCATATTCACCATCACCTATACTGAATTCTGCCCACTGGGGAGACAAGGGGGCATGCTTGAAAGTCTTGATTAAGCCTAACATCAGCCTGTTCTGCAAAGGTAAGTAAATTGGTGGGGGAAAGGGTAGTGTGGGGTGTGCAGAGGTGAGCAGAGGAGGCAGGTAGAGTTAAAGTGGGGGATGTTTGGAGTGGAGAGGATGGGGGAGGTTTGGGGTGCAGAGGTTATCAGGGTTTTTTGGATGCAAAGGTGTACTGACAGGGTGGCTAAAGATGTAGGTCGTGTGTAGGGCAGCCCATTCATTTCAATGGGCTGCTCTATGCATTAGAAATGCAGAAGAAAGCCCCTAACCCTTTTTTAAAATAACACGTTGTCGCAGCACATGTCAGCAGATGGGTGAAGGTGTCATTAACAATCGATGGCACTGCTGTGTATCTGCTAAAGGGGAACACGTTTCTGTGGTGTCAGGAAAGTGATTTGCGTTCCCTAGTCCATGATGTGCAGGCAGTGAGGAGACGATGTGCTGTAACCTCTAGCAACAAAACAGTGAGCAGTAATGATGTACAGTAACCTCTAGCAACAAAACAGTGAGCAGTAATGATGTACAGTAACCTCTAGCAACCAATCAGTGAGCAGTAATGATGTACAGTGACCTATAGCAACCAATCAGTGAGCAGTAATGATGTTCAGTAACCTCTAGCAACCAATTAGTGAGCAGTATTGATGTGCAGTAATCTCTAGTAACCAATCAACAAGCAGAAATCATGTGCTGTAACCTATAGTAACTAAACAGTGAGCTATAATGTGTGCTGTAACCTCTATCAACCAGTCACTGAGCGGTAACGTTATGCTGTAACCTCTGGCAGCCAATCGCAATCGCTGTCTGATCTGATCCAGTAAACTGATTTTGAGCATAGCTGCTATTTGTTGTATGTCTCAGAGCAGGTGGAGAACGATACTGCATGGGGGGGTGGCCAAGAAAATGTTTGCCCAGGGTCCAATTAATATTAAAAGACGGCCCTGGATTTAACCAGTAAATGTTGAGCACCTACCATGAAAGTACAACTTAACCCAATCAGCGCCGGGTGCACTGCCCCACAATCCTGCAGAGAAAAAAGACTGCATTAGGGCTGAATACACTGAGGATCACAGTTATGAATTGTAAATGAATATATAATATTTATCAGTCACATAGCCATATACATATTTATAGTTTTATCTATGGGTTTTCTCTCCAGCTGTCCAGGACATAGATTTCAGATGATGGTGAAGATATAAAAAGAATGGTTAATGCTGGGGGTGTTCATGTGGTTCCTCTGACCTCAGCAGATGATCTCTACAGGATTCTCTCTTTTCAGATTTTTTTTTTTTTATTAAACTCATTGTAGGGTGAGATATTTCTAAGTATATACCTTTAAGTTAAAGTCTCCAGATATACTTCATACAACAATGGCACAGCAATACTTGTGCATAGGATTCATTGCTAAGATATCATCTATATGTGCCTTTGTGACTTGTTGAACATTTTATAGATCACTGAATATTTACCTTGGATTGTTATGTTTTTTTTTTACTATTTGCCTTTGTGAATTATACACTATATTGTCAAAAGTATTGGGACGCCTGCCTTTAGATGCACATGAACTTTAATGGCATCCCAGGTCGTAGGGTTCAATATTGAGTTGGCCCACCCTTTGCAGCTATAACAGCTTCAACTCTTCTGGGAAGGCTGTCCACAAGGTTTAGGAGTGTCTATGGGAATGTTTGATCGTTCTTCCAGAAGAGCATTTGTGAGGTCAGACACTGATGTTGGATGAGAAGGCCCGGTTCTCAGTCTCCACTCTAATTCATCCCAAAGGTGTTCTATCAGGTTGAAGTCAGTAAAGTTCTTCCACCCCAAACTCGCTCATCCATGTCTTTATGGACCTTGCTTTGTGCAGTGGTGCACAGCCATGTTGGAACAGGAAGGGGCCATCCCCAAACTCTTCCCACAAAGTTGAGAGCATGAAATTGTCCAAAATGTCTTGGTATGCTGACGCCTTAAAAGTTCCCTTCACTGGGACTAAGGGGCCAAGCCCAGCCCCTGAAAAACAACCCCCACACCATAATCCCCCCTCCACCAAATGATTTGGACCAGTGCACAAAGCAAGGTCCATAAAGACATGGATGAGCGAGTTTGGGGTGGAGTAACTTGACTGGCCTCAACCCAGAGACTGCGAGCCTGGCCTTCTTGTCCAACATCAGTGCCTGACCTCACAAATGCGCTTCTGGAAGAACGGTCAAACATTCCCATAGGCACTCCTAAACCTTGTGGACGGCCTTCCCAGAAGAGTTGAAGCTGTTACAGCTGCAAAGGGTGGGCCAACTCAATATTGAAACCTACGGACTAAGACGCCATTAAAGTTCATGCGTGTGTAAAGGTAGGCGTCCCAATACTTTTGACAATATAGTGTATCTGTTTGCATCAAGATATTGTAGGTAATACATCTGTACTATTATCCAAAAGGGAAAATCACCTTTGTCTTCTCATTTTATGTTGTAAATACTAGTGCCCAGCCTACCTAGGTTCGGTCTGGACCTTGGCTGTTTAAATGATCTTACAAAGGACCCAATTTTGTCCCTTCACCCCCCCCGTTCATCGGGAGCTGAGGGTCATAAGGCTGCTAATCAATAGGGAAAAGATATACCTGTGGTCAAATCCCAATAGGTGGTACATGTATTTGATCAGGTGCCATGGCGTGTGACCACATCAACACTACAAGTCCTGGATGCACACTGCTAACCCTTCCCAGCATAAGGCTGCTAAGCAAGTCGCGAGTGCTGGCACCAATTGTGTCCCTAGCAACCATCACTGTCACCAGCACATTGCTTTCATGGCTGGGAATGCACGAATATATACAGTGCCTTGAAAAAGTATTCATACCCCTTGAAATTCCCCACATTTTCTCATGTTACAACCAAAAACGTAAATGTATTTTATTGGGATTTTATGCGATAGACCGACACAAAGTGCAACATAATTGTGAAGTGGAAGGAAAATGATAAATGGTACAAATAAATCTGTGAAAAGTGTGGGGGGCATTTGTATGGCGCCCCCCGGAGTCAATACTTTGTGGAACCGCCTTTCTCTGCAATTACAGCTGCAAGTTTTTTTGGGGAAGCCTCTACCAGCTTTGCCCATCTAGAGAGGACATTTCTGCCCATTCTTCTTTACAGAATCCCCCAAGCTCTGTCAGATTGGATGAAGAGCGTCTGTGATCAGCAATTTTCAAGTCTTGCCACAGATTCTCAATGGGATTTAGGTCTGGACTGTGACTGGGCCATTCTAACAAATGAATATTCTTTGCTCTAAACCAGGGGTCTCCAAACTTTCTAAATAAAGTGCCGGTTTAATGTCCTTCACACTTTAGGGGGGCCGGACTGTGTCCAGTGTGCGTAGAAGTTTTCCTGGCATCAGTGGGAGTAAACATTGCCACATTTGGTATTTTGGGGCGGGGGATGCCCCATCGTTGGTATCACTGGGAGGCAGGCCCGGTCTGGGTCAAAAAATAGGCCTGGGCATTTTAGACTGGGCAGCCCGATCGGGGGGGGGGGGGTAAGAATCATTCGCACACTTGGTCAGTGACAGGATATTCTGAGAAACATCAAAGTCCAGCTAAGAGACATCCCCATATAGCACAGGAGAGGCATCCCCAGTCCAGCAAAGAGACAGCCCCATTACCGGCAAAGAGACAGCCCCATTACCGGCAAAGAGACAGCCCCATTACCAGCAAAGAGACAGCCCCATTACCCGCAAAGAGACAGCCCCAGACCTGCAAAGAGACAGCCCCATTACCAGCAAAGAGACAGCCCCATTACCAGCAAAGAGACAGCTCCAGTCCAGCAAAGAGACAACCTCAGACCTGCAAAGAGACAGCCCCAGACAGGCAAGGAGGCAGCCTTAGACCTGCAAAGAGACAGCCCCATTAGCAGCAAAGAGACAGTCCCAGTCCAGCAAAGAGACAGCCTCAGACCTGCAAAGAGACAGCCCCATTACCAGCAAAGAGACAGCCCCAGTCTAGCAAAGAGACAGCCTCAAACCTGCAAAGAGACAGCCCCATTCCAGCAAAGAGACAGCCCCATTACCAGCAAAGAGGCAGCCCCATTACCAGCAAAAAGACTGCCCCAGACCTGCAAAGAGACAGCACCATTACCAGCAAAGAGACAGCCCATTACCAGCAAAGAGATAGGCCCATTAACAGCAAAGAGACAGCCCCAGTCCAGCAAAGAGACAGCCCCAGTCCAGCAAAGAGGCAGCCCCAGATCTGCAAAGAGGCAGCCCCAGTCCAGCAAAGAGACAGCCCCATTAGCAGCAAAGAGACAGTCCCAGTCCAGCAAAGAGACAGCCTCAGACCTGCAAAGAGACAGCCCCATTACCAGCAAAGAGACAGCCTCAGTCCAGCAAAGAGACATCCCCATTACCAGCACAGAGACAGCACCATTACCAACAAAGAGACAGCCCCAGACCTGCAAAGAGACAGCCCCAGACCTGCAAAGAGACAGCCCCATTACCAGCAAAGAGACAGCCCCATTACCAGCAAAGAGACAGCCCCATTACCAGTAAAGAGACAGCCCCAGTCCAGCAAAGAGACAGACCCAATCCAGCAAAGAGACAGCCCCATTACAAACATAGAGACTGCCCCAGTCCAACAAAGAGACAGCCCCCTTACCAACAAAGAGACAGCCCCAGACATCACTTACTTTTTTTGCTGTACAGGTGCCCTGGTGCGACATCAGGCAGAAGGGGACTCGTGCAGGCAGCTCCTCCTCCCCCTTCATTGTCACCTGACCCCCTTCCTGAACTGAATAGTCGGCCGACTCGGCCGGACATTCACTGATCGCACTGGAATTGGCCAAAGCATGCAGGTCAGGAGCATGCTTTGGCCAATCAGCATGGCCGATCTCGCAGTGCATTATGGGCGGCTCCGCGACACTCAAATTTGCCGCAAACGCCCCATAATGTTCGCTGTTCTGCGAACAAACACACAAAGTCTGAATTGAACGCCCCATAATGTGCGAACATTGGGACCATCCCTCTGGGAATAGAACAATCACAACAATCCCAAAAAACCAAGTCCCAAAAAATTGAGATAGATTGATATAATTATAAGCCATTTATTTTCACACCATATTTTTCTGTTTCAGTTTTTAAAACAACACGTTTAGACACAAAGTTAACACATTGTTTTAGGTTTATGCACTAATTAGACGTCTGATAATTGCACTTATTGCTCACAGCGCTGTCACTTTGCAAGCATTCATTTAGGTTGGGTTAATCTGAATAGTTCAGCGGCAGTGTAACATATTTAGAATAAGTTCCAGGCACGGTTCTATCTCGTATGTATGAATGTGAGTTTTGCAGGACCTATGTGTGCGTTTGCGCGTGAGCATGGGGAAACTACATTTTTTTTTTGTCTTCATCTTATAATTTTTTTTCAAGTTTCCAACTTCCGCTGCATTGCTTTCAGGTCCCCTTCCGCCCTCCTGGAAGTTCAGCTCCTTCCTCCGTCGCCGGGCCAATCAAAACAGCGCAGAGCACTTCACGCATGGGCAGTAGGGAACCAGCAGTGAAGACGAAAGACTTCACTTCTGGGCTCCCTTATCAGGAATGGTGGTGGCAGCACCCGGGATGCGATACCCCGCGCGTGCAGTGGCAGTGTGCATGCAGGTCGGGCAGACTTGATGTCCACCAGCGACCTGCGATCGCTTGTAACAGAGGCAGAATGGGGAGCTGCTTTTGTAAACAAGGCAAATCCCCATTCTGACGGGGAACATGACACAGATCTTCTGTTCCCAGTCATCGGGGACGGCGATCTATATCATGTCTGTGGCAGCCCATCCCCTCTACAGTTAGAACACACTGAGGAAACACTTAATCCCTTGATCAGCCCCCTAGTGTCAACCCCTTCCCTGCCAGTGTCATTTATACCAATGCTGTATCTTGGCCTAGGCCGACAAGGCCCAGGCCTAGGGCGGCACTTTGCAGGGGGGCAGCACAAAAAGAGTCCTCGCCGGCTTGCGCTCTTAGTGTAACGCCAGTCTTATGGGGTGGACTGGGCCGGGAGGCAAATCGGTCTGGCACCCCCATAAAGCAGCTGGGCAGGGCCGCCATCAGGGGAGACAAGCCATACATATGTAGGGGACCCGGGCATCCCGAGGGCCCCAGGTGGCGGACCCCAACCAATGAGTTGTTGTGCTACCCCATAGCCAAACAGGAAGCGTGAGGAAATCCCAAAGTCCTAAGAACAAATGTCCCCAATGTAAAATTTCAAGGTGGGCCCTAAATAGGAAGGGGTGTGGCCTTGACAGGAGGTGGTGCATGAGTTTACTCAGGCCTAGGGCAGCACAAAACCTAAATACACTGCTGATTTATACATTGATCATTTTATGGCACTGATCAATGTAATAATGTCACTGGTCCCCAAAGTGTCATTTGGAGTCAGATTTGTCCGCCGTAATGTCACAGTCCCGCTAAAAATCACAGATCGCCGCCATTACTAGTAAAAAATTAATAAACAAATGTCCCTAAATCTATTACCTATTTCATAGACGCGATAACTTTTGGGCAAACCAATCAATATACGTCTATTGCCATTTTTTTTTACAAAAAATATATATAAGAATATATATCGGCCTAAACTGATGAAGAAATGTGTTTTTTTAATATTTTTTTGGATATCTATTATAGCAGAAAGTAAAAAAAAATTGTCGCTCTTGTTTTATGGTGCAAAAACCGCAGAGGTGATCAAATACCACCAAAAGAAAGCTCTATTTGTGGGGAAAAAAGGAAGTAAACTTTGTTTGTGTACAACGTCGCACGACCGCGCAATTGTCAGTTAACGCAACGCAGTGAATATATGATTTTTTTTTTTTTAACACTGCACTTACCCAGCCAGTACTAAATATACCACAATTACAAACAAAAAAAAAAAAAAAACAAATATACACTTTAGACCCCTTTCACACTGTCGCGTTTTTTAGGCGCTTCAGCAATAAAATAGTGCCTGAAAAATGCCTCCCCAATCCACCCCAGTGTGAAAGCCCGAGTGCTGTCACACTGGAGCGCTGCACTTGCAGGACATTAGAAAAAAAGTCCTTCAAGCAGCATCTTTGGGGCGGTGCGGGAGCGGAGTATACACCTCTCCTACACTGCTCCTGCACATTGGAAAGAATGGGTGGTGCTTCCCACAGCGACTGTACACCGCTCTGGAAGCACCACATGCAGGCACTTTTAACCCCATCTAGGGGGTCAAAAACTCTCCCGCTTCCACTCAAATGCCATCTCTTTACCCTTTAACCCAGTCGGCAGCAAGAATGGATGCGGTGCGGCCCTCTGCGCAGAGCCGGCCAGGCTGTCAGTGTCTGTCTAGAAATATATAACGCGTGGTTCCCCCATACTTTGCCATTAGGGTTTAACTCTGAAACCTTGGCTGATTCAAGATGAGAACTGTCTTTGGCTTCTTGGACTTGCTGCACCTGCGGTTCAGCCACCACGAGTCACCCTAGGAAACTTGCTCAGCTGTATCTGGTTTAACTGCTGTTTCTCCTTTCTCTTGACATTGACTTCAGCAAGTAAGTTGTATTTTTACAAACACACATTTACCTCATACTTGGTCAATTATTTTTGGAGACTAGTATGTCCTATTAATTTGCTGCCTTAGTTGGCAGCTAATTATGCTAATTTTATGGAGTACGATAAATCTTTTTAGTTTTTGATGACCTCAGGTGGTTATTATAGTCCCGTATTTGATTATAGCTTGGACTGTGTGCGCCCTCTGCAACCCCCTTTTGCCGGACCCCTCATCGGATGTGAGGTTCCAGGCGTTCAGGGTGCTGTTGGTTGATCTCTTGTTCATTGGGTAAGTGTGCTGTCACGTTGGTGTGGGCCTTTGTGTGTGTGGGGGTGCTGACTCGGATGGGGGTGGGGGGCTCCAGGTTTATATGTCCATATGACACTGACGTCGAGAAATCTATGAAAAACAGTCTATGAGTGTCTATATCTGTATGTATTAATCCATTGTATACTTTCAGTTACTAGGACACCACTGTGCATCGGTCAACTATTGTCCCCTGAGGAAGCCCATGTTGGGCGAAACATGTCGGGATTATGACCTAAGTCGCATGTACCTACATTGAATCTGCACATGTATAAAAATTGTAACCATATCAATGTATTGAGCCCCTTTTGGGAGTGATTTCCTTTGTATTTTGGTATAATTAGCCGATTTGGCATATTTTACGCTGATGTGAAAAATAAAATGTGATTTTATTGCTAAAAATACTATTGAACTAAATTGTCTCTTTGCACCGGATAATCCCTCTGGGGAACATTCATCCTTACCGTATTTATCATATGCTGTTAGAAGAGTTCCAAAAGTTATATGGAGCCAAGAAGAGTACATAAGTCACAGATCAAACATCCAGCAAGCTGCCGGTGCTGGGTTCCAGTTCTGGGCCTGCTCTCATCCTCCGGCCTCCCTCCAGGGCTGAGCAGAGTGGTGGCTGCTCTCAGGCGGAAGAAGAGGGGGAGGGACGCTCTGTGTGACAGGTTGCTCAGCTATTAGACTGCACACAGATCGATTTACCGGCGGGAATGCCCAGTGTATGGTACCTCGGTGCTCGGGTGTCCGGGGACAGAGCGGGTCAGGCGGCCGAACACCCGCGGGTAACACAGTTTCTCTATTCAGTGGAGGATGAAAAAAAACGAGACAGTCTCACTTCCTGTACCCACCGGAAGCTCCGCCTCCGCTGCCTCCACCTAATGGCCTTTGCCAGGGAGCCGGGAACGCCATTCGGTCTAGCAATAGTCGGGGCGGGCGGACAGCGAAAATTACATGCGGACCGACGGCCCCGGCCCACCGGGCATATGCCCGGTGTGCCCTATGGCCAGTCCGGCCCTGTTTGGAGGTATGGTGCCTCATTATTGGTGTTAGTGGGAGAAATGGTGCCCAATTGTTGATGACGGGTGGCAGAATAGCGTCTCATATCAGTGGGAGAAATAGTGCCCCAAGGGCCGGATAAAGGCAAGCAAAGGGCCGCATCCAGCCCTCGGGCCGCAGTTAGGAGACCACTGATTTAAACCATTCCATTGTAGCTCTGGCTGGATGTTTAGGGTCATTGTCCTGCTGGAAGGTGAACCTCCACCCCGGTCTCAAGTCTTTTGCAGACTCTAACAGGTTTTCTTCTAAGATTGCCCTGTATTTGGCTCCATCCATCTTCCCATCATTTCTGACCAGCTTCCCTGTCCCTGGTGAAGAAAAGCATCCCCACACCATGAAGCTGCCACCACCATGTTTCACAGTGGGGATGGTGTGTTCAGGGGGATGTGCAGTGTTAGTTTTCTGCCACACATAGCGTTTTGGTTTTAGGCCAAAAAGTTCAATTTTGGTCTCATCTGAGCAGAGCCCCTTCTTCCATGTTTGCTGTGTCCTCCACATGGCTTCTCGCAAACTGCAAACCGGACTTCTTATGGATTTCTTTCCCCAATGGCTTTCTTCTTCTCACTCTTCCATAAAGGGCAGATTTGTGGAGAGCACGACTAATAGTTGTCCTGTGGACAGATTCTCCCACACCGGAGCTGTGGATCTCTGCAGCTCCTCCAGAGTTACCATGGACCTCTTGGCTGCTTCTCTGATTAATGCTCTCCTTGCCCGGCCGGTCAGTTTAGGTGGACAGCCATGTCTTGGTAGGTTTGCAGTTGTGCCATACTCTTTCCATTTTCCGATGATGGATTGAGCAGAGCTCCATGAGATGTTCAAAGCTTGGGATATTTTTTATAACCTAACCCTGCTTTATACTTCTCCACAACTTTATCCCTGACCTGTCTGGTGTGTTCCTTGGCCTTCGTGATGCTGTTTGTTCACTAAGGTTCTCTAACAAACCTCTGAGGGCTTCACAGAACAGCTGTATTTATACTGAGAATAAATTACACACAGGGGACTCTATTTACTAATTAGGTGACTTCTGAAGGCAATTGGTTCCCCAAGATTTTAGTTAGGGGTATCAGAGTAAAGGGGGCTGAATACAAATGCCCCCCCCCCACACTTTTCAGATATTTCTTTGTAAAAAATGTTGAAAACCATTTATCATTTTCCTTCCAGTTCACAATTATGAGCCACTTTGTGTCGGTCTATCTTATAGAATCCCAATAAAATACATTTACGTTTTTGGTTGTAACGTGAGAAAATGTGGGGAATTACAAAGGGTATGAATACTTTTTCAAGGCACTGTAAGCAAAGAGGTGGAGATAGCAATGACACCACTGCCCAAATATGATCACAATGATGCCACTATTCCCCCCTCTACTTCAATTATATAAATGGTGACAGTTCGGGAAATGGTCTTGCGGCAAGCACCAGGTCTATTGGTTTTTTTTGCTCTGATGAGTGGGTGAGCAGTGAGCATTGTGATTGCTGATCGATTTACGAGGGACATTTTTGGAAGATTTTTTATAATTTAATAAAGGACTTGTCAAACACTTGGGTATCTTCATTTCTAGGTGAGATCTTTTTTTTTTTTTGCTTCGAGAATGAGTAGGGTTACAATGCACCCCTTACTCATTCACATGGGGGGGGGGGCTGGTAACACTTAAGCCCATTCATTTGTACAGTATTTCTTTGTATGCAATCTCTATCTCAAAATCAATAAAGACAGATGTTGCATATGTAGCAGACGGTAATGTTACTGGCTACTGGCTGCATAACTCTTTTCCTTCCACAGGATGGCAGTAGCAAGTGTATTATATTTAGCTTGTGACTGACTTTAGGCTGTGGAACTCTGGGAAATGTAGTCTTGAAAACAACCTGAGCCATGGCCAGCACTGGGAAACCAACTATGATACCCAGGGATACTTGGGAGCAGGAGGGGAAATCCCTGGAAGAATGGGGTGGGGAATGGTTAAGGAGCACATCATTCAGAGGGGGAATGGGAGTGCAGTACTGCCAAGCCCTGCTGTGCTGCATTTCATTGGCTGTAGCTTTATCCTGAACCAGGTGGCTGAACCGAGCTGAGCTTGCTGTACCATCGGTAGCTCTGGTACCTACTCTGTAATGCCAGTCTGTGATACAGGCCGCCACCACCTAGGCCTGCTGGGGAAAAATATGAGGAAACCACCAAGGTACTTGCCATCTCGACTGCCATGAGTGGCGATCAATTGCGAGAAAGAGCTCCTCCCATCGGTTCATCCAACCAACTGACATAGGAGAATTACAGAGAGAGGGAGTGGTGAGCAGGCCACAGGCTCGCAGTTAAGCTGAATCATTGCTGACGCTGTCAGTTCTCACTTGCAAGAAGCTGCAGGTATAAGCCCTGCACCCATTATTGTGTCAATTGCTCATTCTGTTGCTAGATTAGGCCCAACACTGTCAAGTTACCTGTTCTTCTTCCCAGAGCAGTGCACAGTGCACACCCTAACACCTTATTGCTGTAACTGGGTCTGCCCTTGTTTAAAGTGCCGAACTGCATCTAAAGAGTCTCCTGCCTTGCTACTTACCTCTTCAGGTGAAAAACGTTAACATCCAACGTCTCAAAAGGGCCCTATTGTAGCCGGCAGAAGATAACCTCAAAGACTATACTCAGATTACTTTATCCTGAGGGCAGATCTGTGTTCAACTTTACAGTATAATCTCTCAGGCCTTTTTTCTGTCTCCGGTGGCACATTTGATCCACATTTGTTACTTTGTTGGCCACTCTCATGGAGAGCTACCGTTTATGCCTCTGGAGTCACAGTACATGCTAAAATGTGAATCCCCTGTAAGGAACTCGTTGATGCCAATTGTACATTCCTTATTGTGTTCATGTTGGCTGACTTTAATGCGCCAATATACTTTGCGATACTGTTATGACTCTAACCTGCCAATACAGTCTGTTATAAGCATGTGTGATTTGTCTAGTTACAAATCGAAATTCAGAGATTTGGATGTATACAAATTTCCACATCACAATAGTAAGGAATTTCAACGATTCTGAAATAGATTATAACAAACAAATTATCTGAATTTGAAAATGAATTTGAATTCTAATTCGAAAATTAATTCAAATTCAGGAATGAATTTAAATTTGAAATGGAAAAATATTGCAATACATACAATAAGCTAGAAAAGTGAAATACGGTGACGATTCCTGCTTAGGCTGCTTTATAGAATAACAGGAAAGAATAGGATATAAGAAAATAAAATAGAAAAGAATAGAATAGAGCAAAACAAAATAGTATAGGATAGAAAAGAATATAATAAAATAGAATATAAAAGAATAGAACAAAATTGTCAGGATTCAGCAGCTTGGCAGACCAGACACGACACTACACAAGGAAACTGAGACCAAACAAGTATATAAGGTGAGATTTATTTACAGTGCACAGTAATAAACAACCCCAGCAAACAAAACCCAAAACCTGACAAAAATACCGACACCTACGCTGCAGACTAAAGCTAATACTGGACAAGGGTACAGGGTATACAGGGGATCAAAGTGGATACAAGGCATGGGACAAGAAGCAAGGTGGAGAGAAACAGGCAAAGCAGGATCTCTAGCAGCATTAAGACAACCTGAGTAGTGACGCCCTGAGGGAAGAGAGAAGTGCCCTTAACCACTTGCTGACCGCCAACCGCAGACAAGATGGCTCTGCTAGGCAAATCGCCGCCAGATCGCGGCTCCCAGATCGCGCACTCTAAGCGCGTGCGCACCGCCGGAGGCGTACTCGCGCGCTCACTGTGTCCGGGGGGGGGGCCAGGGAGTGGGTAGGGCAGACTCGATCTCCGCCGGCTACCCGCGATGCCCCCCCCCCAGAGTGAAAGAACGGAGGTCCGTGTAAGTAAACACGGATCTCCGTTCTGTGAGGGGGGAAGGAGTGTGATCACTTCCCTTCCCCTGCCAGGGCAGCCCACACACAGTTAGAACACGCCCAAGTGTCAAAATGGTCCGACATGTCCGCTGCAATATCGCAGTACCACCATTACTAGTATAACATTTTTTGAAAAATAAAAACCCCAGGAATGAATTCTCATCATCCGTAAATGTGGCCACTTTTGCGCAAACCAATCAATAAACGCCGATTGCGATTTTTTTTATCACAAATATGAGGAAGAATATAAATCGGCCAAAACCGATGGAAAAAATGTTTTTTTATATTTTTTTTTTGGATTTGTATTTTAGCAAAAAGTAAGAAATTTGGGTTTTTTTGCAAAATTGTCGCTCTTCTTTTGGCTATAGCGGCGATCAGAAATGACGCAGCGGTGATCAAATACCACCAAAAGAAAGCTCTATTTGTGGGGAAAAAAAGGACGCACATTTCGTTTGGGTACAACGTCGCAAGACTGCGCAATTGTCAGTTAAAGCGACGCAGCGCTGAATAGCAAAAAGTACTCTGGTCCTAAACTGTGAAATCCTTCTGGGGCTGAAGTGGTTAAATAGCCACTTCCCATCTGAACCCGGGTGTGGCTGACTCCCACAGCCTGCTGGCTCCTGGGAGGCCCCTGCTGCTGGACACTGGAACTGCTCAGCCTCTGACTGCTATTGGACACCAGAACTGCAGCCCATAGGTCTGGGAGCTGCAGTGCCATCAACAGGTGAAACCGTTCCTGACAAAAATAGAATAGAATATATTCTATTCTATTCCTTAATTTTTTCTTCTATTCTGTTGTATTCTACTCCTTTCTATTCTATTTTCTTCTGTTTTATTCATATTTTTTTTTTTCCTTTTCTATTCAGTTAATTTATGTTCTGTTCTATTAAGTAGCCTAAGTAGGAATCATCACTTTTATAGCTTGCTGTATTTTTTGCAATGTTTCTAATTCAAATTCAAATTCATTTTCAAATTTGACTAAAAATGAATGAATACATGTAAAGAATACAAATAAATTAAACAAATCCTAAAAACGAATCAGTCTAATATATCGAATATGATGAAACAAAATTATTAACACTTTCACACCTAAGGATATGGAGTAAGAGGTGAGGTGTGTGCTCATTGGAATTACATTGGAAGTACAGGCTTGCCCCTAATGAGCTGTTACGAGCCGCGAAACACGTAGAGCTTTTAGACACTGAAAGCAATACTTACCAGTATACTCTCCTACGGACCTTTATTATATGGTTTTTATTTTTACCTGTACTTCTGCATTTATGCTATTTTCTATTCTTTTTTCACATCTAATAGGGACTGGAGGTCCCTCGCTATATAGGCACCAAGCTCCAATACACATCTGTATAACCATGCATTATATTGGAATGTATAACTATTGTACTGTCTTTATGTGCAGATGATGCCTATTGTATACTGTGTCTATATATATATATATATATATATATATATATATATATATATACATATATATACATATATGAAGTTCTTACAATGACTATATGTAATAATAAACAATATTTGAATATTTTACAATTTGGTACATTTGATGTCAACTGTAATATATATATATGTATTCCACCTTAGCAAATCCTCACCCTATTAATACCTTATGTATTTGATACATTCCAATGAGCACAAACCTCAAACAAAATCCCACTTTTAACCCATATCCTAATCATTGATGGGGATGGAGGCAGGTGACCAACCCTGGACACTGCCTCATTTAAAGTCCCAACCCCTTTATTTCCTCGCACTTTCACGCCTAAGCCTGTTTCTGACACATGTTGCTTACAGGTTAAAATTCATATTTTTTGCTAGAAAATTACTTAGAACCTCCAAACATTACACTTATATTTTTTAGCAGGTCCTCTTTATGGAGAGATCTGGGGTCTATAATTAATGTAAGCATCCCATGTGACAGTAATAGGCAGTGACAGGTCCTCTTTATGGAGGAATCTGGGGGCTTTAATGAATGTAAACATCCCATGTGACAGTAATAGGTGGTGACAGGTCCTCTTTATGGAGGAATCTGGGGGCTTTAATGAATGTAAACATCCCATGTGACAGTAATAGGCGGTGACAGGTACTCTTTATGGAGAGATCTGGGGTCTATAATGAATGTAAACATCCCATGTGACAGTAATAGGCGGTGACAGGTCCTCTTTATGGAGGAATCTGGGGGCTTTAATGAATGTAAACATCCCATGTGACAGTAATAGGCAGTGACAGGTCCTCTTTATGGAGAGATCTGGGGTCTTTAATTAATATAAACATACCATGTGACAGTAATAGGCGGTGACAGGTCCTCTTTATGGAGTGATCTGGAGTCTTTAATTAATATAAACATCCTATGTGACAGAAATAGGCGGTGACAGGTCCTCTTTATGGAGAGATCTGGGATCTATAATGAATGTAAACTTCCCATGTGACAGTAATAGGCGGTGACAGGTCCTCTAACCCCTCACGCCAGGAACAAAAATGTGCGTACGGTCGGCACTAAGCGTTTAACAAACTAACCAAATTGTTCCTTAGTGACCATCTCTAGTTTGTTATTCTTTATAGAGTTTTGAGTCTACATAATTCTTGTGTGCCTGCTGGGATTTACAGAAAGGTCTACTGGTGATATCAGTGAGGTCTCAGACAGGGCTGGACAAGAGCAGGGAACCCAAATCTACCAGCGGCTCCTGCGGGGGTAGTGCCACACATATTAAAAAAATTACACCGTAACAATGAAATGATTCTGATTTGGTGCTATGATAAATTGTACAGGTAAGATTCTTTTCCTCGTTAGTTAATGACCATTTTCGATTCGGCTCACCTTGAAGATAAATCAAGTCATATTCAGGCTGCTCCTCCAATAGATGTCCTCCTTTAAAAATACTTCCCAGTTGCTCAGTCTTTACATAGGATTGGTGGGCAGGGAATCCGGACTTATGTGGAGTGAACTCAAACCAAGCTTCTGAAATGAGAAGATTTTCCTCCAGTTATTGGCAGAAACAGTTTGGGGCTTTAAACGAGACACAAGCAAGTGTGTCTCCATCCCTGGTACAGGAAAAAAAGGAAAGATCTTTGGGACTTTAAATGAGCAATGTCTACTTAAAAAAACAAAACAAATAGACCATTTGTGCATCGCCCCTGAAGAGTGGGCTCAGTCCCATGAAACGTGTCGGGCTTTCACAGACGCAATGTCTACGCACATATGATGTTTTATATGTTGTTCTTTATTCATGACCTTTTTCTAGCTATACTTTACATATGGCTTCATGTTATAGAGGTTTCTTAATTTTTCCTCTCTACCATGTACATTACCATGATGGTGCAGTATGCACTAGAGCAGTGGTTCTCAACTCCGGTCCTCAGGACCCACCAACAGGCCAGATTTTAAGTATTACCTTGGGGAGGTATTTCAGTTATCCTGCAAACCTGGCTTGTTAGTGGGTCCAGAGGACAGGAGTTGAGAACCACTGCATAAGAGTTTTATATATGTGGGGCTTGTATGTACTTTGTTATATCCATAAAACTGTGTAGCTATTCTTTGTATGTTCTCCATGACTCAGGGAGAACAAATATCTCCATGACCCAAGGAGAACAAACATGTCCATGACCCAGGCAGAAGAAATATCTCCATGACCCAAGGAGAACAAATATCTCCATGACCCAAGGAGAACAAATATCTCCATGACCCAGGGAGAACAAATATCTCCATGACCCAAGGAGAACAATCATGTCCATGACCCAGGCAGAACAAATATCTCCATGACCCAGGCAGAACAAATATCTCCATGACCCAAGGAGAACAAATATCTCCATGACCCAGGGAGAACAAATATGTCCATGACCCAAGGAGAACAAATATGTCCATGACCCAGGGAGAACAAATATCTCCATGACCCAAGGAGAACAAATATCTCCATGACCCAGGCAGAACAAATATCTCCATGACCCAGGGAGAACAAATATCTCCATGACCCAAGGAGAACAAATATCTCCATGACCCAGGGAGAACAAATATCTCCATGACCCAAGGAGAACAAATATCTCCATGACCCAAGGAGAACAAATATCTCCATGACCCAGGGAGAACAAATATCTCCATGACCCAAGGAGAACAAATATCTCTATGACCCAGGGAGAACAAATATCTCCATGACCCAAAGAAAACAAATATCTCCATGACCCAGGGAGAACAAATATCTCCGTGACCCAGAGAGAACAAATATCTCCATGACCCAGGGAGAAAAAATATCTCCATGACCCAAGGAGAACAAACATCTCCATGACCAAGGGAGAACAAATATCTCCATGACCTAAGGAGAACAAATATCTCCATGACCCAAGGAGAACAAATATCTCCATGACCCAGGGAGAACAAATATCTCCATGACCCAGAGAGAACAAATATCTCCATGACCCAGGGAGAACAAATATCTCCATGACCCAAGGAGAACAAATATCTCCATGACCAAGGGAGAACAAATATCTCCATGACCCAAGGAGAACAAATATCTCCATGACCCAGGGAGAACAAATATCTCCATGACCCAAGGAGAACAAATATCTCCATGACCAAGGGAGAACAAATATCTCCATGACCCAAGAAGAACAAATATCTCCATGACCCAGGGAGAACAAATATCTCCATGACCCAAGGAGAACAAATATCTCCATGACCCAGGGAGAACAAATATCTCCATGACCCAGGGAGAACAAATATCTCCATGTCCCAGGGAGAACAAATATCTCCATGACCCAGGGAGAACATATATCTCCATGACCCAGGGAGAACAAATATCTCCATGACCCAGGGAGAACAAATATCTCCATGACCAAGGGAGAACAAATACCTCCATGAACCAAGGAGAACAAATACCTCCATGAACCAAGGAGAACAAATATCTCCATGACCCAGGGAGAACAAATATCTCCATGACCCAGGGAGAACAAATATCTCCATGACCCAGGGAGAACAAATATCTCCATGACCCAGGGAGAACATATATCTCCATGACCCAGGGAGAACAAATATCTCCATGACCTAAGGAGAGCCAATAAAAGATTTGTACGCATGGATTGTCTGCTGCTTTTGTTTTTTGGTACGCATTCCTCATTTAAATTCCCAAACTTCTTTCCTTTTTTCCTCCAGTTATTGCCCATCCAGAGAAGTGTCCTCTACACATTGGAGAGTCGCCTCTACTTCCTCTTTATTACAAACAAGGAGTTTTCAAGCTTCATCAAGGCAGGGCCGGTGCTACCACTAGGCCAGTGGTTCTCAACTCCTGTCCTCGGGACCCACTAACAGGCCCAGTTTGCAGGATAACTGAAGTACATCACAGGTGATATCATTTGCTGCTCAGTGATTGCAGTATTCTAGTCTGCATCTCCCCAAGGTAATACTTAAAATTTGACCTGTTGGTGGGTCCTGAGGACCAAAGTTGAGAACCACTGCACTAGGCGAACCGGGCAGCCGCCTAGGGCGCACTGCCACCTAGGGCGCAGCCAAGGCCCCTGGGAAGTAGGAGGTGGGGAAGCATTCGGAAAAACTGACAAGCAGGAAGCGACAAGATGTCAGGGATGGATGACAGCAGTGCCGTAGTAGAATGGGGGGGTTGAGCCGGTCCACTCACCCTGGGTGACATTGCACAGGCTCTTGCCCGTGACACAGGCAGCACCTCTGACAGCACAGCTGAGAGAAGCTGCAGCTTTGCAGTGAGGCGGGGCTGGGGGGAGGTCACGATCTCTATCAGCGAAGGGAAACTGTGCTGTAGGAGCAGAGATGATGCAGCAGCAATGTTGGCTGTAGGAGAAGAAGTGATGCTGGAGGGGGGTCAGAAAGAAACCTGAGCCTTCGCTAGGACACTGGGTGATGAAGAGGGAATCTGGCTGCTGGCTGGTGGATGGGAAGAGGATGATGGTGAAGGCTGTGGTGGTGGGGGGGACATTGGTAGGTGCCCACAACAATCTCCACCCTCACCACCTCCACTGTATACATGGGCAGGGTAAAGGGGGTGGAGACAGGGGTGGAGCTAGTATGCACCACATACTAGCACATTATGAAATACTCACCTTGGAACGAAGATCCGACCGGGCTGCTCGGTCCCCTCTGAATCTCCCATCAGATCTTGCTTCCGGGTATGCGGCTCTGGTGCTGTGACTGGCCGGAGCCGTGAGACATCACTCCCACACATGCACGCGGGAGCCGTCTTCCCAGCATGGCGCATGCGCCGGGACATACACGGCGCATGCGTCGTGACGTCACAGCAACCGTACAGGTTTAGGAGATATTCATTTTACCTACAGGTAAGCCTTTTTATAGGCCTTATTATAGGCTTACCTGTAGGTAAAAATCCCTTTAAAGGGTATGCAACCACTTTAATTAACCAACAGTTTACAATTTCTTTTCCATCCACCTATACAGCAGGTCTACATATACTGTATGAAAAAGTATTCATACCCCTTGAAATTTCCTCACATTTTGTCACGTTACAACCAAAAACGTAAATGTATTTTATTGGGATTTTATGTGATAGACCAACACAAAGTGGCTCATAATTGTATAGTGGAAGGAAACCGATAAATGGTTTTCAGACGTTTTTACAAATAAATGTGAGAAGTGTGGGCGACATTTGTATTCAGCCCCCTTTACTCCGATACCCCTAACTAAAATCTAGTGGAACCAATTTCCTTCAGAAGTCACCTAATTAGTAAATAGAGTCCACCTGTGTGTCATTTAATCTCAGTATAAATGCAGCTGTTCTGTGAAGCCCTCAGAGGTTTGTTAGAGAACCTTAGTGACCAAGCAGCATCATGAAGGCCAAGGAACACACCAGACAGGTCAGGGATAACGTTGTGGAGAAGTTTAAAGCAGGGTTAGGTTAAAAAAAAAGCTTTGAACATCTCACGGAGCTCTGTTCAATCCATCATCGGAAAATGTAAAGAGTATGGCACAACTGCAAACCTACCAAGACATGGCCGTCCACCTAAACTGACCGGCCGGGCAAGGAGAGCATTCATCAGAGAAGCAGCCAAGAGGTCCACGGTAACTCTGCAGGAGCTGCAGAGATCCACAGCTCAGGTGGGAGAATTTGTCCACAGGACAACTATTAGTCGTTCTCTCCACAAATCTGCCCTTCATGGAAGAGTGGCAAGAAGAAAGCCATTGGTGAAAGAAAGTCATAAGTAGTCTCGTTTGTATTTTGCGAGAAGCTATGTGGGGGACACAGCAAACATGTGGAAGAAGGTGTCCGCTCAGATGAGATCAAAATCGAACTTTGTGGACTAAAGGCAAAACGCTATGTGTGGCAGAAAACTAACACTGCACATCACCCTAAACACACCATCCCCACCGTGAAACATGGTGGTGGCAGCATCATGTTGTGGGGATGCTTTTCTTCAGCAGGGACAGGGAAGCTGGTCAGAATTGATGGGAAGATGGATGGAGCCAAATACAGGGCCATGTTAGAAGAAAACCTGTTATTGTCTGCAAAAGACTTAACAGGGGTGATGGTCTACTTTCCAGCAGGACAACGACACTAAACATCCAGCCAGAGCTACAATGGAATGGTTTAGATCAAAGCATATTCATGTGTTAGAATGGCCCAGTCAAAGTCCAAACCTTTGAGAATCTGTGGCAAGACTTGAAAATTGCTGATCACAGACGCTCTCCATCCAGTCTGACAGAGCTTGGGGGATTCTGCAAAGAAGAATGGGCAAAAAAATGTCCTCTCTAGATGGGCAAAGCTTGTAGAGACTTCCCCAAAAAGACTTGCAGCTGTAATTGCAGGGAAAGGCGTTTCTGCAAAGTGTTGACTCAGGGGGCGCTATATAAATGCCCCCCACACTTTTCACAGATTTATTTGTAATTTTTTTTTTAAAACAAAAAATTTATCATTTTCTTTCCACTTCACAATTATGAGCCACTTTGTGTCAGTCTATCACATAAAATCCCAATAAAATACATTTATGTTTTTGGTTGTAACATGACAAAATGTGGAAAATTTCAAGGCATATGAATACTATGTCAAGGCATTGTACTACACACATCGTTGCTTTCTTCTAGTACAGTGGAACTCTCAACAATAACCGGTGAAATCCAAACCTCATCTCTCCCTCCAGTCATACCTCATTTCTTCCCGCTTGAGGCCCTTATGATAATGTTAGGGTTTCTCTTATTTTAAGCAATAAAATATAATTTTAAGGAAAACTGGACTAGACTTCAGATAGGCAAAGACAAATATGTCACTTGGATTTTTATGCGCACCAACGTCTCAAAAGGGCCCCAGAGCAGCCGTCAGAAGATCACCTCAAACACTATACTCAGATTACTATATCCTGAGGGCAGATCTATGTTCAACTTTAGAGTATTATATATGTGTTCCTCTGTGCACAAAGCGTGATTACAAATTAACCAAATACTACAAATATTGAGGTGCTACTTAACATACGTATCAAAAACAAACAAGTGAAATAATCCAGTTTCCTCAATTGGACTCAACCAAACTCATACCGGAGGAACATCTAGAAAGCTTGTCTTTGCTCCCCTGTTCTTTCTCTTCTCTTTTCCCTTACATCATTCCTTTACAAACTGGGATATGGTTTTACACCCAGTCCAATACTGAAACTGGAGGGACCCATTGGCCATTGCATACAATCCTTACATTGCATTACACATTACACTGCATTACACATTACACAGTGCATTCTTCTAGTACAGTGGAACTCTCAACAATAACCGGCGAAATCCAAACCTCATCTCTCCCTCCAGTCATACCTTATTTCTTCCCGCTTGAGGCCCCTCATGGTAATTTTAGGGTTTCTATTATTTTAAATAATAAAATATAGTTTCAAAGAAAACTGGACTAGACTTCAGATAGGCAAAGACAAATATGTCACTTGTACCAACCATTTGTATGCGTACCAACGTCTCAAAAGGGCCCCAGCACAGCCGTCAGAAGATTGCCTCAAAGACTATCCTCAGATTACTACAGTATATCCTGAGGGCAGATCTGTGTTCAACTTTAGAGTATTATATATGTGTTCCTCTGTGCACAAAACATGATTACAAATTAACCAAATACTACAAATATTGTGCTGCTATTTAACATACTTATCAAAAACAAACAAGTGAAATAATCCTATTTCCTCAATTGGACTCAACCAAACTCAACTTCCAGAAAGCTTGTCTTTGCTCCCCTGTTCTTTCTCTTCTCCTTTCCCTTACCCATTGCAATTATTTTACAACTTCAATCCAGCCCTAACCAACATCATTCCTTTACAAACTGGGATATGGGTTCATGGTTTTACACCCAGTCCAATACTGAAACTGGAGGGACCCTTTGGCCATTGAATAAAATCCTTACAGTGATGCAATGTTTTAAATATTGCACATTCCTCACACTACAGAGCATACGTTTCCCAGTTCTCCTGGAATGTTCAAACTTTACCACCACTTCATTTTTATGTACAAAGGGAAGGGAAGAAAGCGCCAAACTGGCATAGTGTAGCCCAATTTATTACGTAAAATACCATATAAAACAAATAGAACTCACAAGAAGGTGAGGGGGAGAGAGAGGGGATGACAGTCCACCAGGAGTCCATGCAGGGAGACCGGCGTCAGGCTGCCCTGTGTGGCCGTGATGGTATATCCAAAAAAACAAAGACGATGTGTCCAGCTGGAGTAGTGAGAGGAGCTGTCAGTCCAACCGCTGTGTCAGCCAATTGGGAGTTGTTTTGGAAGCTTAACCATGCCTCTGTGACTATAAGCGGCGACAGCCTGGCTCTGACCCGCGAATTGCCGCTCCCTGAGCGGGGCCAAGGGTCGGCAACCTGCGATGCCCTGTGACAGGGCCAGAACGTGCAACCGCCAATGTAAACACGGCGGTTCCCCATTCTGACAGGCGGCATTGGGACACTGCGGTCAGTTAGATCTCTGGTGCCCCTGGCAGCCCAGCCCCCTCACAGTTAGAACACGCCTAGGGAACACAGTTACCCCCTAGATCTCCCCCTGCAGGTTAACCCCTTCACTGCCAATGACATTTATACAGTAATTAGTGGATTATTATTATTTATATGTCTGATCGCTGTATAAATGTCATTGGTCCCAAAAAAGTGTGCAGATTTGCAGATTGTCGCCATTACTAGTAAAAAAAATTTAAAAAATAATAGTAAAAACGCCAGACATGAATTCTCATGGTTTGTAAATGCGGCAACTTTTGCGCAAACCAATCAATAAAGCCATGTCTTTTTTTTGGGGGGGTGACCAGGGACCCTGTTTTCACAGGGTCCCAGGTCCCAGATCCACTTCCTCCCCTGGCGCCGCGGCTCAAGGAAGGAAGTCCTTCTTCCCCCCTCCCTCTCTGCGATCTTCTGGGACACGTCACAGGTCCCCAGAAGATACACCGGCCAGTCACAAGGCGCAGCATGACTTGCGAATTCGCAGTGCGCGCCTGGCTTTGAAGACAATGCCGGGTGCCCACAGTTATAATGCCGGCCAAGGGGAGGGGGCGAAGAGCGAGCCCTCGGGCGACTGCATCGCTGGAGCCAGGGACAGGTGAGTGGCCGATTGTTAAAAGTCAGCAGCTACACTTTTTGAAGCTGTTAACTTTTACCTGGGTGGAACTCCGCTTTTAGTGGTTAATCAGCCTGATTGTTCGGAAAAAAAAATCTCTGGGAATTTATAGAGCTGTTAATTATTGTCATGACATCCAGGTGAGTGAGATAAATGTCTTAGAGCAGTCCCCAGTGTGGCGGGGCCAGGGATGTCAGCTCTTAGTATTTGCAAATAAAAACATTATTAAGATACTGGGTTAGAGACTAACATAGCAAACTAAATTTGTAAATCTTTTTATACTTCTTTTTTAACCTGGTATATGACATTTTATCACTACAGGATGGGCACAGTGACAGCGCTGTAGTGTTTTTTGGTTATGTTTTCATATACAGTATATGGTTATCCGTTTTAGGCATGCACAGTATAATACCTGCCTTGAAATGTCTACTTTGGTGGGGGGTTTTTTTTCTCCCGTAAAGTGGTTGTTAACCACTTGCCGACCGCCGATCGGCATCTGACGGCGGCAAAGTGGCTCGTTCCCGCAAAACGCTGTCATACGACGGCGGCTGCGGGAACGAGTTTAGTGAGCATGCGCGCCGCCGGAGGCGCGCCCACGCGCTCACTGTGTTCGGGGAGGGCCAGGAAGCGGGTGCGGCGGCTTCGATTGCCGCCGGCTACCCGCGATGGCCCCCCCGGAGCGCAGGAGCGGAGGTCCGTGTATGTAAACACGGACCTCCGCTCTGTGTGAGGGGGAAGGGCTGTGATCACAGCCTTCCTGTACGTGAAGGCTGTGACCACTTCCCTTCCCCAGATAGTGCAGCCCCCATACAGTTAGAACACGCCCAGGGAACATAGTTAACCCTTAGAGCGCCCCCTGCAGGTTAACCCCTTCACTGCCAATGGCATTTACACAGTAATCAGTGCATTTTTATAGCACTGATCGCTGTATAAATGCCAATGGTCCCAAAAAAGTGTCAAAATGGTCCGACATGTCCGCTGAAATATCGCAGTACCGCAAAAAATCGCAGATTGCCGCCATTATTAGTAAAAAATAAAAAAAAAATAAAAACCCCAAAAATGAATTCTCATCATCCGTAAACGGATTTGTATTTTAGGAAAAAGTAAGAAATTTGGGTTTTTTTGCAAAATTGTTGCTCTTCTTTTGTTTATAGCGGCGGTCAGAAATGACGCATAGGTGATCAAATACCACCAAAAGAAAGCTCTATTTGTGGGAAAAAAAGGTCTCAAATTTCGTTTGGGTACAACGTCGCACGACCGCGCAATTGTCAGTTAAAGCGACGCAGCGCCGAATCGCAAAAAGGGCTCCAGTCCTAAAGCTGGAAATCCTTCCGGGGCTGAAGTGGTTAAGCCACTTGTATAGAATGCTCCCATCCCCTCTGTATTAAAACAATAAGTTCCCCTGTGTCTGTGTTATATCATATATATGCTTATCTGTACCGATAACACACCTTCCTACGATTGCCTGTCGTTTTTCTCCTCTCCTCTGCTCAGTCGAGAGTTCCAGATGGGGGGCCGAGCACTGCTGCTGACGTCAGCCAGGGAGGAGAGGAGAGAGAGCCATATCTAGAGAGACACTGTGTTATCTATACAGATAAGGATATTTATGATAACACAGACACAGGGGAAATTCTTGTTCTAATACAGAGGAGATGGGAGCATTTAAAGTTAATTATGAGAGCAGAGCAGAGAGGAGAGAGGCTACGTGTTAACAGGAAAGGGGAGCTGAAGACAGGCACAGTAGAATAGGAGAGCTGGGAGTGACACAGACTGGACAGACCACGGTCTCTCAGGATCAGCTATATGATAATGGGAGTCTACACTCAGCTGGACGTATTGATTCAGAATATTCTGCACATGTTCACCTACTCTCTTTTTAACCACGTGCCAACTGCCCGCCGTCGTATGACAGCAACAAAGTGGTTCGGTATCGCGAACCGCCGTCACCTGACCGCGGCAGCAAGATCGCGGATCGTGAGCATGCTCGCGCACTCACTTTGTTCCAGGGGAGCCAGGGAGCGGGTAGGGCAGACTTGATGTCCGCTGGCTATCCGCGATCGTTCCCCTGCAGTGACAGAACGGGGGTCCGTGTATGTAATCACACGGATCTCCGTTTTGACAGGGGGAAGGAATGTGATCATAGGCTCCCTGTATATAAGACCACTCTTCTCCCCAACTCAGCCCAGCCCCCATACAGTTAGTAACACACACAGGGAGCATAGTTAACCCTTTGATCGCCCCCTAGTGTTAACCCCTTCCCTGCCAGTGACATTTACACAGTAATCACTGCATTTTTATAGCACTGATTGCTGTGTAACTGCCAATGGTCCCAAAAAAAGTATCAAAAAGGTCTGACATGTCCGCTGCAATATCGCAGTCCCACTAAAAATTGCAGATCGCCGCCATTACTAGTAAAAAATAAAAACTCCATAAATTAATTCTCATCATTCGTAAACGCGGCAACTTTTGTGCAAACCAATCAATAAACGCCGATTGGGATTTTTTTTACAAAAATATGATGAATATAAATCGGCCCAAACTGGTGAAAAAATTGTTATTTTTATATATTTCTTTTTGGATTTGTATTATAGCAAAAAGTAAGAAATATTGTTTTTTTTTTTGTTTTTTTTGCACAATTGTCGATCTTTATTTCTTTATAGCGCAAAAAATAAAAACCGCAAAGGTGATCAAATACCACCAAAAGAAAGTTTGATTTGTGGGAAAAAAAAGGACGCAAATTTCGTTTGGGTACAACGTCGCACGACCACGCAATTGCCAGTTAAAGCGCCGCAGTGCCGAAACGCAAAAAGTGCTCTGGTCCTAAAGCGTGAAATCCTTCCGGGGCTGAAGTGGTAAAGAGTGTGTTTGGTCCTTCCAATGTACATTGACCCACGTGGGCAATGAGATCATGGATTCCATATTCCTGCCCTGTAGATGTGGACTGAAATGTCCTACACTTCTTAACATTATTCCTGGCATAATTACACGTCTTACATTTCCCATAAGCTGAGAAACCTTTTCTTCCTTAAAAAAAAAAATCTTATCGGGGGGGTCCAGTATCTTTTTGACTACTTTTTTTCCAAAACTTGGGGTTCTCCTATATATAAAGGAGGGGGAGCTAGGTAATACTGAGTTTACAGTCTTATCCATCAACAAAGCATGCCAGTGTTGCCAGTATATATTCTCAGTTTCCCTATACTGGCTATGAAAATCGGAGATGAAACTCCACTGTTTATCATTCCTATCCGACCTATCATTTTTATTTGCTAGACACTGATTTCTAGGTATAGCTAATATTTTCTGAATTTCCTGATCCAATTTTCTCTCCTCATATCCTTTCTGTATAAAATTCAGTTTAACCACCTCTGATTGTTCAATAGAATCTTCATCAGAAGTACAGTTTCTCCTTATATGCATCCTTTGCCCACGTAGGGCATTCTGCACAATTTCCAGTTAAAGTAGCACAGTGCTGAATAGCAAAAAACAATGACCAGGTTATGAAGGGGGTGAAACCTTTCCGGAGCTGAAGTTGATATGGAAGAACGATATAGACGCAGAGAGATAAATGGGCAGCCCAAGCCTGAATTATAACTTTCACTATTCCTCATCATAGGGGGAATCACACGTCCCATGTGGTGAGAAGATAATAAGAAAGCCGTTCTAGGAAAATCACCTGATTTGTTTTCATGTATTTGGTGCTTTCTGACAGCAGAGTAGATGGGATACGGATCTTCACCGGTCTCACAAATCTCCTTGTGACTGGAAAGCTTTTCTTCATTAATCTGGAGGTGAAAGAGATGAACATTACCAGTGGATGTTCTCCAAGGTTCAGTAATATTATTGGTGTACCCCAAGGATCAGTGTTATTATTGGGGAAATCCAAGGTTCAGTGTTATTATTGGGGTACCCCAAGGTTCAGTGTTATTATTGGGATACCCAAGGTTTAGTTTTATTAGTGGTGTGCCCCAATTTTCAGTGTTATTAGTGGTGTGCCCCAAGGTTCAGTGTTGTTAGTGGTGGATCCCAAAGTTCAGTGTTGTTAGTGGTGTACCCCAAGGATCAGTGTTGTTAGTGGTGGATCCCAAAGTTCAGTGTTGTTAGTGGTGTACCCCAAGGATCAGTGTTATTATTGGGGAAATCCAAGGTTCAGTGTTATTAGTGGTGAGCCCCGAGGTTCAGTGTTATTATTGGGATACCCAAGGTTTCGTTTTATTAGTGGTGTGCCCCAATTTTCAGTGTTATTAGTGGTGTGCCCCAAGGATCAGTGTTATTATTGGGAAATCCAAGGTTCAGTGTTATTATTGGGGTACCCCAAGGTTCACTGTTATTATTGGGATACCCAAGGTTTAGTTTTATTAGTGGCGTGCCCTAATTATTCAGTGTTATTAGTGGTGCACCCCAATGTTCAGTGTTATTAGTGGTGCACCCCAATGTTCAGTGTTATCAGTGGTGTACCCCAAGGTTCAGTGTTATCAGTGGTGTACCCCAAGGTTCAGTGTTATTAGTGGTGTACCCTGAGGATCAGTGTTATTAGTTGCGTACCCTAAGGATCAGTGTTATTAGTGGTGGACCCCAATGTTTAGTGTTATTAGTGGTGTACCCCAAGGTTCAGTGTTATCAGTGGTGTACCCCAAGGTTCAGTGTTATTAGTGGTGTACCCCAAGGATCAGTGTTATTAGTTGCGTACCCTAAGGATCAGTGTTATTAGTGGTGGACCCCAATGTTTAGTGTTATTAGTGGTGTACCCCAAGGTTCAGTGTTATTAAAGATGTACTCCATGGTTCAGTGTTATTAGTGGTGCACCCCAAGGATCAGTGTTATTAGTGATGTACCATAGGGATCAGTGTTATCAGTGGTGTACCCTAAGGTTCAGTGATATTAGTGGTGTACCCCAAGGATTGGTGTTATTAGTTGCATACCCCAAGTATCAGTGTTATTAGTGGTGTACCCAAGGTTCAGTGTTATTAGTGGTGCGCCCCAAGGATCAGTGTTATCGGTGGTGTACCTCAAGGATCAGTGTTACTGGTGGTGTACCCCAAGGTTCAGTGTAATTAGTGGTGTACCTCAAGGTTCAATGTTATTAGTGGTGTACCCAAGGTTCAGTGTTATTAGTGGTGTACCCCAAGGTTCAGTGTTATTAGTGGTGTACCCCAAGGTTCAGTGTTATTAGTGGCGTACCCCAAAGTTCAGTGTTATCAGTGGTGTACCCAAGGTTCAGTGTTATTAGTGGTGTACCCCAAGGATCAGTGTTATTAGTGGTGTACCCCAAGGTTCAGTGTTATTAGTGGTGTACCCCAAGGTTCAGTGTTATCAGTGGTGTACCCCAAGGATCAGTGTTATTAGTGGTGTACCCCAAGTGTCAGTGTTATGAGTGGTGTATCCCAAGGATCAGTGTAATTAGTGGTGGACCCTAAGATTCAGTGTTATTAGTGGTGTACCCCTAGGGAACAGTGTTATTAGCGATGTACTCAAAGGTTCAGTGTTATTAGTGGTGTACCCCAAGGTTCAGTGTCAATAGTGATGTACCCCAAGGATCAGTGTTATTAGAGGTGAACCCTAAGATTCAGTGATATTAGTGATGTGTCCCAAGGTTCAGTGCTGTTAGTGGTGTGCCCCAAGGTTCAGTGATATTAGTGGTGTACCCCAAAGTTCAATATTATTAATGGGGTACTCCAGAGTTCAGTGTTATTAGTGGTGGACCCTAAGATTTAGTGTTATTGGTGGTATAGCCCAAGGCTAAGTGTTATTAGTAGTGCGCTTAGAAGGGAACTGAAACTGGAACATGCTCAGCAGATGACAACAGCTGGTCTACACAATCTCAGGCTGCGATGAGACCAGAGAACATAGGAGGGACAGCTGAAGGCAGGATCAACCAGGTATATTTTACTTACTCTAGTTTCCTTTTGCTAAAGGGACCCTACTGTCTGCCCCGAAACATGTAGCCACATCCCCTCCACTTCCTGTCTTCACCCAGCCAAGAGAGGTGCTGTTTGGAGCCGCAGTCATCTTGCCATTTCTGGAAGCTGCTGATGCTTATGTTCCAGCCTGAAGCCTGACAGCTGCACTTCCTTCAAGAACCCTGCTTCAACCGGCCACATTTCTGCTCAGCTCTGCAGCCTCACGGTGATCCTATGGAGGTCTATCTGGGTCTATGACAAGTCTTGATCTACTTTTATCTAGTGAGTGCATTTTTATTGTCTTTTATGTTTTTTTAATAAATCGCTACACCTAGATGGAGGCGCCCTCTTGTGTTTGTTTTTTATATTTCACTCTATATAATATTCTATATTTTCTTTACACCAAAGTAATACTTGGCTTTGTGAATATGAATACTCTGTTATACAGCATGTAATGTGAGTATTTCATAGTCTGGGTTTAATGACACTTTAAACTGAGACTTATGCAGAAAACTGAACATCAAAATGATTAGTAGGCAACCAAACTGATATGCAAATCAATATTTTTTCCTGTAGAAGTCACCCTTAAGCCGTCCATACATAGATTGTAATTCAGGCTTGAATAGGGAACAGACAAATTTCAATCCATGCGTGGGCAGGCTGGTTGTACAGAAGTCAATCTACCGATCAACTTCTGTACAACCGCCCTGTCAGAATTTTACTAATTTATCACCGCCGGCTATAGCAGACAGTTGTGATCAGTGTATTTAGATGGCTGTCAGAATACAAAGGCACAGTGAAGGATTCCCTCATCCACCTTGAATGTGTGAAATGAGTCATTTTTTTTGTTCAACCCACTGCTAACAAAAAATAATAATAATCTATGGGCTTCTTAACTAGTTTCAGACCCTGGGAATTCTACACATGCCCAAAAATGTCTTTATTGTAGATAGGGCATGCATAGAATGTCCAGACCATCTGCCCTGCTGCCGGGATCTCCCTGTCCCAGTACACGGCAATTCAGCTCTGATCAATCACAGCCGCATTGCTGAGAAGGTCAGGCAATTGGAGCTGTTAAAAAAGGCAGCCTGGCAATGTTTATCAACAACATTTCTCAGCCGAGAATACAGAAAGATACAAAGAAACATTGTTTCATTTTTTTATCTTTCTGTTCATTCATCTACAGATCAAAGGGATGAACTTCATTAGTCAGTTCAAGCAATCTGACAGGTAAAAAAAAAAAACCTTTTTTTTTTTTTTAATTAAATGTTCCTCTAATTAACCCCTTATTCACCCTTAACCGCTTGCCGACGGCTGATCGGCAATTGACGGCGACAGTGTGGCTCGATAACGCGGATCGCCGTCATATGACGGCGGCTGCGAGATCAAGCCCAGTGAGCGCACACGCACCGCCGGAGGCGTGCCCGCACGCTCGCTGTGTTCGGGGAGGGCCAGGGAGTGGGTGCGGCGGAGTCGATCTCCGCCGGCCACCCGCGATGCCCCCCCTGGAGTGAAAGAACGGAGGTCCGTGTATGTAAACATGGACCTCCGTTCTGTGAGGGGGGAAGGGCTGTGATCACAGGCTTCCTGTATATGGAGGCTGTGACCACTTCCCTTCCCCAGCTAGGGCAGTCCACACACAGTTAGAACACGCCCAGGGAACACTGTTAACCCTTAGAGCGCCCCCTGCAGGTTAACCCCTTCACTGCCAATGGCATTTACACAGTAATCAGTGCATTTTTATAGCACTGATCGCTGTATAAATGCCAATGGTCCCAAAAAAGTGTCAAAATGTTCCGACATGTCCGCTGAAATATCGCAGTACCGCTAAAAATCACGGATCGCCGCCATTACTAGTAAAAAATAAAAATAAAAACCCCAGAAATGAATTCTCATCATCCGTAAATGCGGCCACTTTTGCGCAAACCAATCAATAAACGCCGATTGCGATTTTTTTTTTTATCGCAAATATGAGGAAGAATATAAATCGGCCAAAAACGGTGAAAAAAAATGTTTTTTTATATTTTTTTTTTTGGATTTGTATTTTAGCAAAAAGTAAAAAATGTGGGGTTTTTTTGCAAAATTGTCGCTCTTCTTTTGTTTATAGCGGCGATCAGAAATGACTCAGCGGTGTTCAAATACCACCAAAAGAAAGCTCTATTTGTGGGAAAAAAAAGGACGCAAATTTCGTTTGGGTACAACGTCGCATGACCGCGCAGTTGTCAGTTAAAGCAACGCAGCGCCGAATCGCAAAAAGGGCTCCGGTCCTAAAGATGGAAATCCTTCCGGTCCTTAAGTGGTTAAATTACTCTAATCATCCCTAATTACCTCCTTATTTACCTTGTTCATTCAATTATAATTTTCCTTTTAATTTTTTTTATTTGTTTCTATTTATTAACTGATAATACTTAAAACCTTTTTTTGTTTTTGTTTACTTTTTGTTTATTAAAATTTTTACACCTTGAACATATATTTACATGTGTGGCATTGAAAAAAAACTGTTTACTTCATTTGTAAAAACCTTGGAATGCTTTGTACCAGAATTATAAGTTTAGTGTCATTTAACCACTTGCCGCCCGCCCACCGTTAAATGACGGAGGGGTGGTGCAGCTCTCGTTCTGGGATGATGTCATATGACGTCCTAGAAAGCGCGCTACCGTGCACCCTAGGGGGCGCACAGAGTGCCATGTTGCCAGGACACTGCATGACCCCGATCTGTGTAAAGAGCCGCAGCTCTTTAACCATGTGATCGGCTGTGACCACACAAGTAAACAAGGAAGTGCCGGTAGTCGGCGCTCCTCGCCTCACACTGACAGATTGTGTGGCGAGAAGAGCCAATCAGCAGCATCTCCGCGCAGGGGATCATCAGTGCCCTGATCCCTGATTAAAATTAGTGCCACCAGTACCAGCAACCAGTGTCCACCCCGGTGCCAGCAATCAGTGCCCACAAGTGCCCACCAGTGCCATCAATCAGTGCCCACAAGTACCACCAATCAGTGCCCATTAGTGATGCCAGTCGGTGCTGGCTATCAGTGCTGCCCATCAATGCTCATCACTGCTGCCCATCAATACCCATCAGTGCCATCCATCGATGGCCATCGGTGCCACCTATCAGTGCCCACCAGTGCCACACATCAGTGCCACCCAACAGTGCCCATAAGTGCCACCTCATCAGTGCCCATAAGTGCCACCTGATCAGTGCCCATCAGTGCAGCCTCATCAATGATGAAGAAAAAATACTTATTTACAAAATTTACTGACAGAAACGAAGAAAAACTTTTTTTTTTCAAACTTTTCAGCCTTGTTTTTTTTTTAGTAAAATATAAATAGCCCAGCAGTGATTAAATACCACCAAAAGAAAGCTCTATTTGTGTGAAGAAAATTATAAAAATTTCACATGGGTACAGTGTCACATGAGCGCACAATTCTCATTCAAAGTGCTGCAGCGCTGAAAGCTGAAAAATGGCCTGGGCAGGAAGGGGGTGAAAGTGCCCGGTATTGAGGTGGTTACACAGGACAAATTACATAATAAATACGCAATTTTTATGTGCAGTAAGACTATTGCTTAAAAAAACTAAGAAAGGTGTGTTTTGCTTAGTTTTGTTATGTTTAATTGTCTAAGGATTGTGAAAAAAAATAATTGTTGCAACACAACATTCATGAAAAGAAAGCATTGTTTGTACTTAAAACATGGGTGCTCAACCTGGGACCCTCTAGCTGCTGCAGAACTGCAAGTCCCACAAGTAGAGTTGAGCGAACACCTGGACGTTCGGGTTCTGAGGGTTCGAACGAACTTTGAAAAAAAGTCCGGGTTCGGCACCGAACATTGCCCGAACTTTATCCCGGACCCCGAACCCCATTGAAGTCAATGGGGACCCAAACTTTTAGGCACAAAAATGGCTGTAACAAAGTCCTGCTAGAGGGCTGCAAAAGGAAGTAAAATGGGGGTAAGAGTAGGGCAAGTGCCCTACAAAAAAATGGGGATAGGGAAAATAAATTAAAATCAAATAAAAAAAATGGGAAGGGGGGGTGGATGTGGAGGAGGAGCCTAGAGGTTGACTAGGCTGTGACCATGGCAGTGTAGGTGGAAGTGGCGGTGGTCGAGGAGGAGAAGGAGGTAGCCAACACTGTATTTTGTTTTTTTTTTTTTTGTTTATAATTGGGGTAGCCCCCAAAATATTGAGGCCTATTAAAAAAAACAAGTATACGAATGGCTGTGTGAGTCCGGTCTAAATGTTTATTCTGCACAAGGTACAGACAAGTCTTGTGGGATCCATGCCTGGTTCATTTTAATAAAGGTTAGCTTGTCCACATTGGCTGTGGACAAACGGCTGCGCTTGTCTGTGATAATGCCCCCTGCCGTGCTAAACACACGTTCAGACAATACACTGGCTGCAGGGCAGGCCAGCACCTCCAAGGCATAAAGGGCAAGCTCAGGCCATGTGGCCAATTTGGAGACCCAGAAGTTGAATGGGGCAGACCCATCAGGCAGTACTTGTAGGCTTGTGCCCACATACTCTTGCACCATGTTGCTGAAATGCTGCCTCCTGCTAAGACGTTGTCTATCGGCTGGTGGTGCTATTTGTTGTGGCGGGCTGCTGACAAAGCTTTGCCACATTTCGGCCATGCTAACCCTACCTTCTGAGGTGCTTCCACTGAGCCCCCGGTGTCATTTGGGAATGCCCTCAGCAGTGCCTCTATAGTCGTAGTTGTAGTCGCGCATCTTCCTCTCACGCTCCAGTGAGGGAATTAAGGACGGCACGTTGTCCTTGTAACAGGGATCCAGCAGGGTGGCCACCCAGTAATCAGAGGAAGTTACAGTGTGTTCCGGCTGATGTACGACGTCACGGACGCGTTGCTGTCGGCTCAACGGGTGTAACATTGAAGGAGACTAATGACCCACCGGTGGGACGACCTAGGGACAATGTTCCTGTTGCACGGCAGGAATTAAGGGAGTGACCTCGCACTCTCCTTCTACGCGCTGATGTTGATGCTGATATCTCCGTGACGACTCCCGTAAGGGTTTACTGTGGCCCCCGAGTCACCTTCGTGGAGTCTTCCATCCCAATCGTACCGGCTTTACACCGTTTCGAAACAGTCGTCGGGCGGTGTTGTTTATCGTGGTGGTCGGCTATCTGTTGCAGAATCGTCCTCCGTCGTAAAGTCGTTGTACCACGTTCTCATACACCCGTGTTCGGATGTTCATGACGGACTACCCAGACGGGGTAAGTTGAAGACCCAGAGGTTTAACCGGTG
>BLSH010349065.1:31460-44149 GCA_018402905.1 Glandirana rugosa | reverse complement strand
CTCATCCTGCAACAGAAGTGGTTGGGCATCGGTGCACTCAATGTCTTCCACTTCTGGGGCAGCGCTATGTGGATGGCCCACAGAAAGCACACCAGGAGAGTCATCAAAAAGCATAAGAGTCTCTTGCAGGACTTGGGGCTCAGACTGCTTGGCTAATTTACAAGGGGCTGAGGTGAAAGACAGATGACCATGGGGTTCAGGTGCCAACTCTGAGCTTTCATCAAGGGACCGGGAGGGAGATAATGTGAAGGAACTGGAGGCATTGTCAGCCACCCAATCTACTATCGCCTGTACTTGTTCTGCCCTCACCAATCGTTGAGGGGCATTCTGGCCTACCATATACCGGTGAAGGTTCTGTTGGCTACCTGAGGAAGGTGTTTCCCTTGTGCGTGTAGCTGGCACACCTCGACCACGTCCTCTCCTTCCAACAGGAGGTTCACCAACACCACCAACACCAGCAGCACCAGAGGGACAGCAAATTTACACTGCTATACAAGCTGTACACTCACTACTTTACATTGTAGCAAAGTGTCATTTCTTCAGTGTTGTCACATGAAAAGATAGAATAAAAGATTTACATGTGTGGGGTGTACTGACTTTTGTGAGATACTGTTTGCAATACGATTAGGGATGGGCCTGCGGTTTGAATCTAATTTAGAACATTATGGGGCATTCGCGACTTCACTGCCGCGGAGCGCCCCATAATGCATCGCGCACAGACGGCGCGCACAGCTCCTCCCAGTTGGGAGGGCTCCCGCCATCTCCATGCTTTTTGCTCTGACAGTTTATTTATATGGCAGGGCGGGGCCACCCGGCGATGTAAGCTAGCGAGGCCACCCCTTCTGACATCACGTGACATCAGAGGGGGCGGGTCACGTGCGTACGTCACTCAGTGGCCCCGCCCTGCCATATAAATAAACTGTCAAAACAAAGCAAGCTCAGTCGGCGGGAGCCCTCCCATGGAGGAGGAGCTGTTGCAGCTTTTTTTTTGCAGGTCCGTCGCTTGCCGTGATTGGCGATGGATTACAACGGGGGGACACTTATTTTTGTTTTTATTTTTTAATAAAGGACTTGTCCCAAATTGTCTCCTGTGGATTTTCTTTTTTGTCACTTTTTGGTGAATTATTAGGGGGTACGATGTACCCGATATTAATTCACATGGGGGGGGGTCGGGATCTGGGGGCCCCCTTATTAAAGGGGGCTTCCAGATTCCAATAAGCCCCCTGCCCGCAGACCCCCACAGACACAGCCCAGGGTTGTGGGGAAGAGGCTCTTGTCCCCATCAACATGGGGACAAGGTGCTTTGGGGTGGGGCACCCATATTCCCCATGTTAAGGGCATGTAGCCTGGTACGGTTCAGGAGAGGGGGTGCTCGCCCCCTCCCCCACCCTGGCCGGCCAGGTTGCATGCTCAGATAAGGGTCTGGTTTGGATTTTAGGGGGGACCCCACATCAATTTTTAAAACATTTTGGCATGGAGTTCCCCTTAAAATCCAAACCAGACCCAGAGAGCCTGGTATGGACTGGGGGGGGGGGGCTATGCACATTTTTTTCTGTGATTTTTCTGTATATTGTCCGGAGCCGGCAATACATTACAGCCGCGATTTTAAATGACAATTTTTCCTGGCTATGGCTATGTTCTACACCTCACAGAGATGCGCCCTTTTACAGGCAGACTAAGGGGACCCCCCAGGCACAATATTTAAAGGAATATTTCATTTTTATTGTTGCACTTTAATCATTATTAAAATTACTGCTCCTGAAAAATTGATCGATTTTAAAACTTTTTTTTTATTATTACATGTCCCCTAGGGCAGGACCCGGGTCCCCATACACTTTTAGGGCAATAACATTGCATATAAGCCTTTAAAATGAGCACTTTTGATTTTTCATGTTCGCAACCCATAGACTTTAACGGTGTTCGGATGTTCGCCCTGAACTTTTTGCCTGTTCGCACGTTCTGGTGCGAACCGAACCGAGGGGGGGGGGTGTTCGGCTCATACCTAATTAAGGTGCTATCTTAACCACTTCCTACCCAAGGATGCCATGTGACGTTGCAGACTTTGAGTGGAGATATCTGAATGATGGGTGCAGCTGCAGGCATCATTCAGATATCTTCTTTTACAGTCGGTGGTTCCCTTCACCATAAGAACAACCATAGCGGCTGTTCAGCCACTTGATTGTTCTTACAGGCAGGGCCAGATTATCGTAGGGGCTATTGGAGCTGAAGCTCCAGGGCCCTACCTTAATATAGGCCCAGCTGCCCAAGAGCTTCCCCCTGTCACCACGGCGCCACCACTCTGCCCACCACTGCCCAGGGTCCTCTGCTGCGAAAATGATTGGTTGCTAGAACTGCCTAGCATCCTAGCAACCATTCAAGTGCAAGCACAGGCCCCCGGCAGAGGAGCAGGATGTAACTTCCTCAGCACCAGGTCCATGATGCTCTTAATCCAGCCCTGCTTACAGGCGGCGGGATTGGCATGCAATCGACGAGCCAGAGAAGGAATCGACCAGCCCGGATGTTTACCGCAGAGATTTCTGGTGGGCCAGATGGTACCCGAAGTCTCTATGATTTTTCGGAGGTTGGGCGCGATGTGATGATGTCACGTCCGGCCTCTGCATTTGAAAAAATGCCGCCGCCTCGGCTGGGAAGCCTGGATCGTTTTATTTATTTATATTTTTTAATTTCAGGCTTTCCAGTCTAGAGGTGAGATCTGGGGACATATAGACCCCAGATTGCGCTGTAAAGAGGACCTGTCATGCCCTAATCCTATTACATGGGATGTTTACATTCCTTGTAATAGGAATAAAAGTGATAAAAAAAAATGTAAGAAAAAAAATGTCAAAATAGAAAAATAAAAGTAAAATAAACAATAAAAAAAAATTAAAGCGCTCCCGTCCCCGCAAGCTCGCAGAAACGAACGCATACGTCGGTTGCACCCGCATATGAAAACGGTGTTCAGACCACACATGTGAGGTATCGCCGCGATCGTTAGAATGAGAACGATAATTCTAGCAAAATAACTCCTCTGTAACTCTAAACTAGTAACCTGTAAACATTTTTAAAGTATCGTCTTGGGAATTTTTAAGTTCTGAGGTTTGGCGTGAGATGTTGCGTATCTATTTACTCGACATAACATCATCTTTTACATTATGCAAAATAATTGGGCTAACTTCACTGTTTTATTTTTTTTATGCATGAAACAGTTTTCTTTTTTTTTTTTTTGCAACGACCGACATTTTATTCCCCAGGGTCTTTGCTAAAAAAACATATATCATGTTTTAGGGTCCTGAGTAATTTTCTAGCAAACAAATTATGATTTTTACACGTAGGAGCGAAGTGTCAGAATTGGCCCGAAAGTAGTTAAAGCAGAGTTACGCCCACATATATATACAGTCAGGTCCATAAATATTGGGGCATCGACACAATTCTAATCTTTTTGGTTCTATACACCACCACAATGGATTTGAAATGAAACAAACAAGATGTGCTTTAACTGCAGACTTTCAGCTTTAATTTGAGGGTATTTACATTCAAATCAGGTGAACGGTGTAGGAATTACTACAGTTTGTATATGTGCCTCCCACTTTTTAAGGGACCAAAAGTAATGGGACAATTGGCTGCTCAGCTGTTCCATGGCCAGGTGTGTGTTATTCCCTCATTATCCCATTTATAAGGAGCAGATAAAAGGTCTAGAGTTCATTTCAAGTGTGCTATTTGCATTTGGAATCTATTGCTGTCAACTCTCAATATGAGATCCAAAGAGCTGTCACTATCAGTGAAGCAAGCCATCATTAGGCTGAAAAAGCAAAACAAACCCATCAGAGAGACAGCAAAAACATTAGGTGTGGCCAAATCAACTGTTTGGAACATCCTTAAAAAGAAAGAACGTGCCGGTGAGCTCAGCAACACCAAAAGACCCGTAAGACCACGGAAAACAACTGTGGTGGATGAACAAAGAATTCTTTCCCTGGTGAAGAAAACACCCTTCACAACAGTTGGCCAGATCAAGAACACTATCCAGGAGGTAGGTGTATGTGTGTCAAAGTCAACAATCAAGAGAAGACTTCACCAGAGTGAATACAGAGGGTTCACCACAAGATGTAAACCATTGGTGAGCCTCAAAAACAGGAAGGCCAGATTAGAGTTTGCCAAACAACATCTAAAAAAGCCTTCACAGTTCTGGAAGAACATCCTATGGACAGATGAGACCAAGATCAACTTGTACCAGAGTGATGGGAAGAGAAGAGTATGGAGAAGGAAAGGAACTGCTCATGATCCAAAGCATACCACCTCATCAGTGAAGCATGGTGGTGGTAGTGTCATGGCGTGGGCATGTATGGCTGCCAATGGAACTGCTTCTCTTGTATTTATTGATGATGTGACTGCTGACAAAAGCAGCAGGATGAATTCTGAAGTGTTTGGGGCAATATTATCGGCTCATATTCAGCCAAATGCTTCAAAACTCATTGGACGGTGCGTCACAGTGCAGATGGACAATGACCCGAAGCATACTGCGAAAGCAACCAAAGAGTTTTTTAAGGGTAATAAGTGGAATGTTATGCAATGGCCAAGTCAATCACCTGACCTGAATCCGATTGAGCATGCATTTCACTTGCTGAAGACAAAACTGAAGGGAAAATGCCCCAAGAACAAGCAGGAACTGAAGACAGTTGCAGTAGAGGCCTGGCAGAGCATCACCAGGGATGAAACCCAGCATCTGGTGATGTCTATGCGTTCCAGACTTCAGGCTGTAATTGACTGCAAAGGATTTGCAACCAAGTATTAAAAAGTGAAAGTTTGATTAATGATTGTTAATCTGTCCCATTACTTTTGGTCCCATAAAAAGTGGGAGGCACAAATACAAACTGTTGTAATTCCTACACCGTTCACCTGATTTGGATGTAAATACCCTCAAATTAAAGCTGAAAGTCTGCAGTTAAGGCACATCTTGTTTGTTTAATTTCAAATCCATTGTGTTGGTGTATAGAGCCAAAAAGATTAGAATTGTGTCGATGTCCCAATATTTATGGACCTGACTGTATATTTTTTTTTTGCTGGCATCCACCTAGTTAGTATTCATTACACAAATAAAGTAATTGATAGCTTTAAATCCGGGGAGTCTTCCTATTTATTTTGTACTTACATTGCTGATTTTTTCTTTACTGGGAGTTCCCATCTTAGCTCTGTGCATGTGAAGCCCACTCGTACCCTCCTCGAGTCTCTTCCTGGATAAGTTGCATGTTGGGTAACCAGCATGCACCTCCCAATCTCGAGTGTATGTCTCATTGCCATAACAATAGGCAGAGACGGAGGAAGGTTGTTATGGCAACATAAATAACATGTCTCTCCCCCACAAAATCGCGTCATTTCCTGCCTGGGTATAACGCGATTTTACAGCTCAGGGATGCCCACTGACTCATGGGAAATGATGACTCCTCCCATGAGCCCAGGTGAGGCAGGAAGTGATGTGCAGTGCTGCGGATCAGGAAGTGGAAGATTACAGGGACCCCAGAGCCACAAGGCACTTAGGGTGAGTATATATATATATATTTTTTTTAAATAGGTGATTCATCATGCATAGAGGATTTGAAATATATAAAGATGTATTTGTGGGTGGAACTCCGCTTTAAGTAATGACAAAGCTATCACTGAATAAGCAGGTCCATAGCAGACATGTGAAATTTGTTCTGGTCCATAAGGAGTGAACAGGTGTGAGAGGTGAAATGGTTAAGTCCTATTACCTTCTGCTCCCCAAGCCTGGGACAATGTTGTCCATCACCTTACTTGTCTTGGAAGGTTAGTTTAGTATAACTGTATTTAGCAAAAATTGAACTGAAGTTTTACACTACAGTGTAAAAAAAGTAACAAAAACCTTTTAATCAGTCCTTCCTAGGGATGAGCCATTGGTTCAGTCCAACCCTAGCTTCAGACTGAACACTGAGTATTTGGGGCGCTAAAACTTTTTCCCATCTGCCCCCCCCCCCCCCCGGTTTGGCGGAAGCTGATTATTGTATATATATATATATATATATATATATATGCGATATTTCTACCACTTCTATATATTACATCTTCCCACTGTCACTGTGCCATGACAGCCCTATGGCTATTCATCTCGGCACTGTCTTCTACTGTAGTCTGCCCGCATTACCCCATCTGCCCAAGCCTAGGGTCACATCAGAAGCATTATATGGACACTTATTCTGGATGGAGACATGCTTTAAGGACTTTGCAGGCTGGACCTGGCTTTTAGCAGTTGGTGTGCAGTAAATAGTAGGGTACCATTGGACTTGATGATACAAGAGGACTGTTAGTGCTGACAAGGTATTTATTACTTCCACAGTCCTGCACACACCTCTCTGGAATGCACTGGTAAGCTATTTGGCTTATATAAGACTATAGCTATAGCTGACAAGCCGAGTATATTGGTGGGGGTAGTGTGGTGTTAACTGAGAGGGTAGGTGGGTGGTTTCCGGGGGAAAAGTTGGAAAAGGGAGAGTGTGGGGAAGACTGCTTTTGGAGGGAGAGTGCTTTTGGGTGGGGGTTCCATTAATGGTCCACTCACCATTAGGCTGTTTGAGTTTTATGCCCAATAGATTATTATTTTCAATAAAGAATTTGTGGTAAGCCTCTTGTAGGTGTCATATCCTTGGTGGGTCCTTTTATATATTTATGCATGTTGGAGACATCTCCCCTTATACATATAGGGTTGTAGGCACCGCAACTTTCAAAAAAAAAAAACAATTGGGGTTTTTGTTCTGCACCTATTTGTGGTTGTACTACTCTGCATGAAAACTTATCACACCACTGATACCTGCCGCTGTGCCGGCTTCTTTCTTTGGATCAAGGGTTCATGAGGTCTCAGCAACCATTCAACAGTTGGATTATTGGGGGAGGTAGAAGCATTTGTTTCCAATGATAACATCTGAGGGTAAAGCAGGATGTAGAAAACAGCAATAACATAAAGGTGATGTTCTGATGAACAAAGAAAAACAAAGACTGAGCCATCTCCATTCATCAAGAAGCTAAAGTCAAGTCACCCCACAGCTAGAGATTCTCCTGGGTTCCAAACCTTAGAGAGGACCCCGGCTGGACTTACTGTATTCAAGGCATGGAAGACAAACGTATAGGCCCAAAAATCAGTCAGAGAGTACGAGTCTCCTAGAAATCTCTCTTTTATCTTCTCCCATGGATATTCCCGTTGAGTCTCCCATTTCATTCGCTCACGTAACCGATTCTCCAGATCTTTCATGCGTGAAAAGTCTGACCAGTTTTTTTTCGAATACAGAGAGGACATACACCTGGAATATTAAAGTAAAAAGTTGGATGTTTGATACGTAAGGTATTTATTTAACATTGTCTGGATGAAAATTGTCCTCCGTTTGTTGTTTAATCACTTGACGTCCTGAGGCCGTGTTGAAACGCCCCAGACTTCAAGTGGTTGAAGCAATCTCATGGCTGCAGCTTCATAAGTTTGGTGTCAATTTTTTCAACCAGTGTTCATCTGTTTGGTAAAAGTGATCCGGGCGGTTCTACATCCTCCCGATCACTTTTACAGTAGTCAGAAGGACAGCTGTCCTTCATCGCCACCCACCCCCCCCCCCCCCCCAATGGTTGATCACTGGCTCTCCCGTTCCTCCAGGGAACTAAAGACCACTGAAACATTTCTCATCCATTAAGCAGGAGGAGATGAAGGAACATGCATTTCCTTATCTCCCCTGCAAGTAATGAAGCTGAAAGCGGTGATGATTTCATCATATCGGTTTCACGGCTGTCATTCCCCAGCTACTGTAGCAGGGAAAGCAGGTAATAAAGCCTTATCTGTGCTTGATTTAGCTGCAGTGAAGGCAGAGGAAACAATGGGGATGTCTCCACAAAGAGGGCTTGTCACTTGCCTATGCTGTTACATAGGGGACTTGTTAGCCCCCTTGTTACAGCAAAAAAGTTAAATGATAAAAAAGCGTAAGAAAATGAAATAGTTAAAAAATAAATAAAAATAATTTAAAAACAAATTAAATCACCCCGCAGATGTGCGCAATTTTAAGTTTTGACATGTTTGGTATCTCTTTACTCGATGCAACCCCATCTTTTATAGTTTACCAAAAAGGTACGTGTATGCAATGAAACATTTTTTTTTGTGTAAATATGAGTTTGATAAACAGCTGCGCAAATATCGCTTAAAATAAAATATTGCAAGAGCCACAATTTTTTTCTACAAGATATCTTATTTCAGAAAAGAAAACACAGTATACATGGTTCAAAGTAAATAGTATAACGTGCAGTGCTTAATAACTTATTACGAATATCACATTAGTGAAAAAAATAGTATTGAATATTAAACCATAGGTAGGTGTGATCCCAAATCTGGGACATCATATAAATAAACTTATACGTGAATAGCTAAATAAATAGATAGATGTACAGTATCTCACAAAAGTGAGTACACCCCTCCCATTTCTTCTATCTTTTCATGTGACAACACTGAAGAGCTGACACTTTGCTACAATGTAAAGTAGTGAGTGTACAGCTTGTATAACAGTGTAAATTTGCTGCCCCCTCAAAATAACTCAACACACAGCCATTAATGTTTAAACCGCTGGCAACAAAAGTGAGTACACCTCTAAGTGAAAATGTCCAAATTGGGCCCAATTAGCCATTTTCCCTCCCCGGTGTCATGTGACTCATTAGTGTTACAAGGTCTCAGGTGTGAATGGGGAGCAGGTGTGTTACATTCAGTGTAATCGCTGTCATACTGGTCACTAGAAGTTCAACATGGCACCTCATGGCAAAGAACTCTCTGAGGGTCTAAAAAAAGAATTGTTGCTCTACATAAAGATGGCCTAGGCTATAAGAAGATTGCCAAGACCCTGAAACTGAGATGCAGCGCGGTGGCCAAGACCATACAGCGGTTTAACAGGACAGTTAGCACTCAGAACAGCGCCTCGCCATGGTCAACCAAAGAAGTTGAGTGCCGTGCTCAGCGTCATATCCAGAGGTTGTCTTTGGGAAATAGACGTATGAGTGCTGCCAGCATTGCTGCAGAGGGTGAAGGGGTGGGGGGTCAGCCTGTCGGTGCTCAGACCATACGCCGCACACTGCATCAAATTGGTCTACATGACTGTCGTCCCAGAAGGAAGCCTCTTCTAAAGATGATGCACAAGAAAGCCTGCAAACAGTTTGCTGAAGACAAGCAGACTAAGGACATGGATTACTGGAACCATGCCCTGTGGTCTGATGAGACCAAGATAAACTTATTTGGTTCAGATGGTGCCAAGCGTGTGTGGCGACAACCAGGTGAGGAGTACAAAGAAAAGTGTGTCTTGCCTACAGTCAGGCATGGTGGTGGGAGTGTCATGGTCTGGGGCTGCATGAGTGCTGCCGGCACTGGGGAGCTACAGTTCATTGAGGGAACCATGAATGCCAACATGTACTGTGACATACTGAAGCAGAGCATGATCCCCTCCCTTCAGAGACTGGGCCGCAGGGCAGTATTACAACATAACGACCCCAAACACCTCCAAGACAACCACTGCCTTGCTAAAGAGCTGAGGGTAAAAAAGATGGACTGGCCAAGCATCTCCAGACCTAAACCCTATTGAGCATCTGTGGGGCCTCCTCAAATGGATGGTGGAGGAGCGCAAGGTCTCTAACATCCACCATCTCTGTGATGTCGTGGAGGAGGGGAAGAGGACTCCAGTGGCAACCTGTGAAGCTCTGGTGAACTCCATGAGGGTTAAGGCAGTGCTGGAAAATAATGGTGGCCACACAAAATATTGACAGTTTGAGCCCAATAGGGGTGTACTCACTTTTGTTGCCAGCGGTTTAGACATTAACCACTTTCCGACCGCCGATCGGCATCTGACGGCGGCAAAGTGGTTCGTTCCCGCAAAACGCCGTCATACGACGGCAGCTGCGGGATCGAGCTTAGTGAGCGCGCGGGCGCCACCGGAGGCGCGCCCGCGCGCTCACTGTGTTCAGGGAGGGCCAGGGAGCGGGTGCGGCGGCTTCGATTGCCGCCAGGCTACCCGCGATGGCCCCCCCGAGCGGAGGAACGGAGGTCCGTGTATGTAAACATACTCTGTGTGAAGGGGGAAGGGCTGTGATCACAGCCTTCCTGTATACGAAAGCTGTGACCACTTCCCTTCCCCTGCTAGGGCAGTCCCCCATACAGTTAGAACACGCCCAGGGAACATAGTTAACCCTTAGAGCGCCCCCTGCAGGTTAACCCCTTCACTGCCAATGACATTTACACAGTAATCAGTGCATTTTTATAGCACTGATCGCTGTATAAATGCCAATGGTCCCAAAAAAGTGTCAAAATGGTCCGACATGTCCGCTGAAATATCGCAGTACCGCTAAAAATCGCAGATCGCTGCCATTACTAGTAAAAAAAAAAAAAAACCCCAAAAATGAATTCTCATCATCCGTAAACGCGACCACTTTTGCGCAAACCAATCAATAAACGCCGATTGCAATTTTTTTTATCACAAATATGAGGAAGAATATAAATCGGCCAAAAACGGTGAAAAAAAATTTTATATTTTTTTTTTATTTGTATTTTAGCAAAAAGTAAGAAATTTGTGATTTTTGCAAAATTGTCGCTCTTCTTTTGATTATAGCTGTGATCAGAAATGACGCAGCGGTGATCAAATACCACCAAAAGAAAGCTCTGTTTGTGGGAAAAAAAGGACGCAAATTTCGTTTGGGTACAACGTCGCACGACCGCGCAATTTTCAGTTAAAGCGACGCAGTGCCGAATCACAAAAAGGGCTCCGGTCCTAAAGCTGGAAATCCTTCCGGGGCTGAAGTGGTTAATGGCTGTGTGTTGAGTTATTTTCAGGGGACAGCAAATTTACACTGTTATACAAGCTGTGAGGGGTGTACTCTTTGTGAGATGCTGTATAAAGTGTCCAGTGCAGCAAACAAAACTGTCGGTATTAGAAATGCCAACAGTAAAAAGTGTTCAATATAAAAATCAGTTGATATAATCTAAATGCCTATCATAAATTCATAAGTGATTAAACAAATAAATAAGTGAATATATAAAGTGTCCAGTGCAGCAAATAGACTAAAGTGTCAACAGTGAAAATTGTCCAATACAAAAGTCAGCTGATATCATCCAAATTGCAACGAGTGAAAGGTGTCCAAAGTGCCTCTTAGTAGAACTGCACAACAGGGCCATCATAATACATGGGCACCACTGGGCACTGCCCAGGGGCCCCAAGTGTATGGGGGCCCCATGATAATCTTGCATTTCACCAGATTTGCCAACTGTCCCGGATTTGCTGGGACAGTCACGTTTTTAATAAGCTGTGCCAGGATGGCCATGTCCCAGGCAGCATCCCAGAACCTGTGCCGTCCTGATCCCAGTATTGTGCCCTTATCATTCCCCCCCTAGTATTGAAAGTACCAATAATAATATGTGTTAAATTCTATCAGCTATTTAACTTCAGAGAGTAGGTGTGTAAATTGGGGCAGGCTGGTAGAGACCCCAGTGCAATACTTTGCCCAGGGACCCATGGTGAAATTAAGACGGCCCTGCTGCACAAATCCAGTGACAATCCGGTAACCACTGTGAATGGTAACACCGCCACCATATATGGTAATACGCTTACCAGAATTATAAGGGTGTTGCTAAGGGGTGGCTATTGGGGCTATGGCCCCGAGTCTGTGGCCCATAGCCCCGAGTCTTTTACCAGGTGGGTGCAGCCCCACAATTAGCAGATATTAGCTTTCCCCATGACTCAGAATCCAGAAACGTCAGTGCAGCACTAGATGAAAGTTGCAAGGGTCTGTCAGGAGTCCAGAAACTCGTTAACCTTTTATACACACACACTAATTACAAGCAAACAGATTGCAGGTGAGGATGGTTACCTTTAACAGCCATTCAAACCCCTTTGTGCCAACTTGTGTGCATGTCATCAGGTAAAAATCACCAGGGTATGTAAACTTTTGATCAGAGTCATTTGGGTAGTTTCTGTTGTCATTATGATATAAAAAGAGTAAACACAGTTGATTGATAATAAATGGCTTCAGCCAAACACCAACCATGCGTGAAAGAAATGTTTTTGTGTTCTCATTCATATTCTCTGGAAAATGGCCAAGAAATCTTAAATTCTGCCAGGGTATGTAAACTTATAAGCACAACTGTATGTAACGATATATATATATATATATATATATATCTCCTATGACTTTCTTTTTTCTTTACTTCGCTGCTATGGGCTCTAGCCCCAGATCTTTTGTAGACCTAGCAACGCCCCTGCCTGTATCACTCCACCTGCAAGGATCTCTTCCACTGGGATAGCTTTTGATCTTTTTGGAGCCACACCAACCTCACCACACATGGATATCTCCCCAAGACTTTAACTCAACATCTCCTCAGACATGAAGATCCCAACAGTTGTGCAAGCAAAAAGAAGCTCCATAAGGATAACATTTATTTAAAAACTAGAAAACTTACATCACACATGTGACACCCCAGAAGACGTCTAATGAGACAAAACTAGTTGGGTTGGCGCTGTACCCAGGCCATTGTGCGATCTATGTATTTTAAGCTATTGAATTCTTCTGTGATGTAAGTTTTCTCATTTTTAAATAAACGTTATCCTTATGGTTTTACACTACGTGGAGCTTCTTTTTGCTTGCACAACTGTTGGGATCTTCATGTCTGAGGAGATGTTGAG
>BLSH010349064.1:15537-25972 GCA_018402905.1 Glandirana rugosa | reverse complement strand
CACCCTTTCAGTAAAATAATACTTTCTAAGATTAGTTTTGAACTTCCCCCCAGTTAGTTAGAGGCCATGTCCCCATGTTCTTGATTTTGGTTTCATATTGAAAAGACTGCCCTCCTGAACCTTATTCACCCCCTTGATGTATTTAAAGGTTTCAATCATGTCTCCCCTCTCCCTTCTTTCCTCCAGACTGTACATATTAAGTTCCTGAAGTCGCTCTTGATATGTTTTATCCCCCAGGCCTTTCACCATTTTTGTTACCTGTCTCTGAACTCGTTCTATTTTATCAATATCTTTTTGTAAGTGAGGTCTCCAGAACTGGACACAGTATTCTAAGTGAGGTCTCACTAAAGATCTATATAGAGGAATCAGAACCTCCTTCCTCCTGCTGGTGATCCCTCTACTGATACATCCCAGAATTCTATTTGCTTTTCCCACTGCCTGGTTACACTGTTTGCTCATTTTGCAATCATCTGAAATAATCATTACTCCAGTTGATTTCAGTGTAGTTAAAATCCCCCATTATTATCACTGTCCCAGCCCTTGCAGCTCTTTCTGTCTGTGCAAGGAGCAGAGTCACCACCTCCTCTTTAAAATTGGGAGGTCTATAACAAACTCCAATGATAACCTTTGTAGTGTGCACACCCATATGCAGATCTACCCATAATGCTTCAGACTCATCACACTCTCCATCAACTAAGTCCTCGTTCACACTCGCTTTGAGATCACTTCTCACATAGAGACAGACACCACCACCCTTCCGTTTTACCCTGTCTTTCCGAAAGAGAGCATAGCCAGGAATATTAATAGCCCAGTCATGTGAAGAATGAAGCCAAGATTCAGCTATACCAATCAAATCATAGTTCTCCTCATGCACCAGAGCTTCCAACTCACCTATTTTGCTTGGCAGACTCCTGGCATTGGTGAACAAACACTTTAATTCACTGTCACATTTTGCACATGTATCTTACATATTTTTAATTTTAGTACAAACAGTACCATTTCCAATGGTTTATTGTAACATGGGAACCTTCATATCATCTTTCTTTGCCCTCCCCCATCTTACCCCATTCCACCCACCAATAGGGGCTGACCCCTGTCTGACCTGTCTCCCCCATTATAATATAATGCACCCTCCCCCCTCAGTCCTAGTTTAAATAGGAGGATAGATGTCCTCCTCCTACAAGAAACGAATTTTCCGGACTCATACAGCCCCTTGTTCATCCACCACAAGTTTCCAACTTTCTATCTCGCTAATGCAATGGAAAAAAAAAGGGGGTAGCTATCTTGTTCTCCAAAAAGATCTCTTTCACCTATTCTCATACTTTCAAAGTCCAAGAAGGTTGTTATATCCTAGTCAAAGGCCACATCAATGGTTTCCTGTACTCCTTCATCTCGTATTATGCACCAAACCTAATACAGCTAGCCTCCAAGCTGAAGCACGAAAAGCAGATCGACATAACGAACCTAGAAAAACAATTCAAACTTCTCAGCAAACAACATAAACAAAGCCCTTTCTCTACATTCCTTGCCAAATTGGAACCAACCAGACTCTCTCTCAATCTAGCCTTGACTTTGAATGCAGAAAAGAACATCGGATGGCAAAATGCTCGTTATTATTTAAAGGGAGATAAAATGGGAACCCTATTAGCTTCCAAACTGACTCCAAAACTAAAGACCTATTCTCTACCCAAAATCAAAACTAACACAGGAGCCCTCTTCCTGAATCCAAAAAAATCCTTGAAGCCTTTTATATTACACTATACGCAAAAGAGGACACTGCCTCCCAGAATGAAATGGATACATTTATAAAAGATGTACCACTCCCTACCCTCTCGGACTGCCACCGGTCAACTCCAGAGTCTCTTATTTTGGAAACAGGAATTCTAGGGGTAATCAAGAATTTACATTCTGGCTCTGATCCGGGCCCTGACGGCTTCATGGCTCCTTATTATAAAATATTCCAAGATGTCCCCCCCTTATCTGGCCTGGTTATTCAGTTCCTTAGGAGATGGCAAACCCTTAGATCCTGCTGCAACCAGACTTCCATATTGATTATACTGAAGCTGGGCAAGGTCCCAAGCATGGTTGGAAATTACAGCCTGATATCGTTGATTAACAATGATTTGAAAAACATGACAAAATCCTCTCCAACCGACTGGTATCCTTCATAGGCAAATACGTTCATAAGGATCAAGTCGGTTATATACCGAGCCGGCAGGGACCGGACCAGATAAGGAGGGTGGTGGACATTATTTCTTTGATGACATAAGTTTGGGATGGTGGACCCCCCCCCAGGAAGGATTCATGTTGTCAATTGACCTTAAAAAGGCCCTTGCCACTCTCACCTGGCCATATTTATATTTTATTCTTAAATAATGGCAGTTCGGCCCTAAATTTCTTAATATCCTCACACATAAGTGCACATGTTTTGCGGACGACGTGCTCCTGTTTGTGACTTCCCCACTAATCTCAACCCCAAATATTACACACCTACTCAATAGATTCAGACGGGTAGCTGACAAAGCCTATTGCCTTAAATATTTCCACTCCTTCTCCTCTATTAGTCCCCTTGAAGTCTCACTTCCCATTTGAATGGAGTGATGTCTCTATTTCCTACTTGGGCATACACCTCACAAACTCGATAAGTCTCCTCTATAAACACAACTACCCCCCTATTCAAGAAATTACAAGAGGACCTCTCATAATGGTCCTCATTCAAGCTCTCTTAGATAGAATTAATGCAATCAAGATGAACCTCTTGCCCCGCTTCCTATACTTATTTTGTTCCCTACCCATCCCTTTAATTAGACAGGATCTTTCCAGGTTTCAATCCAATCTAGGGGAAAAAAGGACATTGGTTCTCTAAACAAGTGTTAGGCAGACAAAGGAAAAAAGGAGGACTAGGTTTGCCTAACCTCTGGTGGTACTACCAGGCAGCCCAATTAAACCAATTTTCTATTATTTATATAAGAGGCACAAAACCTGACTGGGTCGACATGAAACGGCAATCCCTCAAAAAACTCTGGACTTCCTGGTTTGGTGCCCCCCTAAATCTCGTCCTGCTATACTTTCTCCAACTTAAATCTAACAAAATAGCTTCCTCTGGTGTCCGCTTGCTCACATTTTCCATAATCCTAACTTTCCCCCAGGCCTGAACATTATGGCATTCAAGTGATGGCTGGACAAGGGGCTGTACAGAATAGGAAACTTCTTTAACTACAATAGACCCATCAGTTTGCAATATTGTTCCAATAAACTTTGAGATGCCCCCCACGGAAAGATTTTGCAATTCACAATTATATCATTTCCTCCACTCCATCTGGACCTCGGAGCCAGGTCCCCTCATTACCACATACTACGAACAGTGGTGCGCAGAAATTAAGGACCTCTATGGGGGAATATCTCTTATTTAAGCATCCCTAGCAGAACCCAAGGAGAAAGCACCTTTCATGATGAACTGGGAGCATGACCTGGACATTACTTGGGACCTGGACACATGGCATCTCTGTTGCTCCCGATTGTTCCAAGGGATTCTCAATGTTGGCCTAATGGAAGCCAATCTCAAGGTGATCTCTTGCTGGTATTTGGTCCCTACTTGTTTAGCAAAACTGTATTCCTCAGTTTCTCCACTTTGTTTCAGGGAGTGTGGTCATCTGGGTACTCTGCTTCACACGCTCTGGGAATGTCCCAAAATCCGAGGCTTTTGGAATCAGATTTTCCATCTGATTCTAAAAATCACAGGCATCTCAATTCTTCAAGACCCTCAGGTGACTCTACTGAATCTGAGGGTCCCAGATACTCCCAGGTGTTCACAATCCTTGATTTTCTATATCTAACTGGGGGCCAAGATCACTCTAGCTCGAAATTGGAAATCTCCCATGGTCCTGCTCCAACAGGTTAAACAGAAAATCCAGTTGATAATGTCCCAAGAAAAAATAACCAGCACCATCCTCGACAATTCCCAAACATTAAAAAAATATGGTAACCTTGGGCTAAATATTTAGGAGTTTTCATTTAAACTCAACCCCCCCCCCCCCCTTATGACCAGGTCTTTATACACTCCGAAATCTGGTTCTACATACAAATCTCACTCATCCCCTCCTTCCGCGTAGGTCCCTTTCTATCTTCACAATTCCATCACCTCAGATCCCTTTGCTTTCTATCCCCTCCATCTGAGATTTCCTCTATGACAAGCTCCCTCACGGGAATGGAGGGATGACTAAAGAGAATCTATATCAGGCTAGCTTTCATACTTGGCAATGCTGGCCCACTTATTTCTCTTTTGCAATTTTCACTATTGGTTCAGCAATTTAATTGATCTCTTGTCAGCTAAACATAGGTCCCATTAAGGCAATTACTATTCAAACCATGAATATTCCATGGGCCCAGATTAGTCTAAGTGATTCTCTACTTATAAGGTTTGTTTTCTCTTTGTTATTTTGGCTGCCACTGAGGCATGGGTACCACCAAGCTCTTCCAGCCTCCTTTTTGGAGCTCGAGCCGCAACAGGGCTGGTCGGGGGGGGGGGGCGCTCCCAGTCCTTAAGATACAGTATGTGTATTTGATGGCATTGCAATGTATCAAGTCGCATCTATGTGCGTCTTTGTTACCCTGGAAAATTTAATAAACATTATTAAAAAAAAAAAGAATTGTACATACAGTATGTTTGTTTATGCACTAAAAACAGAAGTTTAGTTTTCACATATTTGCAAATACATGCATAAGCTGCAGAGCCACTTCTAGACACCCTAGTATTATCTTCAGTCCTAACCCCTTCACTGCCCTCACCTATAACTGGCTTTCGCAGCAAGGATTACATGGAAGGGTGAAACATGTGATTGACAGCAGCTGGAGCTAATGGGTCCCACTGCTCTGTGAGCCAATGAGGACAAAGAAAACCAGGAGAGCCTCTGATCTCACTGGATCAATATGGGGCTCAGGTAAGTATAAGGAGGGGCTGAGGAGGGAGCTGCACCCAGAATTTTTTTTACTTTAACCACTTCCCATCAGGGCCAATTCTGGCTCTTCTCTCCTACATGTAAAAATCATAATTTTTTTCTAGAAAATTACCCAGAACCCCCAAGCATTATGTAAGTTTTTTTAGCAGAGACCTTAGAGAATAAAAGGGCGGTTGTTGCAACTTTTTATGTCACACGGTATTTGCGCAGCAATTTTTTAAACGCTTTTTTGGGAAAAAAACAGTTTCATGAATTAAAAAAAACATTTTGTTGTTTAAAGTGAAACATGTCATGCTTTAAAATTGCACACACGACTCAGGGGGGCGTGGCCGGCTGCAGTCAGTAATGGATGCCTGACTGCTCTTCTGCTCTCAGCCTGGAACTTCCAGCCACTGACAAGCACCAAAGCTCTCACCCACCCCTCACTGTAATATAGAGAGAAGCGGAGGGACAGCATCAGCCACAGAGCGCCGGAGGCAGAGCAAGCGCCATCTTTCCCAAGCCTGGCACTACATGCAACCCACGGCCGCGGAGGTGTCGGGTGGACAGGTGAGCACTCTCTCCCCCCTGCACCAGCACTTAGCCCGCTCCCTCTTCCCACCACCGCACAGTGGAGTGTAAAGGCATAGACCGTACGATTCGGACACGGAGCAGCTCCCCGCTCAGCCACCCAACAAGCCCTGCTGCATCCCTCACCATCTGGGCCCTAGCCGCACAGACACTCGGCCGTACTACCACCATCAGGCTCCTTACAGCCTCTTCTCCCTGTCCGGATGGATAGTGGAACGGATGTTGGAACAATCCCCACAGTAGGCCGCAGCACAGCCTCCATTCAAGAAAGCGGCTGCCATCTTGCAGCCTACACAACTCCTGCAGACTCTCCCGTTGCCATCCGCTCACCTTCTGGACAACTACAAGCATAGGGACACTGCAAGTACCCCAGCATCCTTTCTCCTCAGTCCAGCCGCGATCCATACTTTCGGTGCGGGGCTAAGACCCAGGAGGGCAACAGATTATAAAACAGCGGGCAGGAAGGCTGCCATCTTAAGGCCCGTGACTCTCCAGCGGCCGAATCTACCATCATCAAGGTTGGGAGCAACCTGCTACATCGAGAGAACACCCTCATCCACACTCCCACAGCCTCCTCTCTCAGTCCACCCAAGTATTTCCGCTGCCCCTGTGTGACAGGCCATCATACCTGCGGCTCTCGGCCACCTCAGCCTCCAAAGGTCATCATACCAGCCACAGAGGGCAAACTACTCCATGGCTGCTCCCCCTGTTTGCCTGATGAGCAACCCTGCTCTGTGAGCTGCAATCCTCCTTGAAAAACGCAACATTCACCTCAAGACAGCATCTCTTCAAGCGCCATTTTAGGTACAGGAAGCCGCCATCTTGGGCCTTATCACTCAACACGCCACCTTGAAGGTAGCCCGGCCACAGTCTACTGCCCAAGCTCTTCTAACCAGGGCTGTACCCTGCTCAAGCCACCCTGCTCAGACAGCTGCGCACTGCCGGGAAAAGAAAGCAGTCTTGTGCGCGCAACTGTCACTCAGCCTCCACGGTCACCTACTACGAAGCACTACCAGCCGAATCAGGGGAAAAGTGGTATGCCCAACACGAAAACTTCCCAACAGGGTTCTCATCGCCGTATATCAGATTTTTTCGCTAAAGACAACATGCAGCAATCCCAAACCGGATCTATCACGTCTTTGCCTCCTATGTCCTCCCCGGCACCAGCAGAGCTGCAGGTAACTGCCGCCTCTCCTGAGGAGATGGACAGTTGAATGAAATGCCGGCTGAACTGGGGAATCATATCCCCTCCTCCTCCGCAACAGGAATGACTGAGATCTCAACCGCCCACCAGAGGTTGCCCTTCCTCATATCGCACCCCAGATCGGGTTCAACACCACGGTCCATGAGTCCATCAGCAAGGCAGACATCATCTGTGCCCAAGAGACACATTTTGCTGCATCTAAGCCGCCCAACTGTAGCCACAAATTATTCCCCCTCTGCTTTATGGCACATGCACCCAAGAAAAAAGCAGGGGTCTTAATAGCTATGCGCTCCTCAGTGGCATTTAGATTATTACATTCCGAAATTGACCCTTTGGGAAGGTTCATTATACTCCATGCCACCTTTAATGACCAAACGCTGACTCTGGTCAATATCTATACCCCTAACACCCAGCAAGGTTCATTCTACCAATCTGTTATAGGAAAATTGGCACCCTTTAGACAGCACCCCCTCATTATATGCGGGGACTTTAATCAGGTAGTGGTCTCAACCTTAGACTCCTCTAATCCCTTGCAGAAAAAATCCGCTGTCCTTTACAATCTCCTCTCCTCTGAGGACCTGTATGACCCGTGGCAATGTCTTCATGGCACTGAAAAGGACTTCACCTTCTATTCACATACACACAAAGCTTATTCCAGGATAGACATGTTTCTGGTGGATAAACTCACGCTTCAGGCAGTACAAGAGACCACGATTGGCAATATTACTTGGTCCGACCATGCCCCTAGCTTGCTCAAAGTGTTCCCCCCAGATCACGTGCCCATGGGCAAAAGATGGAGACTTAAAACCTCCCTATTGTCTAATCCGATCTACCAGAGACATGTCGAATCTGCGATAAAAGAGTACTTCCAGCATAATGCCAATTCTGTTAGCAACCCTTTTACATGTTGGAATGCCCACAAGGCGGTGATGAGAGGTCTGCTCATAAAGTTTGGAGCCCAGGACAAACGGAAACGTACTGCCACCACAGTTATACTCCTACAATAAATTAGCACCCTTGAAAAAGCACATAAGGTGACACCATCTCCCTCCTTGGAACAGGACTTAACTTTTGCTAGGAAATCCCTGAGTGACCACCTACACTCAAATTTCGACCTGGCCCTGAAAAGGCTAAGACTCAATTTCTATGCCCACCATAACAAACCAGGGGCCCTCCTCACAAAGCAGCTCAAAAGGCACTTAGTCCATGAAAAGATCCCATACCTGTTCTCTACGGATCAGAAGCGCCTTTCTAACCCTAAAGACATAGCTGATCGGTGCAGTCAATTCTATGCAAAACTGTATAACTTAGCCTCCTCAGGTGCAGCTGAGGCGCCCACCCCACGTGACATAGCACATTTCCTAGACCATCTGAAATTACCTTCCCTCACCCATGAGCAACTGGTAAACATCTCGGAACCCTTTACCGAAATAGAGATCAATAGCGCCATAGGCTCCTTACCACTTCACAGGGCTCCTGGTCCGGATGGCCTCTGTAACGAATACTATAAACAATTTAGACACACATTGAACCCATTCCTCTGCCATTCATTTAATCACACTTTGCTGACAGGTTCCATTCTGGAGGAAGCTCTGGAAGCTACTATAACCACCATCCCTAAACCGGGCAAACCTTCAGAAGATCCAGCCAGTTATAGGCCAATATCACTGCTTAATACAGACATAAAGCTGTTTGCCAAACTCCTTGCAACCAGCATAGCCACAGTAATCCCTCACCTAGTACATCCGGATCAAGTAGGATTTATGAACAGGAGGCAGGTATCCGATGGCACTAGGAGGTATATTAGTTTACTCCAATGGGTGGAGCACAGTCGAATGCCTTCTCTGTTCATCTCCTTGGATGCAGAGAAGGCATTTGACAGAGTCGATTAGAACTTCCTACAGGCAGTTCTAGCAGGGCTGCCCTCTACAAAATTAACTACACTAAGTCTGCCATGATAGGCGTTAATTTAGACACTAAAACCAAACAAAACCTCACTAGATTGACAACCTTTTCCTGGGCTCTAGACTCCACACTCCCCTACCTGGGCATTTCTCTGACCACGCCTTCCTCGCGTTTGCTACCACTAAATTAGACTCAGCTGCTGAGCAAACTTCAAAAGGTGTTACATGACCTTAAACATGTCCAGGCCTCGTGGGCAGTACGCATTGCACTTTCCAAAATGTACCTGTTGCCTCACATCCTGTATTGCTTTCGGACACTACCTATACCTTTCCTCTGTTCACAGCTAGATAAACTACAAGCAATAGTATCATCCTTCAAATGGAATGGTAAGCAGCCTAGGCTCAAGAGAGCGACTCTCTGCTCTTCCATTGCCTCTGGAGGCATGGGGGCACCCAATATCACAGCCTATTATAAAATAACCATCCTGGAACAAGCTAAAAGTTGGTGGGCTCCAGTGACCCAATTTCCATGGCTACAAATCGAAAAAGCAGTCCTTGCAACCACTCCTAAGCTAACACTCTCGGCACTACTGGTACAGAATTATAAGCAACACACTTTTCTGCACACTATCAACGCTACAATCAGGACGTTGCATTTGGTCCTATAAGCATCAGGAGGAATGTCACCTATGGTACTGAAAGCTCTGCCGCTGTTGTCGCTGCAATCTATATTGCCTGACATTGTCCTAACCAACTGGTTTGCACTATGCTTCAAATGCAATACCAACCCTACAGTGAGTGGCATATCTTACTATTATAAATTACTAACCAGCATCCCAGCCACCAATAAAACCCAAGCCATGCTGAAGTGGGAACACCAACTCCACCACACATACACACAGCAGCATTGGCTCCTGGCCTTACAATGCCCTCTGAAGTTCTCCAAATGTCTCACCCATTGGAAAGGCATACACAAAATATACCACAATTGATATCTCATCCCTACTAAACTGGCTAAAATCTACTCTTCTGCTACAGACAAATGCTGGAGGTCCTGCGGACAAAAGGGTAAAGTATGCATATTTGGTGGTCGTGCCCTAAACTGTTCCCCTTATGGCAGGATATTACCAAACTACTGACAGATTTGATTCACAGGCCACTAACTCTCTCCCTGCAATTGATCCTATTTGGGTTGGACTTTGATTCTTGGCCTTAATCTTTTCACGCTCTACTGACCCACATACTCATTGCCATTAGACTCTCCATAGCCAAAAATTGGAAGGCCCAAGCACCTCCATCTATAGTTGATGTACTCTCCTCCCTGAATGAACAGGTGACTATCTGAGCAAACTTCAAAAGGCGTTACATGACCTTAAACATGTCCAGGCCTCGTGGGCAGTACGCATTGCACTTTCCAAAATGTACCTGTTGCCTCACATCCTGTATTGCTTTCGGACACTACCTATACCTTTGCAATCGAATCCTCACCAACGTTCCTGACGAAAAAGCTAAACATCGGTACCTTTAACCCACTGACCTCGGGTGGTTGAAAATCGAACAAGGTCCTACCAATAAAATATTATCCGACACTATAACCCACGGGGGTACGGAGGTCTCCGTTACCTTCTCGTCTCTCAGCGAGAGAACTCGGATCCGACGAATGGTAAGGTAAACTTCCTACTATGATAACGAACATCAAATAGATCGACACTTGTCTCCTTTCCATATCCATCACAGGCTTTCGTTATGTCCTACACTCCGTTGTCCATGTAAAACCTTTCACGTTACGCATGACGGGT
>BLSH010349063.1:9200-23394 GCA_018402905.1 Glandirana rugosa | reverse complement strand
ATGGATCTCATGGGACCAGTAGTAAAATCTGCTCGGGAACACCAGCACATCCTGTTGATACTGGACTATGCAACCCGCTATCCTGAGGCTATACCCTTGTGGAATTCCTCCACTAAGACTATGGCCAAGGAACTGGTCCAGGTGTTTAGTCGGGTGGGGATCCCTAAAGAAATCCTGACAGATCAGGGTACCCCGTTCATGTCCAGAGTGACCAGAGAATTGTGTAAATTGTACAAAATTTCCCATCTCCATACCTCTCTTTATCATCGCTAAACTGACAGTCTGGTGGAAAAGTATAACAAGACCCTCAAGAGTATGCTAAAAAAGGTGGTGGATAAAGATGGGCGAAATTGGAATTTTTTGCTGCCGTACCTCATGTTTGCCATACTAGAGGTTCCATAGGCATCTACGGGGTATCTACCCTCTGAACCCTTGTATGGTAGACATCCCCGGGGGCTGCTAGATGTCACAAAGGAGATGTGGGAGGGAGAGGCCACCCCCTATAGAAGCGTCATAGTCTCCTTGATGCAGGATCGAATTGCAGCTGTCCTGCCCCTTGTAAGAGAGCATATGGAGCAAGCCCAGGAGGCCCAGAGAAGGGTTTACAATCGGGTTGCCAAAACCCAAACTTTCAACCCTGGGGACAGAGTGCTGGTGCTAGTCCCCATGGTCAAAAGTAAATTCCTGGGGGGGGGCGTGGCCTGACAGCGTATGTCCCTTTCGCTCCGTCCATTACTCCTGAAACACGCTGATCCTGTGACCCGAGAACGTTCCGCATCTTACTGAGGACTCGCTTAGGAAGCCTGGCACACAGCTGACCATGGCGCCGCCAAAAACTAAGCCAGATGCCCCCGCAAAGCTGGACAAATACCGCCGTCAGGAGCGGGAAGGCCCAGAGGAAGATGGCGACCCACCACAGGAGGTGAGAGAGAGGTGGAGACACAGTTAAGGTGCTAGAGGCCATATCCTCACTTCAAACAACACTAACCACCTTGATCGAGGAGATGAGAGTAGATATCTCCCTGATCCGGCAGGATATGCAACAATTAAGGGAAAAAGTCACCACCGCAGAAGTTAGGCTGATGGAGGTAGAGGGCGCGATTCCGCCATTACAGGCCTCTTCAGAGCACATGCAGCACCAAATCAATCAGATCCTAGCCAAACAAGATGACATAGAAAATAGGCTCCGCAGGTGCAATTTACGCTTTATTGGCCTACCAGAGGGGTCAGAAGGCAAAGACACCACGGCGTTTCTGGAGCAACTGCTGATTAACACATATGGCAGGGAGGCCTTTTCTGCCACCTTTGCAGTGGAGAGGGCTCATCGCATGCCTGCAAGACCCCCTACTCAGGGAGCCCCCCCCCCCACACACTTTTATTGACAAATTGCTAAATTACAAGGATCGGGATGCGGCCCTTCGTCTAGCACAAATAAAAGGCAATATTCCACTGGGCAATGTCAAGATAGCCAAATTTCCGGATTTTTCTATGGAGGTGCAAAAACGCAGACAGAACTTCGCTGAGGCGAAGAGACGCCTGAGAATCGCAAACTATAAATATTCTATGCTGTTCCCTGCACGTCTTCATGTCGAGGATGGGGACCGGGCTGTATTCTTTGAATCTCCTGAAGATGCCATCTCCTGCTTGGAGAGACATGACCGTAATGGAAGACCTAGTGACTAACAGCGAATAAACCCGGCGCAGTTATGGGGGGTGAGAAACAGAACATCACTCAGACTCCCCCCTAAAAAACTGGATCCCCCTGCCTTGAGGTGCTGCGGATATGGTCTTGCGCTTTAAAACCTCCAACAGCCCCTGATGCTAACATGACTTCTACTTCTCAGGGGGTCTTCCAGCAAGGTCCCTGCATACTCACCTTTTTTTCTGCCCCCAGTCACCTGTACAATTCTCCTGACCCCCAGTGTCCAAGTGGCATACATAATCCGGGCTTCCAAACCAATTCATAATTGACTGTCCTGTCCGAGACACGCGATCCTGTTTGGAGTCCTGCTACTCTGGATACTAACCCTACAGTAGTTCTTGGGAATGCCTTTGTACGGAGACACAAAAATCTTACTCTGTGTAGAACTTGCACAGTGAAGTTTCACCCCAGCAGAACTAACAATGTTGCCAAAAACCTGAGCACTTACTGGATTACAGCACGGATGTCAGTATGCGCTAATCCTTTCGTACTGTTTCTTTGTCCAAGAGTCAAGCTTGTATATGAATGGGAATGTCATCTCTTGTTATCGCCAAGTATGACTCTAGACTACTACCAGGTGGCACATGGTTTGGCTGAGGTACAGTCTCAGTCACATGTTTCTGTTTGATTAAGGGAATATGCCCACACCGGTTGGGGTTGGTTTTGGCTGGGGTGGGTGTGGGTAAGTTTACAGGCAACAATGCATGTACAGTGCACCGAATACAATATACCAGTGTTCCAAATTGGGATATTTTCCCTCTGGTTTAATCCTCTAACATATATATATACGGTCTATATTTGTTTATTCTGGGGTATAGCTTTGATGTACGGACACCCCCTTGTGGCTATATAGAAATACGCATATAACATAGCCTGAAATTATCACAATCACACTTCTTATGGCCTCCATAAAATTTCTGACATGGAATGTCCGAGTTCTGGGAGACAGAATCAAATGAAAGGCTGTACTGGTGTTCCTTAAAAAACAGCATGCTGAAATTATGATATTAACGGAAAATCACTTGGATGGCCGGTTACAGCTCGCCTTGAAAAGGCCTTGGATTGGCTGGGCCTACCATTCAACTCATAGCACACACGCGAGGGGGGTGTCCGTGCTGATATCTAAATCACTGTATTTTGAACTGTGTGATCCGGAAACTGACCCACATGGCCGTTATGTCTTTATTAATGCTAAAGTATTTGGTGAATTAATAATAATTATGGCATTCTATGTCCCTCCCCCCTTTTCTATGCCGGTCCTCCTTGAAGGTTTTGACTACATCACCCAATATCCGGCAGTTCGGGTAGTCTGGCTGGGGGATTTCAACACCACTTTGAACCCCTCGCTTGATAGACTGCAACTCCCGGATCAGCCCCATAGACAGACTGCATCCACCCGATTTGCAAGAATAATAGCTCAATTTAACTTGCTAGATTCCTGGAGAGTTAAAAACCCATCCGCTAAAGTATTCTCTTGTTTCTCTGCTACGCACAATACTATGTCACGCATAGATTTTATTATATTATCACAATCCCTAGTACCTCGTCTGAAGGAGGCAGCCTTTTGTCGTAGACTTTTTTCGGATCATAGTCCCTACTATGTCACTTTGACAGTGCCCGTAGACAGGCCCCTTAGGACGTTGAAACGAAACCCATTCTGGCTTTCCTTGCTCCCGGATAATGAGGTGGTGGGCAGGAAATGGCAGAGGTTTTTTCAGGAAAACATGCATACCGCCTTGTTTCTGAATGTATGGGAGGTGTTTAAATTACACGCCAGAGCACATCTAGTGACCTTTATTAATGAAATAAAGAGAACGGCCGCTGTGCATATTGACAAAGCTTTAAAAGAACTCTTTTTGGCAGAACATCAATATGAGACTGATCCCACCCCTGACAAGGCGGCTTGCCTGAAACTGCTCACCAGAGTAGCAAACCAGCTGCAATATGATCTGGCCAGACGTAAATTATTTTTTTCCGACAGAAGTTTTTTGAACATGGTGAGAGAATGGGGAAGTTGTTGGCGTACATGGTGCAGAGTGAAGATAAACCCCCAATAGTAATAACCTTACGTGATTCCATGGGCGAAATAACCGCAGACCCAATAGAGGTGGCAAACACTTTTAGAAACTTCTTTGCCTCCTTATACACCTCAACCGCTCCAGAAGACACCAGGCCCATGGATCAATTTCTAAACTATCTTGTTATACCACAGCTAAACCCAGAGCAAGTCGCGATGCTTGAGGCCCCGATTAAGCTAGATGAGATAGCCACAGCCATAGCCAGCTTCAATAGATCTAAAACTCCAGGGTCTGATGGCCTGCCCATTGAATTCTACTCCCAATATGGTGAGATTCTTCTTCCGAAATTACTTATGTTATACAATCAAATGTTTACGCTTTCTTGCTTACCGGCCTCTATGAGAGAAGCCACAATTGTTCTAATACCACAGCCGGGTAAGGATCCAGAGCTCCCGGAATCGTACAGGCCCATTTTGTTACTACAGGTGGATATCAAAATTTTTGCCAAAGTCCTGGCAATACACCTTAATCAGGTTGTTCTTTCTCTGGTGCATGAAGATCAGGCAGGCTTTATGCCAGGTAGAAATAAATCCTTTAATCTGAGGAAACTGTTCCTAAATATGCAGACTACCCATGACAATATTGGGGAAAGCTTTCGACTCATAGTTAGTCAGGTTGAAAAAAGACACAAGTCCATCCAGTTCAACCAAAAAAAAAAAAAAAAAACATTTATATATATATATATATATATATATATATATACAACCAAATAATCCCATATACAGTCCTTCACCCACAGTTAATCCAGAGGAAGGCAAAAAACCCCAGCAAAGCGTGATCCAATTTGCTATAACGACTCAATAGAATGGGAATACTTATGGAAATGCCTGGAGAGATATGGCTTCGGACCTACCTTCCTCAGGTGGATTCGGCTGTTGTACTATAATCCTGTGGCCAGGGTGGTAGCAAATGGTTGGCTGTCTGACCCATTTAGGTTGACTAGAGGGATGAGACAGGGATGTTACCTATCCCCGTTACTTTACACTTTAGCAGTAGAGCCTCTTGCTATCTCTATAAGAGTCAATACCCTGATCTGGGGACTAAAACTTGGGGAGCATATTAACAAAATCAGCATGTATGCAGATGATGCTTTGCTTTACCTTGCAGGCTCAGGCTCCTCACTTGCGGAAGCCCTAAACACCATAGAACATTTTGGATCCTTTCTGGGCTCAAGATCAACTGGGGGAAATCACAAATCCTCCCGCTTGACTTGACCTCACAAACTGAGGATCGGGCGAGTTTACCCTTACAGTGAGCCAGTGTCATTAAGTACTTAGGTATATGGACAACTAGATCTCCTGCTGACTATATTCCCCTTAACATAGAACCGATATTTACCCTGCTCAAAACTAAAACGCAAATCTGGGCCCGCTTGCCTCTAGGGGAAATGGGCTGGGTAAACGTGATTAAGATGATACTACTCCCCAAAATTCTTTATATCCTATGGCATACACCAGCATTTTTGGTATTAAAATGATTTAAAATCATGGATTCTATTCTAAGATCATTTGTATGGGGGAAGAGTAGGTACAAGCTAGCTTGGGGAATGCTTAAAAACCCGACAGACCTAGCGGGGGTCGCACTTCCGAACTTCAGCTTATATTCCATTGCAGCGCAACTGTCACATCTGTTCCATATCGACAAGATGGATAGGGAGAGATTTTTGACACTTGGGTGTCCCTCCTGGACTCGAAACATAACTGATCCCTTATGCGCAATAGCTGTAGGAGTGACTACTGAAAATAATAGAGGGAGTAAACAGGAGTCCCCCCTATACAACTATAGGGAAATATGGCAAATAGCATCTACGAAACGTAACATACCCCCTCTAAATGATTACACGCCCATCTGGCACAATAAAATTCTCCCAGAATTTTTAATGATACCAAATCCAGACATATGGTGCAGGAAGGGCATCTTCTACTTATCTCACATATTAAAAGAGTTTACCCTTAAAACATTTGATAACTTAAAGGCGGAATTTGGACTCCCGAATGGCATATTCTTTAGATATATACAATTACGCCACTCAGCACATTCCCAATTTCGGGGGTCGTTCCCAGCCCCGGCTTCTAACCTCCTGGTGGCATTAGTTAAAAGTGAGGACCCACAGAAATGAATCTCTACCCTCTACAATATGCTAATCACACCCCATGCAACAAAACTAGCATATGACATTAAATCCCACTGGGAGTCAGATTTGGAGGTACTGGAGGACGAGGAATGGAGTGAAGCACTGGATGCATGCAAACAGGTCTCACCTAAACTGTCAGACAGATTGACGCAGCTATACATTCTCCATCAAGCATATCTTACCCATTCCAGAATAGCCAAATATGACAGGGATTGTTCCCCCCACTGCACCTTATGTAGACAAGACACAGGTACCTTCTATCATCTTATCTGGACCTGCCCAATTATATGCAGATATTGGGAACAAGTGATAGATTTCTTACATGACATTATGGGTTCCCCCATGATGCTTAACCCTAAAATCTGCCTGTTAGGGATCCCAATAGATGGTCCCGTTGACAGATTCATCACGGTCTTTTTGCAAAAGACGTTGTTCCTGGCTCAGAAGGCCATAGCTAGGTTGTGGATGTGGCAGTCACCCCCCACATTGTCTGAATGGATAAGGGAGGTTAATGCTGTATTACTATTTAAGAAATGTCTGTATATTAATAGAGGGTGTCTGTCTAAATACAACAAAATTTGGGACCGCTGGCTAAACTTGTCATCTACATGTGACTAAGACCTTGTTAATAACCCCGAAACGTAAATAAACCCGCCCCATTCGGAATACTCTTGTAATATTGTCACTAGATTGAAATGTGGAATAAACTGCAAAGCAATAACTAGAGGTCATTAGACACTGTAATAGCTCACCCATATGTGTATGGGTTTCAAATTGTGTTTGGATGTATATTCTTATTTCAATTGCATTGGAGTGCACTGCATGTTACTTTTCCTCAATAAAACTTGTTGAATTAAAAAAAAAAAAAAAGTAAATTCCTGGCAAAGTGGCAGGGTCCCTTTGAAATTAGGGAAAGAGTAGGGTAAGTAAACTACAAAGTTTATTAGCCTGGGAAAAAGAAACCGGAGCAGATTTACCATGTTAATCTCCTAAAACCTTGGAAGGACAAGGAGACTTTATTGGCAGTGCCCTCGCCCCAAAAGGACAGGTTACCCCTAACCCTGGATGTACTCATAACCGAGTCCTTGTCACTGATGCAACAAAACAACGTTAAGGAATTTGTCAGTAAAAATAGAGACTTTTTCTCTTTCCTACCCGGACTGACCATTGTGCTAAAATATAATTATGGAACCCGGGGTCCGTGGAAATGTAAAACCCTACCGAATACCTGAGGCTAGACAAGAGACGGGGGCAAGAGAAATAAAAACCATATTGGAGTTAGACGTGAAAGAGGAGTCCCACAGCGCCTGGTTGAGCCCTATAGTACTGGTCCCAAAGCCCGATGGAACTATCCGGTACTGTAACTGTTTTAGGAAGCTGACTGAAGTGTCTAAATTTGATGCATACCCGGTGCTGCGGGCTGACAAACTTTTGGATAGGTTGGGAGGTGCCCGGTACATAACAATCCTAGACCTAACTAAGGGATACTGGCAGATCCCCCTAACGGAGTCAGCAAAGAAAAAGTGGCCTTCTCTACCTCCAAGGGGTCTTTCCAATACAAACGAATGCTATTTGGTCTGCATGGGGCACCCGGCATCCTTTCAGATTATGGACAAAACTTTGAGGCCGCATCGGCTCTATGCAGTGGCCTATATGGATGATGTCGTCATCCACAGCCCAGATTGGGAATCACATCTGCCCCGGGTGCAGGAGTAGTAGATTCACTGAGGGTAGCAGGTTTAACAGCCAACCCGAAGAAGTGTCCCATAGGTCTTAAAGAGGCCAAATACCTTGGGTATGTGATTGTTCGAGGTCTGATTAAGCCCCAAACCAATAAGATCGAGGCCATTCAAAAGTGGCCCCAACCGTTGAACAAGAAACAGGTTCAGGCATTCCTAGGGATTACAGGGTATTACTGATTCTTCATCCCCACTTTGCCACCATTGCCGTCCCTCTGACCGATCTGACAAAGGGTAGAGCGTCAGGAATGGTTGAGTGGAATCCCAAAGCTGAAAGGGCCTTCCACAAATTGAAGCAAGTTATTTGTGTATGCCCGTTACCCCGAACTTCACAAAGGAATTTGTCGTTCAAACCGACGCTTCTGAGGTGGGACTAGGTGCTGTTCTGTCCCAGATCAGAGACGGCGAGGAGCACCCAGTCGTCTACTTAAGCAAGAAGCTTAATAGACATGAAAAGAATTATGCCATTGTGGAGAAGGAGTGCCTAGCCATCAAGTGGGCCTTAGAGGGCCTAAAATACTATCTGCTGGGAAGGTCATTCAGGCTAATCACCGACCATGCTCCCCTTAAGTGGATGTGTAACAACCGGGAGAAAAATAGCCGGGTGACTCTCAGTGGAAAATCAGACTGGAAGGCTCCAAAATAATGTCGCTGGTCGTTCCCAGGTCCATTGCACAGTTTCTCCACCCCAGGGGCTTGAACAGAGGGTGGGGATAAGTGACGTAATGCGAGGCACGACAATGGATGGGCGATACTTGTAGTCCCGTATGCAATAATTTTGAGGTGATTAGCAGGAGTCTGACCCAGGTTTTGCTGGCCACCATGGCAGAGCTGGTTCCGGCCCAAATTTTCTAATCTACTCAAACCCCTCCCCACATGCATTTAATGATCAGGAAGAGATCTCACTGGAGCTCGATCCTGGATCTCAGAGGGAGAAAGTTGAGAGAGCTCTGTGTGCTAATTTGGACTCTAAAAACAAGGTTTGCAATGTGCTTATGTTTTGTGGGTGTCGGGGACAGCCCCACACTGTATAGAGAGGGATCTCCTTGTTTAGTGTAGCACCAGATGGCAATGTTTTGTTTTCTGTTTCTGTATATGTTTTACTTGCAAACCTGTAAAAATAAACCTGGCAAGCCATCAGACTTGAAAGAGACTGACATCCATGCTGAATCTTATCACCTGAAAAGTGATCCCCAAAACATATATATATAAAAGTCCAGGATTGCTGCACACAACTTTTTTAATATTTCAAAGTATCAAAATACAAGCATCGTTCAAAAATTTTCTTCAAGTAGTAACATACTGATCATAAAAAGATGTAGGTTTCAGGCTATTGTCCTCCTCTCGCGCCCTTTCTCAAGGTAGGGAACAATATTCAAATCACATTCTATTAGTGCTATTTATTCACAATCGATGAGGAATCAATTACGACAATTACTTCAATAATTATTCACATCTGATGTTTAGACTCAATCTTCTATGTCTATACACAGAACAATCCTAATGGTTTAGCCCCAATTCATCACACAGATTTTTTCATGCTTATACAAATATACATGATTTGTTTCATAAATCTAAAATAAAAAGACAAATGTATATGTGAAAAAACAAAAAGATAAGTACATAAACAAACCAATCAAAGAGCCAGGCCCAGACCAATCAGGTCAGATCCTTATTTTAAAGCTTAGACCCCTATAGGAATAGATGCAGATCAAAATCTCTATTTAACCCTCTAGGGAAAAGGGTGTCCAAACGGTTTATCCAGAAAACCTCTCTCTTTCTTAATTTAATTTCTCTATTACCTACCCTCCTATCTTGTGTCACAGATTCTATTACCATACACCGTAAATGGGACACCGTATGTCCCATATCTACAAACTGTTTAACCAAAGGTAATTTTGTTAATTTATCTCTTATTGCATATTTATGTCTCGCTATCCTATCTTTTACCTTCTGAGTGGTCCCCCCTATATAGAGGAGACCACAGGGACATTTAATAAGGTATACCACAAATGCCGATTGGCATGTGTGGTATCCCCTAATCTCCAAAGTTTCCCCAGTATGTGGGTGATTAAACGTTTTCCCTTTAATCATGCTGTTGCACTGAATACAGCTTAGACACGGATAGGAACCATAATTAGGAGTACCCAAAAAGGTTCTACCAATATTAGTTTTTTTTGATCCTGCCAAGGTCTGACCTAACCACCCGGGAGTAAATTGTGCGCCCCTTGCGATAGGCCGACATTGGGACATATTGAAATTCCTCAATGGATGGATAGTTGTCCCGCAGAATTGTCCAATGTTTTTTAATGACATTAAAAACTCTCTTTGAGTATGGGTGGAATTGTGTCACAAACGGTAACCTCCTTTGACCTCTGTGTTTTTTTGTTGTTTCCTCTGCTTCTGTCCTAATCCTATTTAATTCCTCTCTTTTATAACCTCTCTTTTCTAGTTTGTTTTCTACCTCATCAAGACGTTCTTCCCTAATTCTGGGGTCACTCACAATGCGTCTAATACGTGAAAACTGACTCTTCGGTAATGATTTAAATACACCCGGTGGGTGGAAGCTCTTCTGGTGCAACAATTGATTGCGGTCCATAGGTTTCACATATAAATCTCTTTCCAATCTACCTGCCTCCAGCATTACCATAACATCCAAGAAGGGCAAACTCCTATCACCAAAATTGATACTCAATTCCAATCCTGGAAGTAACAAATTAATGCAAGAATGAAACAAGAGTAAGGTATCCATGCCGCCCCCCCATATTGCGAACACATCATCCACACAACGCCACCAACCTTGGCAATGTTCCTTAAACAATACGTTGGTATAAATCAAAGATTCCTCTATCATATTCATAAAAGAGTTTGCATATGGGGGGGGGCGACATTTGAACCCATAGAGGCCCCCCTCAACTGCCTGTAATGCTGTTCACCATAAAAGAAAATATTTTCCTCCAACACTATGTTCAAGAGTTGTAACAAAAATTCTATTTGAGAGTCACTATATAAACCTGAAGCCGTCCATAGGCATTTGCACGCTTCCAAACCCAATTCATGAGGTATATTAGTGTATAAACTGGTCACGTCCCAGGTGACCAGCATGGATCCCGGTCTTATGTCCAAAAGTTTACGTTTACTCAGAAAATCATTTGTATCTCTGATATATGACTTAGTATTTTTTATTAAAGGTGTAATACACCTATCTAAATATTTAGCAATTGGAGATGTCACGGAATCCATGCTTGAAACTATGTCGCACATGCTCAGCATCATATCCAGAGGTTGTCTTTGGGAAATAGACATATGAGTGCTTCCAGCATTGCTGCAGAGGTTGAAGGGGTGGGGTCAGCCTGTCAATGCTCAGACCATCACACTGCATCAAATTGGTCTGCATGGCTGTCGTCCCAGAAGAAAGCCTCTTCTAAAGATGATGCACAAGAAAGCCCACAAACAGTTTGCTGAAGACAAGCAGACTAAGGACATGGATTACTGGAACCATGTCCTGCGATCTGATGAGACCAAGATAAACGTATTTGGTTCAGATGGTGTCAAGCATGTGTGGCAGCAACCAGGTGAGAAGTACAAAGACAAGTGTGTCTTGCCTACAGTCAGTCATTGTGTTGGGAGTGTCATGGTCTGGGGCTGCATGAGTGCTGCAGGCACTGGGGAGCTACAGTTCATTGAGGGAACCATGAATATCAACATGTACTCTGACATACTGAAGCAGAGGATGATCTCCTCCCTTCAGAGACTGGGCCTCAGGAAAGTATTCCAACATGATAGCGACCCCAAACACACCTCCAAGTTGACCACTACCTTGCTAAAGAAGCTGAGGGTAAAGGTGATGGACTGGCCAAGCATGTCTCCAGACCAAAACCCTATTGAGCATCTGTGGGGCATCCTCAAATGGAAGGGGGAGGAGCACAAGGTCTCTAACATCCACCAGCTCCGTGATGTCATCATGGAGGACTGGAAGAGGACTCCAGTGGCAACCTGTGAAGCACTGGTGAACTCCATGCCCAAAAGGGTTAAGGCAGCACTTGAACATAATGTTGGCCACACAAAATATTGACACTTTGGGCCCAATTTGGCCATTTTCACTTAGGGGTGTACTCACTTTTGTTGCCAGCGGTTTAGACATTAATGGCTGTGTGTTGAGTTATTTTGAGGGGCAAATTTACATAGTTATACAAGCTGTACACTCACTACTTTACTTTGTAGCAAAGTGTAATTTCTTCAGTGTTGTCACATGAAAAGTTAGAATAAAATATTTACAAAAATGTCAGGGGTGTACTCACTTTTGTGAGATACTGTATATATACACACTGTATGACACTGATTCATTCAGTGTGTTTTGGTGTAATTAGCTGTGATTGTCCAGAGCTAATCACATGGTACAGATAGGCTGTGATTGGCCCTGTCTATACCATGTGATCCCCGTGACCAATCAAAGCAAGCAGCACAATTGTATACAATGGATGGCACAAAGGAAGCCATCCATTTTTTACAATTGCCATGAGATCTGCTGTGATTGGTCACAGCGATCACATGGTGCCGACAGCGAGGCGAGGTGAGAGGATATAAGTGCACCCGGATTGGCCCACTTGGTCATTGTTTTGCTATAGGCTGGTCAGAAACTTGTTAAATAAGATGCCTGGGGGATATTCTGACCCTGTATGTGAAGTGGTGCATCTGTGAGACGTACTGTATATCAACTACTACATTAACAGGGGGCCTGCATTAGATGTTAATGGGGCACACCCAAACAAAAAAGGTTCCCCCATAGTTCATACCAAGCCCTTCAGGTATGTATCTAAGGTGGAAACCCATGAAAAAAATGTCCTCCCCAAAAAAATCCATACCAGACACGTATGCAAGTATGCAGCCTGGTTGATCAGGGAAAGGGGGCGAGCCATACCAATGCCACATGCCCTCAATATAGAGGAATTCCTTGCCAGGAGATTTTCAAAATACCTCCTCACAGCCCTGGCCTGGTGATTGCGGGAGTCTGAGGATAGAGGGCTTATCGGAATCTGAAGCAGTCTTTACTTGTGCTAAATATTAGGTGTGGCTTAAGGGAGGTGTGGTTAGAGTCTCAGAAGTCTATAGCTACTAAATCTACTGAGATACATCTATTTGAAGATAATTCAGTAGTAATCACAGCAGTGCCTAATGCAGCACAGATTATATTGAAGGACAGTGTTCAAAATATTATCCAGCATTTGGGGGCGTGGCTAGCCTGCGGAGCGGATGGTTGTACTCCTCTGAAGCTCCTCGTGTCCTTCAGCCAATTCAGCGGCATTACACCGACTTGTGAGCCTTAATCTCAACCCTACCTATGGATCAACACCTTCTCCCTCAGGGCACCATGTCCAGAAGACGTAAGTCGCCCTACAAGCTGCAAAAACTGACTGACTTCTTTCCGGCCCGAAGCTCCACGTGCAGCCAAGATGGCCGCGGCGGCCGCCGGAACGAAAACTCGCTCGGAGACATGGAATCTTCGTTCGGAACGGAGGAACCTTCGTTCGGTGCAAATGAGGAAAGCTACCGACCAGACCCTAGGCTATCCAGGCCTCTATACGAAGGAGATCCCGGTGAGTTGTCTCCACCCTTATCCCCCTCATCAAGAAGCCCCCTGAAATCCAGACCACGGATTGACAATCTTCCCACGACATTAGGGATCACTACAGATCACCAAAACACTCAATCTGCCATTGATACATTCCCAGCCTCAGATCAGCCTGCATCTGAAATGGCGATTAAGGCCATGCTGCTATCCTTAAAACAGGACCTTCACTCAGATATGATGGCTACAATGACGCCTCTATCCCAAGCATTACAACAACAAGACTGGCGACTTACTCGCACCGAAACAAGAGTGGGAGAACTATCACAGGCCCACAACGACCTTATAGATGCCCACTCTCACCATGAAGCAATAATCCAGCAACTCCAACTCAAGATCGCGGACATGGAGGACCGATCCCGTCGGAACAATATTACGTTCCGCGGAATCCCCGAATCGGTGTCCCCGGACTCTCTTATCGCCCATATACAACAACTGATGAAGCACTATATTCCTACGCTCACCGACACAGAAATGGTGATCGATCGAGCGCACAGAATCCCCAAGCCATCCTTTCTCCCAGCATCGATCCCCCGTGACGTCCTAGCCAGGATTCATTTCTACCAAACAAAAGAGAAAGTGACGATGGCAGCAAAAAGATCACCTCCACCCCCGGCGACTCATGCGGGCATAAAACTATTTGCAGACCTTTCGAAGGCTACCCTCTTGAATAGAAAAAATCTGGTTACAGTGACCAAAGCACTCCATAACCACAATATCGGATACCAATGGGGCTTTCCAACTAAACTAACAATCAAAAGACAAGGCAGATCGTTTACCATCAGATCCTTGGAAGAAGGCCTGGACTTACTCAAAGAATGGCACATCCTACCAGACGACACAGCAGACCATCCTACACGGTAAGAAACTCATTCAGGTCCGGAAGAAGGTTCCTAGACTACCATTTGCTAG
>BLSH010349062.1:0-15597 GCA_018402905.1 Glandirana rugosa | reverse complement strand
TTGCCAGTGTTCCTGGCCGTTTCCGGGTGGTGCGCGCGCATCCGTGCGCGCTCGCGCGCTCCCGTGCGCGTGCGCGCGCCCGTGCGCGCGCACGCGCCGGAAACGGCGCCAAATGGTGCCTATTTAAACCCTGGACATACTGCACCAAGTTGCTGCTTGTTCTACAGCGTTCCAGACCTGTGAGCCTCAGCTCCCTACCTGTTCCTGTGTTTTCACCTGTTTCCTGTCTACCCGGCTTGCTTTGACCTGTTGTCCGCTACCTGCATCGACCCCGGCTATCCACGACCATCCGTTTGTCTACTCCTCTGTACCTCCGCTGCCCGCCCGTTAACGAACCTTGCCTGAACTTGACGATCCGCTTGCCTAACCCCTTTTGTAGCTTTCTGCCTGCACGTTGCCAACCCTGCTTGTACGACCATTCTCCTGTTTGCACGACCTGCTGGAATCTCACTACAAACATCTGTGACCATCCAGCCCTCGTGCCATCCCGCACTCTCGGGCCTCTGTCTACACTACCAGGGGTCCTTGAATCGGGTGCGCAAGAGCGGTTGTTCCCTGCACAAGACAGACTCCACCGTCAGGTACGTAACAGTCGCTGTGAACGCCAATATTTTGCCCCGTAATACCGCTTTTGCCGTTTCCCAGAATAGGATAGGATCTACCTTATGCAATGAGTTCGTTGCCTGATATTCTTCCCACGAGCTGCAGATTAATTCTAGCAAATCGGGGTTCTCTGCCAGGTGAGCTGGGAAGCGCCACAGTCTAAAGGGGTTCGGGGATTCTGAGGCTGCTATCTGTAGGGCTACTGGGGCATGGTCTGAAATGGCCATCTCCAGTATTTCCGGGGTAGAAGATAACGATAGCATGAGAGAGTTGCAGAACATGTAATCTATCCTAGATAGGCTTTGGTGTGGTGGGGAAAAGAAGGTGTATTCCCTTCCTGTGGGGTTATCTAGTCTCCATGTGTCCGTAAGTCGATTGGCTTCCGCAAATTGAGAAAGCGGTGAGTGAGAGGTGAGAGTCTCTTGGCTCGGCCTAGGGAGGGCACTAGCCCTGTCTTCCTGGGTACACATGACTGAGTTAAAATCTCCCCCTATTAGTAGGGGAAGGTGAAGAAATGGCGCTATTTTTGCCGTTAGGTCACAGAAAAAGGCCTTTGACGGTGAATTGGGCGCGTAGATGTTCCCTAAGACCATCTCTTTATCAGAGATTTTAAACCTAAGAAAGGATACCCTACCGTCACTGTCCGAGATTTCTGAAAGAATTTGGAGGGGTAAATTTTTATGTATGAGGAAGATTGTCCCTGCTCTGCCCCCCGGTGAAGGTGACCCGTATACTTGCCCCACCCAGAGCCTCTGGAGATGTGGAAAGTCGCCAGAAGTCAGATGAGTTTCCTGGAGCATCGCAATGTCAGTGCGCAGGCGCTTTAAGTGTCTCAGCACTGCCATTCTCTTGTGGGGAGACCTGAGCCCCTTGACGTTCCAAGAAATGACTTTTATGGCGGTTTTAGTTTTGGTTTAGGGTTACTATGCAATGGCTTTATCCAGGTAGCTTTTAGGTGGCATGACACCAGGTAACCTAGTGAGGACCTGAGATTGTGAGAGCAAGTAGTGATAGTTAATTTGGTTCTACTGGGTGTAGGATTTGAGAGGATGGCGGGACTGTCTTTCCCTAAAGCATATAACATTAGAGATAGCATAAAAGCAAACAGGTTAACATACCAGTAACTATGTGTAGGACTTCTCTTTTTTCCACACGGCATAACACCTTCCAGCATATAGCATTACCGGAGACTCGCTCGGTCTTTGGGTCACGCGTCAGGAGCCAAGAGGAATCCCTGGAGAGCGGGATGGAGCCAGTGAGTAGTAGGTGGCCATATAGGTACTTCCAGCCGCAAAGCTGAGGGACTCCGATAAGGCTATGCGTGGCATGGGATCTAGGCGGGAACAGAGAAATAGCAAAAACAAAGAGAGAGTAATATACAACTGTGACATAGTAATATAAAACTGAAACAAAGGGAACATGGCACTCTTGGCAGATTGGCAATCAGCAGTCCGTGAACACCATTGTTAGTGGGCAGTAAGCGTCTCCACTCGTGAGAGGGGAGGGCCTATGAGCTTGTATTAAAGCAAAGATATAAGTATTGTTCCTCTATGTCAGAAGATCATTTGGATGTTATTACAAGTCTGACCAGCAATCCTAGGGTTAAATCGGGGGTTGCTGATTGACCTTGTTAGCGTAGCGGGGCCTCTTTGGAGAGTCTTTCCGGGGACTGCGTAGGTCTCTACTCCCCGGGGAAGGGGTAGGATTACCCGCCTGCTGTGTCTCCATGGGTATATGCAGTTGAGATTGAAGGTAATTCTCAGCCTCCGCAGGGAGAGTGAAAATTTTAGTCTCGCCTGACTGATCAGTGAGGCGCAGGGTGGCTGGGTAGGATAGGGTGAACTTGACGCCTTTTTGGAAGAGGGTTGAGCATATTGGTTGGAAAGCTTTGCGCCGTTTAGACACTTCTTGTGAGTAGTCCGCGAATACTAGAATCTTATGACCCTCAATTTGCAAGGACTTGGCATTCCTAAAAGACTTTAAGATGGCCACTCTGTCTGCATAATTCAGAAATCTTGCAATTACAGGGCGGGGGGAGCGGCGGTCGTTTGAGGGGGAGCCCAGGCGATGTGCTCTCTCCACGGTGCAGCTTCCTGTGATGCCCAGGGCCCGGGGGATGTGAGAGGCGCATATGTCCATTAGAGCATTATTTGTGAAAGTTTCAGGGAGACCAATAAATCTAAGATTGTTCCTTCTCGTTCTATTCTCGAGGTCATCGATTTTTTCTAATAAGTATTGTTGGGTATGCACAAGTTGCTGTTCTGTCGCATGAGAGGATTGTAGCTAATCCTCAATTTCTGAGGTGCGACTCTCTAGTTCACCCAGCCTTTTAGTATGCTCTGTTAACTCCCTGGTCAGCTGCCCCATGCCCGCCTGCACTGCTCTCTCCACTGCTTTGGCTATTGTTGGGGAGAGAAGAGCGGCTACTGATTGAGCCAGCTTCGCGTATTGTGCCTCTGATGCTTCCCATGGAGGGACAGGCGAGGCGGCCGGGAGAGGCGAAGTCGCGGCGGTGTCTGGGCCTTCCGCCATATTGGCCGCGTGTACGGTCGTACCTGAGGCATACTCCTAGTGTACCCTGTCGAACGCCTTCTCTGCATCCAAAGCCAGGAGCAGAGAAGGCGTGTGTGACCTGTTGGCCAGGTGGATAATATTTACTAGGCGTCTAGTGGCATCTGCCGTTTGTCTACCTTTTCTGAATGTGGATTGGTCTGGATGAATTAGTACCGGTAGTATATCTACTAGTCGATTTGCTAGCAACTTTGCATATATCTTCAGGTCATTGTTAAGCAATGAAATGGGGCGAAAAGTTTGCAGTGTGTTGGGATCCTTCCCCGGCTTTGGCAGGGCTACAATCATAGCTCTCAACATCTCAGAGGGAAAAGAGGAGGAGGAGGCGGCTTGATTGTACACTTCCAGAAGATGCGGGGCTAAGATATTTTTAAATATTTTAAAATATTCCCCTGAGAACCCATCTGGTCCCGGAGATTTGTTACTTGGTAGGGAGTCTATTGTGTGAAAAATTTTGTTCAAGGTAAATGGTGAATTCAGCCTGTCTAGTTGTTCACCTGTCAAATGTGGTAATCTTATGTGTTCTAAGAATTTAGAGGTTGATTCTGATGAAGGTTGGGGAACGTTTAGGTCTTTATGTAGGCTGCAAAGTGATCCATAATATGAGCTGAATGCGTCCACAATGGCCTGTGGATGATGTAGTTTAGAGTGATTACCTGGGTGGATTATATATGAAATAGTGGTTTTATGTCTGTGACCTTTGAGGCGTGCTGCTAGGAATTTCCCAGCTTTGTTACTGTTAGCATAATATGTCATTTTCATTCTCCTGGACGCTTTTTCAAAGTCCTCTACGAGGAGGATTCTAAGCTCACATCTCAATTTGCTTAGCTGGTCTGAAGTGACCGGAGAGGGATTAATTTTGTTCTGCTTCTCTAGGCGATGGATATTAGTAATAATTTCCTGTAGTTGCCACCCCCTCTTCCTCTTAGCCCTTGCCCCATACTTAATAAGGAGGCCCCGCATAAATGCCTTATGTGCATTCCACGTAATAAATGGATCAGAAACAGAGTGAGTATTATACTCAAAGAATTCAACCAACTCTTTTGTGAGCAGAGTCCCGTACTGTTTACTCTGAAGCAGTCTTGGATTCGATCTCCACACAAAGGTGGGATTTACATTATAGGTATCCATGACTTGTAGGGATACCGAGGCGTGGTCAGACCAAGTTATACTGTTTATTTTAGAGGATTTGACCTTAAGTAACAACCACTTGTCCGTTAGGAAGAGATATAATCTAGTGTAGGTCCTGTGGGCCGAGGAAAACAACGAGTAGTCTTTTTCCGTGTCATGTAGGCATTTCCAGGAGTCATATAGCTAATGAGAGTGTAACAGAGGTTGCAATGAATGTTTTGTTCTGGTTGACTGGGTAGTAGAGTCCATGCAAGAATCTGGGGGTAGGTTAAAGTCTCTGCATAGCAAGAGAAGACCCTGTTGCACCTGCTTAACTTTTTACCCGGTTTAGGAATCTGGTTTGATGATTATTAGGTGCATAAATATTTACCACCGTATAAGCAGTAGTGTTAATATCGCAGGTAACGGCCCTGTGGGTCCACTAATTGGTTGTGAGTCTTTAATGGCTATCATAACTAGAGTTGAGCGAACCCGAACTGTAAAGTTCGGGTCCGTACCGAACTTTTGGGTGCCTGGGACCCGGACCCGAACCCGGACTTTTCAAAAAAAGTCTGGGTTCGGGTCCGGGGTTCTGGTAATTTAATAAAAGTTTTGAAAATTGCTGTAACAAAGTCCTGGAAAGTCCTAGAGGTCTGCAAAAGGAAGGAAAATGGGGGTAAGGGTTGAACAAGTACCCTACAAAGAAATGGGGATAGGGAAATAACTTAAAAAAAAAAAAATCACATAAAAAAATCAAAAATGGAGGTGGATGTGGAACATCTTCAAACTGTGTGAGAAAAGTATAAATTAGCGGGAGAAGCCATAGCAGTGTTCTAAAATCATCTTCAAACTGTGTGTGAAAAGTATAAATTAGCCGGGAGAAGCCATATCACTGTTCTACAATCATCTTCAAACTGTGTGTGAAAAGTATAAATCAGCCAGGAGAAGCCATATCACTGTTCTACTGTTCTAGAATCTACAATCATCTTCAAACTGTGTGTGAAAAGTATAAATTAGCCGGGAGAAGCCATATCACTGTTCTGCACTCATCTGTGTGAAAAGTATAAATTAGCCGGGAGAAGCCATATCACTGTTCTACAATCATCTTCAAACTGTGTGTGAAAACTATACATTAGCTGGGAGAAGCCATATCACTGTTCTAAGAACAGTGATATGGCTTCTCCCAGCTAATTTATACTTTTCACACATAGTTTGAAGATGATTGTAGAATCTACAATCATCTTCAAACTGTGTGTGAAAACTATAAATTAGCCGGGAGAAGCCATATCACTGTTCTTAGAACAGTGATATGGCTTCTCCCGGCTAATTTATAGTTTTCACACACAGTTTGAAGATGATTGTAGAACACTGCTATGGCTTCTCCCGCTAATTTATACTTTTCTCACACAGTCTGAAGATGTTCCACATCCACCTCCATTTTTGATTTTTTTTTATGTGATTTTTTTTATTATTTTAAGTTATTTCCCTATCCCCATTTCTTTGTAGGGCACTTGTCCGACCCTTACCCCCATTTTCCTTCCTTTTGCAGACCTCTAGGACTTTCCAGGACTTTGTTACAGCCATTTTTGTGCCTAAAAGTTCGGGTTCCCATTGATTTCAATGGGGTTCGGGGTCTGGGTCAAAGTTCGGGTCCTGTCTGGACCCGAAACCGGACTTTGTCCCGAAGTTCGGCCGAACCAGCAGAACCCGAACTTCCAGAGGTTCGATCAACTCTAATCATAACCCCTCTCTTTTTCACTTCCGCATTTGCCATAAACATATGTTTGAATCTGGAATGAGAACACTTAGGTGCAGTCTGTGTAGCAAAATGCGTCTCTTGGACGCAGAGGATATCGCACTTTTCCTGAGTGGCTTCTTTGCACAGTGATCTGCGTTTGGCCGGATGGTTGAGGCCACTTGCATTTATAGTTAGGAATGTTATTGTCATTTAACCCAGTGGGGGGAAATATGCCTTACGTGTAATATGTGTTGGAAACACTTACATATTCTTGGAGAGACGTTTTCTTCCATTAAGTGTACCTCAGGGCTTGGAGTATCCAGGATTGCTTGGAGCCTTTCCGGTGGTGTGTTCACATGATCTCGTGGTTGCCAATTTTTCTGACTAGAAAATAGAACTTGAAAGAAACAATAACGTAAAAAAAGAGAAAGAACACGAGAAACTTCCGCATGTGCGGTAATCTTCTTGCAACCTGTGTGTAGCATTGCTACTCAGGGATGTATAGGGGGTAAAAGTTCAGAGTGTCAGTCTATCCCACTACATCCGGTTGTAGGTTTGGTCATTATTAGGCTACCAGTCTATTTATGCTTACGAGCATATTTGGGTGTGACCAGTTTCCATTCCTCCCCTGTTTTTTCAGGATTCTTTGGTTTAGATGTCTTAGGTGGTTCCTCCGGGATAATCTGCCATCTTTTTAGTAGAGATAGGCCTTTCTCTAGGGATTCCACTGTGAAATCCTTCCCATCTTTAGTGATAATCAGTTTGGTAGGAAACCCCCATTTGTATGTGATTTGGTGGTTCCTTAAGGCTTTTGAAATCATATTGAGATTTCTACGCTTTTGTAGGGTGAATTGTGATAGATCCGTGTAAAATTGGAGATCTTTGTACTGTGGGGGGAAATTGTCTCTATTACGGGAAGCTGCCATGATGCGTTGTTTTACATGAAAGAAGTGGAGCCGGAGAATAATGTCTCTGGGGATATTATCAGGCAGGTATGATGGTTTGGGGAGGCGATGGATCCTATCAATTGTGGTGTCTAGATCAGTCAGATCAGGTAACATTGAAGAAAAAAGTTGTGTAGCATACTTGCACAGATCCGATTGATTGACTGATTCTGGGACCCCCCCCAATCTTTAAATTGTTCCTCCTGGAACGATCCTCAATGTCAGCGATTTTGGCCCTGACTGTCTCCATTTCACTTGTAGTATTATCGTGAGCATCCACTAGGTCATTGATGGTAGAAGCAAATTCCCCCATTTTTGTTTCAATATGACCCACTCTCCCTGTTACAGCCTGCAGTTCTGTGCCAAATGTGTTTACACAAGACAGCATATCTGCGTGCAGAAAGCTTCTCAGTGAGACAAGCATGTCCTTCAGAGTAGTGTCTAATACAGGCTGGTTGGCGGTTGGGAAGAGATCAATTGAATCAGGGAGTTCCCTGGTGTCATCTCTGGAGTCTAGGCCCAAGCTTACCTCATGATCTGCATCCGCGCCATCCATCCGGAATCGCGCCTTCTCTGGGCTCCCTGAGGTCGGTGTGTGCAGCGGAGATTTTGGGCTTGTAGATGGTGTGCTCCTTTTTGATGTGGAGCTGCCGTTGAGTCTCAGCCGGGTGGCGCCGGCCGCTATGTTTGCATGGCGGACGGCGCCATCTTGCCCAGGCCCCTGTGTGAAGAAGGCTGTCAGTTTCTGTGGCTGGCGGTCCTCATTCCTTTTCCCCATCTTGCTCGGTCACTTGGCCATCAGCTCTGGAGTGTATCTGTAGAGGATGGGTGCCCAGATAGTGGCTGTGTAGCCCACTGTGTGCCATTGAGGTCCCGGTGTAGCAGGAGCTCCGCGCTCAGACGTCTATACTAGGCCGCAGCTAGCTCCGCCCCCCACTTAATAAATAGTTTTAAACGGGTTCACATTATTTTTTTATTTCATGAACCACTAAATAATTTTTGTAGGATAACCCAGAGGAAGGATTGTTGGTGATCAGAGTCTTGGCTATTTCCCTGAAGCCATACCGGGAGCTGGTCCACATATTTTGTGGAATCAATGCTAGCGTAATTACATCCATTCATCCTTGGAGAGGATCCCATGAGTGGTTTATTCCAGGCTCATTGTTGCTGGCAATCTGGTAAGCCTCCAATTTTTTCGATGGCGATGTTTCACATCTATTTGGTGACCGACCAATTTCACCTTTACAACTAATGATCTTTTAATACGGATTGTGGGACTATTCAATGATCTATTTTCTGCTGCTATTTTCACTTGTTGCAGTGTTTGCACTATTGCATTTTTTGTACTATATAACTTTTTTGCACTATTGCTATATGCACTTTATTACGGTTGTGAGTTGCATGTGTAGAGGCATTATCCTCTGTACATACAATTTAGGTGAATCCTATTGACAAACCTTCTAGTTTTTGTGTTTATAGATACACATTGGCCCTGATTTACTATACCTCCCAAATCTACTCCAGCAGTGCCTTAAAATAACTCCCGATGAAAGGCAATTACGACTTCAACTCTCACAAACTGGAGTAAATCTACTCACATGCGAACTCTATTTTCCTGGGAAGATGCCTCTCAGATCACATGTTCTAAGCGCTGGATGTCAGCTGGGTTTGAACTTGTGGTTTCCGAATTCATCGTTTTAATGCTTGTATGCAAGTTTATTGCCAAAAAAAAAAAAACATTACCACCCCCTCTCTCTAATTTTAACAGCTTTAGCCCTATGAATGTATGAATAGAAAAAAAAGTTTATAAATCGATTGTTTTTTTCAGGAGCAGTGGTTTTAATAATGGTTAAAGTGAAAAACAAAACAAAAACACAAGATATTCCTTTAAGCACTTCAGCCCCGGAAGGATTTCACCCTTTAGGACCAGAGCACTTTTTGCGATTCGGCACTGTGCTGCTTTAACTGACAATTGCGCGGACGTTGTACCCAAACAAAATTTGTGTCCTTTTTTACCCACAAATAGAGCTTTCTTTTTGTGGTATTTTATCTCCTCTGCGTCATTTCTGATCGCTGCTATAAATAAAAAAAGAGCAACAATTTTGCAAAATAACCAGTTTTTCTTCCTTTTTGCTAAAATACAAATCCAATAAAAAAATTTAAAAAACATTTTATTTCATCGATTTTGGCCAATTTATATTCTTCCTCATATTTTTATTTAAAAAATCGCAATCTGCGTTTATTGATTGGTTTGCGCAAAAGTTGCCGCATTTACGGATGATGAAAATTAATTTGTGGGGGTTTTTTTTTACATTTTACTAGTAATGGCGGCAATCTGCGATTTTTAATGGTACTGCGATATTGCGGCGGACATGTCGGACCATTTGGACCATTGGCATTTATACAGCGGTCAGTGCTATAAAAAATGCACTGATTACTGTAGAAATGCTATTGGCAGTGAAGGGGGTTAACCTGGAGGGGGCGCTATAAGGGTTAACTGTGTTCCCTAGGTGTGTTCTAACTGTATGGAGACTGGTCTGGCAGGGGGAGGGGAGTGATCACAGCTTCCATATACAGGAAGCCTGTGATCACCTTCCCCCTCTGTCAGAACAGAGATCCGTGTTTACATACATGGATCTCCGTTCTTTCATTGCGGGGGCCATCGCGGGTAGCCGGCGCCAATCGAGTCCACCCTACCCGCTCCCTGGCCCCCCCGGAATACAGTGAGCATGCCATTGTGCCTCCGGCGGCACGCATGCACTCACAATGCTAGTTATCGCAGCCGCCATCAGGTGAGGGCGGTTTGCGATAACAAACCACTTTGTGGCTGTCACGCGGGCGGTCGGCAAGTGGTTAAATATCGTGCTTGGGGGTCCCCTTAGTATGGATCCCTGGGATGTTTAGAACAGTGGCACCACAAAATGACATTTGTAAAGGAAAAATTGACATTTAAAATCAGTCGCACTTCCGGTTCCGGCGCCGTATGCACTAACTGCCCTCCTCAGCTGCTCCCGCCGGGCGGCACAAAATCAGCCTAAAATCGGCCCAAATCGCCTTCGGATTGGACTCCAGCCACCATCTAGTATCTCCACATCAACCCAGAAACCCACTCCAGGCCGGGACCCGCGCTCCGTAACTCCGGACCGCGTCCCCGAAAATCGAGGCTGCGGCTCCGGCCTAACATGGAAGAAGCGCCGCATCAGGCGGCAGGGGGGCACAGAGTCGCCCGCTACGATCGTCCACGCACGGACGTTCTGCTTCCCAGCCTTCTTCCCAGCTTCTCCAGAGGCATCTCAGGGCCCGCCCACAGCTCCTTCACCCGCAAGCCCACAACTTAAGACCGTGGCTTCGGCCTATGCCCGCGTTTACAACGCAACAGCGCTACCCGGCCCTGGTATAACGATGGACCACGGGATCACCCTGACACCGTTGTCCCGCGGCGCACACACACACCTTCCTAGGAGCAGAGATCTGCCTACCTCCCGCTCTCTGATCCCCGGACAGCAACGCCTGGAAAATTGAGGACGCGGTTCCGGCCTAGCCTTGAAGACCCAGCAGCCACGGCCCACTTCAACAAATCAGCCTGCACCACAAGCGATTGCTCCCTCCAGGTGCGACCTTCTGAAGAGAGTGTTCAGCGATTAGCACGGCCCACCAGCACCAGATCTTTCATGGTATCTGTTTATCTACACTGGGCCTACCGCCCCTCACGTACCCAGCTTCATTAAGACACAATGGAGAAATACCTAGAAAAACAAGCATCGCGGTCAGGGACACCTGGCACCGCAGAACTTAATTCTACTGGACCGCCATGCTCCACAGCAAACACCACACCGCAACTCCCACTCCCCAGAGACGCCCTCCCCATAACAGCTACGTCAATGGACTCCCAAGGTAACTCTGATATGGATACTGGCTCCCCACAAGCGAGTGGCCCATATACCATCAGTCCAGGCAGCACAGCCGACATAGCCCAAGCAGTGGCGGCTCTACTATCTCCCACCATAGAAGCAGCCGTAGAGAGGGCTGTTAGCGCCGGAATGGCCTTAATGAGAAAAGAGCTCCAGGATCACTCCTCCAGACTCAATGAGGCCGAATCCCGCATATCAAATTTGGAGGATGAGATGTACCAGCTCCACGGCTCGGAGCAAGCTCAAGACAAAACTAATCAGCTTGTAGCCCAAAAGTTGGAAGACCTGGAAAATCGTTCCAGAAGAAACAATCTACGCTTCGTGGGAGTACCAGAATCTCTTCCATCATACAAACTCAATGATTTTTGCGCTTCTCGCATCCCTCAGGCACTGGGTCTCCCAGCTCCTGCCACAGTGGAAATGGCTCATCGTTTAGGCTCTTCGGGCCCTGATCGAACCACCTCGAGACCCATCATTGCAAGATACTTTAATTATGCTGAAAAGGCCAACATCCTACAGAAGTATAGACAAGCACGCTCTCTCCAGATAGATGCTCACAACTTTACCAACAACAAGTGAAGTTCACCCTGGCCTTCCCAGCAGTGCTCCGTGTTCAAGCACCAAACGGGGAACAACTCACCTTCTAAGATCCTCCAGCGGCTGAACTCTTCCTCCGTTCTCTTCGTACCCCTTCTCATCCAGCTTCAAAATCAACATCCTCGGCCATTCCTCGGTCCCTGGAACAGAGGAGCCCACGTAAGGATTCTCCTAAGCGCCTAAGGGTCTTTGCTCACGGCTCCCTCCGCCAAAGAGATCATTCCCGCTGACCAGGCCACATTTAATCTTTGCAGTTTTCTTAGCCCTGACTCTGTAGGGGACTCTTTTCATCCACCAGAAGGTGGACTCTTTACCTCTTCTGGGGTAAGGTTTTTTTTTTCACTCAAGATGTGTGGACATACAGAGCTCCTTCTTGCTGCCACAGTACCAGGGGGAGCTATTGCCCTTGCTAATATAAGGTGCCACCTTTTCCGCATGTGCTGCTGCTGTGAAGACCTCCTTTCACCACAATTGCCCTACCTCCATACACACCGCAATTTTATAAGGCCACAGGTATCCCGATACCTCTCTCAAATGGGCCCAAGGAGCTTATATACTCCTCCCCTGTTCGAGCCGCCCTATAGGGAGCAGCCGATACACAGCTTATACATGCGGAAAAAAGTGAAGCGCAATGATTGTTTGGTTTTGGTTATGTTTATTTGTTTTCTGTTGTTGTTCCCCTCCCTCTACTTCCACCCGGTTACTCTGACTCACCGACTAAATTTGTCCCCTAACATTTTATGGGTACTTCCAACCTGCACTACTCAGACACCCTCATTTGCATCTATTCCTTCCTTAGCTTACCAAGGAGAGGTTAATCCTAATCCTCACATCCACTACTTAGCTGCTACTCATTAACCTAGTCTCATGGAACGTGAAGGGCCTTAGGTCACCCCATAAGAGAATCAAAATTCTACGCCACCTGAAAAGGCTTAAGACCGATATCGCCCTTCTCCAAGAATCCCACCTCCCCTCAGCAGATTTCCATCGCATACGGAAGCTTTGGGTAGGTACGGTTTTAGGATCTCAATCCATAGGACGTAAAGCGGGAGTCCTTAATTTGATTAACAGAAACCTACCATGTACAGTGGTATCGGTTGAAGCCGATAACTTTGGTAGATTGGTCACGACTCATCTTAAATTGGCCAACAAAGACTACCTAGTTTCAAATGTCTATGCCCCTAACGGTCCCATTAAACCGTTTTTCGGCAAGATGGCTGAATTTTTGCTCCGGAGCCCTCATTTTCCTCACATGGTGGGGGGGGGGGACTTCAATGCCGTAATGGACCCCTTAGAAGACAAATCCTTTCCAAAACGCACCCACTCGACACAACCTGACCTACACATTACTCTCCTCCCTGACACTATGTTAACCCTACACCTCGTAGACGATTGGAGATTAATGCACCCGATAGACAAGGAATACACATTCGTTTCCCATCCACACAACACCCCCACAAGGATAGATTACTTTTTTACCACAGACAACCTGGTCCCCCTAATAAAAGAGGCAGACATCTATCCCATAGCAATATCCGACCATGCTCCGATCTCCATATCTTTTATGCTCACTGACCAGCCGAAACCCCAGAACTCATGGAGATTTCCCTCTTATTTACAGCACAACAAGGACTTTACTGATTTCTTAACGGCAGAATGGCAAGATTACAAGTCACATAATGCAACTCACACAGAGGACCCTAACCTCTTTTGGGAGGCCGTAAAAGCCTTCTTGCGGGGCCGTATCATCTCCTACACAGCATCATATAGGAAACGGCTACTCTCAAACTATAAAATGGCGAGTGACAGGCTTAGATATGCCCAGGCATCCTTATCTAAATCCAACACAATTGATTCGAGAACCGAATGGCTACTAGCTAAAAAAGCCTTTGAGGCGTGGACTGACAACTTGGAACTACTGCAGACATCACACCTTGAGGCCACTCTGCATAAGTATGGTAACAAAGCGGGTAAATTGTTAGCCAGACTTTGTAAAGGCCCCCACTCACATCACATCATTACAAGACCCCTCGGGTGCCCTACGCTCTGACCCCAAAGAACTGAGTGCCATTATGTTACAGTATTATAAATCCCTTTACGCCCCTGACCCCATCGACGAAACCTTGGCGCAATCTTTTTTAGACCAAGTCTATCTTCCCAAAATCACCCCTACCCAACTCGAAATGCTAAACGCACCAATCACGCTAGAGGAACTAAATTCCACCATACGCCCTCTAGCATCCTCTAAAGCTCCGGGCCCAGACGGCCTAACATGCGAATTCTACAAAACTTTCCAAACTATGGTAGCCCACCCCTACTAGTCGTGTACTCTAAACTCTGGGAAGGGGGCTTGTACCCACCCACAGGGAATCAAGCCACTATAAAACTTCTTGCAAAAAAGGGGAAAGACCCTACCATCCTGGGCTCATATAGACCCATCTCTCTACTCAATATCGACATCAAAATTCTCTCCAAAATAGTAGCCTCTCGATTATCCACCATAATCCCACTTCTAATAGATCCTGCCCAATCGGGATTCGTAAAGGGTAGAACAGCAACCCTCAACATTAGGAAAGTCCTTGCAGTATTAGAAAGTGCTCGGGGCACCTCGGGGGGGGGCAGGCCATCATCACCCTAGATGCCGAAAAGGCATTTGACAATGTCAACTTCAAATGGCTACTCATGGTGCTCTCGAAACTGGGCTTTGGAGGCCCCTTTACACACCTGATCCACTCAATGTATTCAGCACCAACTGCGCGGGTGGTGGTGGCCGGTCTCCTCACGACGACTGACTTTACACTCCACAAGGGCACTAGGCAAGGATGCCCCCTATCACCATTGCTATTTAATCTAGCCCTTAAACCCCTTTCTAGATTTTTAACATATAATGCCCCCCTACACGGGATCAAAGTTGGAGGCACAGAACTCCGATCTTGTCTCTTTGCAGATGATGTTCTCATCTTCACGGCCAACCCGGTGGCAGACATGCCAACTATAATCTCCATTTTTGATAAATTCAAACTATGTTCTGGTTTACGCATCAACTATCATAAAAGTGAAATTCTTCCACTAGGTTCCGCCAAAAATCCCTCTTGGACCCACAATGCTCCATTCCAGATCACTCACTCCCACATTACATATTTAGGGATCAAGATAGGGAAGCTCCCCTCCTCTATTTATCATCTTAATTTTCCTCCTCTGCTTGCTAGGCTCACTCAAGAGTTAAACTCAAGGATGGATCTCCCGCTCTCGCTCATGGGGAGCTGCCACTTGGTCAAAATGGTCAGCTTCGCTCGCCTTCTATATCCACTTCAAACCATACCTTTGTTAATGAAACATAAAGATGTCCAAGCATTAAAGCAAGCCATATCCAAATTTCTCTGGAACCAGGAGCGACCACGTATATCTCTTCCCAAACTGCACCTTCCCAGGAGCGAGGGGGGTATAGGCCTCACCAACATTAGATTGTACAACATAGCCTGCCTTCTTCGCTACAGCATGGACTGGATCAAGCAATCTTCCCGCTATTCAAATTTTCATTTAGAGTCCTCAATGGTCACCCCTCTGTCACTGGTAGCCATCTTACATGTCAAGTGGAAATCCCCTTCTACTATTTAACAAAATATCCTCATCAGAGACACAACATTGGCATGGAGAGAATACAGGAAACTTACCAAGGTCCCTCCTTTTATCCCTCCTTACCTCCCTCTAATAGGGAATCCAAATTTCTCACCGGGAATGGACCAATCTATCTTTCAATGCTGGGCCCAGTGCGGTATTGGAACTTTCTCCTCTCTATGTGACGAAACGACTGGTCTGCCCTACAGCTTCACCCACGTGACCGATAAATATGCCATACCAAAATCTCATATTTTCCACTACTTGCAATGTTTAAGCTTTCTACAGTCGGTATGCTCAGAGCCAAGCAAGAGATTCCGAAAAACCTTCCTTGATAACCTCATCCAAGGGGGTTCCTACACCATATACAACATTTACAAACCTCTTCTACTGCTCTCACTAATAGTGTTGAGCGAACCCGGACTGTAACGTTCGGGTCCGTACCGAACTTTCGGGTGTCCGTGGCACGGACCCGGACCCGGACATTTCAAAAATCGTTCGGGTT
>BLSH010349043.1:826802-857508 GCA_018402905.1 Glandirana rugosa | reverse complement strand
TACTAATTTAGTAACTTAACTTATAAGTTTTATACATAACACACTGCTAAGAGTCGAGAAGACCATTTAGACGGAGCAACAGACTCAATCCTAAGATGTTGGTCCTCAACGAAGAGAGAGGATGAAACTGTTACTAGGAAACTAAAGATAATAAACCCGACTACATGATTACAAACCATTTCAGATACGTATCGGTTTTGAAACAAAATTAAAACCAATCTCATCCCTTCTCAATTTTGGGAACGGTCGAATAAAAAATTGTAGATACATGATAACCCTTGTAAAGGAAAACCCGAACGATTTTTGAAATGTCCGGGTCCGGGTCCGTGCCACGGACACCCTAAAGTTCGGTACGGACCCGAACGTTACAGTCCGGGTTCGCTCAACACTACCCAAGAGGGGAATTCCTCTTCTATTTAATGACATCTCTGGGACAGGCAGTGAAAGGAAATGTTCCCAATAGTACATAGATGTTAAAAAATAAGCTGGCAAGGGTTTTAACTCTTCCCTACTCTAACCAAAATTAAAACAAAGTTTTGGCTATGCATAGACTTTACCAAACATTAGTACATCAGCCCAAATAATAGAAATCAAAGGATCATTGTCAAAGTAGGAGAGAGAAGCAACTCCTGGTTGTAGAATCCTAACTCAGACAACGAGGCAGATTTACCAGAAGAGCTGAGAATCGTCACACAATACATATTTTGAATATTCAATTCAATGATTTAATCATGTTTAAAGAAAATTTTTTGTTGGCATTGTTATCAACAGAAGATTTTAAAAAATAACTTTGAAAAAAACATGTTTTGGGATTTTAGGTGTGTTGAAAAAAGTGTTTTTTTTAGCATGTGTGGAAAAATATCAAAAGGCTCCAGCAGCAAAGAGGTTACAGTCTTTTTAAAATTCCATTTCCATCTAAGACTACCCTGTGCACAGGGGTGACAAAGCAGCGGTGCAATTTCACTGCAGAATGAACAGGGTTGTCGCACTATTAGGCTGCATGTACATGGGACACTTTTCAACCTCCCCTGACCGACTCAACTTGACAGCTAGAAACCGACGTTTACAAACATCCGTTTAGGCGCGTTTGCATGCAGCGTTTAGCCGAGTTCAGGCTCGTTTGCGTCTAGGATAGTTTTTTTTTGTAAAATTACCACGTTTATTATTATTTATTTATTTTCTTTTAAGTACTTATATAGCGCCGTCAATTTACGCAGCGCTTTGCATATACATATATTGTGCATTCACATCAGTCCCTACCCTCAAGGAGCTTACAATCTAAGGTCCCTAACTCACATTTAGGTGCGTTTACAAGCTATTACAGGCATTTGGCGTTCCAAATGTCTCTGAACATCCATCCCAAATGCATTTTTTTTGCTTTCCAAGAACTCAACTGCCTAGAAACGACTATAAACAACCCTGTGTACATGTACTGATAAGATAACATAGAGGAAAGCTGGGGCAGCTGAAAAAACGCCCAACTGCTCCTGAACTTTCATTTACCAGCAGCAGTGTACATGAGGCACAAAATAACTGATCAACAGGTAAAAGTTATGTTACAGGCCATGCCTGGTCCTGTGAAATTATTGTCCTACAACATTAGGGGTCTCTGCAGTCCCTCTAAGAGGAGTAGGCTTTGACAGGAACTGCGTCAATGGACTCCTGACGTCCTCTTTTTTCAAGAGACACGTTTCACAGCCAAATCAACTCCCCATCTACCACAGAGTACCTTCAACCAGTGGTACCATAGTCCATTCCCGATCCCTAAGGCCAGAGGGGTTAGCATAGCCATTAGGAAATCCTGCCCCTTTTCCCTGACACACAGTATCCCCGACCCAGAAGGTTGCTATTTGATCGTCATGGGTCTGATAGAGGGACAGATGTACACGTTTGTCAACGTATATGCCCCCAATTCGCATACCACTCATTTTGTCTCCTCTATCCTGAAAAAGATTGCGGAGATCAGGGTGGGAGTGTTAGTGCTGGGGGGGCTACTTCAACCTGCCACTGAATCCCGACCTGGATACCTCCTCTGGGAGGTCGGTATTTTCCTTTAAAGCCCTCCCTCATGTTAGGTGTTTCCTATGCTCCCTTCACCTGGTGGATGTTTTTTAGCGCGACAGGAGACCGACCGACAAGGATTATAGCTATTACTCCAAGATGCACGACGTGTATTCCCGCCTGGACATGTTTTTTGTAGACCAATACCAACTTAGCGCGGTGACAGACGCGTCAATAGGAAGTATCACTATATCTGATCATGCGCCGATACTCTTACAATTTTGTGGATCCGCATTGCGTCAGGGGGACCGGTCTTGGAGGTTGAACAAAGCCATGTTAGATGACGCGGGGGCCAGGGAGGCTGTGGTGAAGTCTCCAAACTCCTACTTTGAGCTTAACCAGCCAGATGAGGTGTCCCACCAAGCGGTATGGGAGGGCCATAAGGAGGTTATCCGAGAACTGATTTCACAAGGATCCCGCTTGAAGAAGGAGAAGCAAAAGGAAATGGTAGGGCTCCTTGACCGCATTTGTGACCTTGAGACAAGACATAAGGCTACCCTCTCTCCCTAGGACGCGACCCGTCTGTCAGACTTACGAACAGAACTCGCCGCGTGTCTAGACCATAGGGCAAAAGACAAAATGCGTTTCTATGCGCAATGTTTTTACGAGCATGGTAATAAATGTGGGAGTCTATTGGCGAGACAGTTGAAAAAGCAGCAGGCACTAGTCGACTCTCGGGATATCGCGGCGGAATTCCAGCGATACTACGAGTCCCTATATAACCTTCCTCCATTGCGGCCGGCGGTGGACCCACAGACAGAGGCTCAAGACATAGAGACGTACGTGTGGGACTTTGGGTTACTCTCTCTTCCCCCTCAGGTGCTGGAGGATTTGGAAGAGCCTTTCACGGTGGAGGAGCTTCGTGCAGCGGAGGCAGCTCTCCCAATTGGGAAGAGCCCAGGGCCGGACGGTTTTTCCAATACCTACTATAAAACCTTTCTCCTACTGCTCAAAAACCCCACTCTGCGGCTGTTTCAACTCCCTCAGTTCTTCAAGTCCCCTGCCTGCTGAGGCCTTAATGGTATACATTACGGTCTTGCCCAAGCCCGGGAAGGACCCCCAGCTCTGCTCTAGCTACCGCCCTATCTCCCTGTTGAACTCCGATACCAAACTTCTGGCCCTTCGCCTGCAGGATCATGTGACAGCCTAGATCCATCCAGACCAGACTGGCTTCATGGTGGGGCGTGAGGCCCGGGATAACAGCATCAGGGACCTCCATATCCTGCATTGGGCGAAACACGGCTCGTTTCGGCGTCCACGCGTGGTTATCTCGATGGAGAAAGCTTTCGATAGGGTGCATTGCCACTACCTCATGACTGTGCTTCGGGAGATGGGGTGAGGGGTCCCTCCCATATTTGGGTACGCATATTTCCCCCGATCAGACGACGCTTTACGATCTCATCTATGGTAGGTTGCTGACCGCCATTGAGAAAGACCTCCAGTCCTGGAAAGATATCCCCTTAACTTGGTTCGAACGCATTAGCGCACTCAAAATGACCATCCTGCCGCGCATAATTTATCTTCTTTACACAGTCCCCATCTCCCTGCCACAAGTCTTCTTCAGGAGGCTGTGTAGAGGCTTCCAAAAATTTGTTTGGCAAAATAACCACACCCGCCTGGCTTATGATCTTTTGAAGAGAACTAAGCAATGTGGTGGGCTTGGTCTACCTGACGTGTCCCTCTACTACAGGGCCATGTCTATGGTGAGGATTCTAAATTGGAATCATGATGGAAGGACCAGGATATGGGTCAAACTGAGAAGACCATGGCGGGCAGAAAATTAGCAGGCTCTCCCCTGGGTTCCCCAGCAGTCGCGAGGACTATCAGATTGGACCTCCCCCCTGACTAAGGCCACATTATTCACGTGGGATGGGCCGAACAGAGAAGGGCGATACGCTCCCCCTACCTCGCCACTAACGCCACTAGCTGGGTTTCCTTGGTTCACAACTGGCGAAGAGAGGAGTTTTTTTGGCTCCTGGAGCCCAGAAGGGGAGAGCCCTTGCGCACAGTTTGCACCGGAGGGTAAACTTCTGCCACTGATGTCCCTGCAGGCACGACTGGGGACCATACCCTTGGCAGCATGGAGGCACAGACAGTTGGACAGCTTTCTTCGGTCGCTGAGACGGGGATTGAGACCATATCATTCCCTAACTGAATTTGAATCTCTTTGCAAGAACCTAGTGGAGCCTAGGCATTTGCTGTCGCAAATGTATAGGCTCACATTGAACTCCCAGGCTGCAGGAACACCCTACTATATTAGAGAGTGGGAGACTAGAATTTACACCACCACAGATACAGCAACTGATCAAATTCACTCACTCGTCCTCGATATCCTCCCGAACCCAGGAAACTCCGAGATTCTGGAGAGGATCCGCCCAACAGGGCTTGTTTCTCCATATCTGGTGGACATGCCCCAAGATTAGGGAATTTTGGGAGGCCATAGCTCCGTGGATCAGGAGGTTGACTCTGTGAAGCATAGAGTGTTCTCTGCTACACTTCTTGCTCCATGGTATGCCTGCCTCTTCCAAAATGTACAAACAAAGTGTGATACCCCACTTACTGAATGCTGCCAAGGCACTGATTCCGAGGTATTGGAAGCAAGCCAGATGCCCGACCCTTCAGGAGGCAGAGCGATGGATTGCCAGGGCTAGGGACAAATATGACAAGTTCAAGGACATATGGGCTGGCTGGCAATATTACTCACAAGAGATCCCCTTGAGTGGACAGGTTATGACTCACACTTTATAAGCCTCTTCAAGTGCACCCCCTGTGGACCCCTTGGACCCAAGAGGAGACCCCTGTGTCCTCCGAATGTTACCTGCTATTGATAGATAACGTTACCTCCTGGCGATTTTCACTGTCCCTTTCTTCCTTCTCCTCCTCCTCTTTTTTTCCTTTTGATTTTTATTTTTTTATTTTTTTGCACCAATCTCCTAGTGTTTATGTCTTTGTTTGTGGGCTCCATTTTTACCTGGTATGGATAGCCGGATTGAGGGGTACCTTGACCTGCCTGGTATTACACAGCGAGTTATACCAAAGGGGTAGGATGCTGCCTCGCTCCCTTGATGATCTGAGGGTGGACTGGATGAATCTTAAAAGGAGTGGGTCGGCCCGGGCCTGCTCCCCCTACCCCTAAGTGCCCAACTTGCTAATGGCGCATGGTTGGGGGCAGGAGGGCTCACCGGGCAGGAGTCTGCTGTTCTTCCAGGCTCAGTCACTGGAATCATTGCAATATTTGTTAGAATGCTGTATGAAGCCATGATGGAAGTCCCCCTAAATGTGTCCTCCAGTTGTAGCCACTATCCATAATGATATTACGGATGTGTTTGGATACCCCTCTTGCTTTTCTTTTTGTATGTAATGTCACCTTTTAATTGCTTTTCATCTTGATGTACTATGGAATACTTTGAAAACTTAATAAACCTTGTTTATAAAAAAAAAGTTGTTACAGGGGGATTCAGAAAAGAATCGTCTTTGTTAATGCTAGTGACAGGCTGCATCATATACAGTATCTCACAAAAGTGAGTACACCCCTCACGTTTTTGTAAATATTTTATTATATCTTTTCATGTGACAACACTGAAGAAATGACACTTTGCTACAATCTAAAGTAGTGAGTGTACAGCTTGCATAACAGTGTAAATTTTCTGTCACCTTAAAATAACACATCACACAGCCATTCATGTCTAAACTGCTAGCAACAAAAGTGAGTACACTCCTAAGTGAAAATGTCCAAATTGGGCCCAAAGTGTCAATATTTTGTGTGGCCACCATTATTTTCCAGCACTGCCTTAACGCTCTTGGGCATGGGGTTCACCAGAGCAGCACAGGTTGCCTCTGGAGTCCTCTTCCACTCCTCCATGAGGACATCACGGAGCTGGTAGATGTTAGAGGCCTTGCACTCCTCTGCCTACGGTCTGAGGATGCCCCACAGATGCTCAATAGGGTTTAGGTCTGGAGACATGCTTGGCCAGTCCATCACCTTTACCCTCAGCTTCTTTAGCAAGGCAGTGGTCGACGTGGAGGTTTGTTTGGGGTCATTATCATGTTAAAATACTGCCCTGTGACCCAGTCTCCGAAATGAGGGGATCATGCTCTGCTTTAGTATGTCACATTACATGTTAGCATTCATGGTTCCCTCAATGAACTGTAGCTCCCCAGTGCCCACAGCACTCATGCAGCCCCAGACCATGACACTATCACCAACATGCTTGACTGTAGGCAAGACACACTTGTCTTTGTACTCCTCACACACACTTGACACCATCTGAACCAAATAAGTTTATCTTGGTCTTATCAGACCACAGGACATGGTTCCAGTAATACATGTCCTTAATCTGCTTGTCTTCAGCAAACTGTTTGCAGGCTTTCTTGTGCATCATCTTTAGAAGAAGCTTCCTTCTGGGATGACAGCCTTGTAGACCAATTTAATGCAGTGTGCGGCGTAAGGTCTGAGCACTGACAGGCTGACCCTCCCACCCCTTCAACTTCTACAGTAATGCTGGCAGCACTCATACGTCTATTTCCCAAAGACAATCTCTGGATATAATGCTGAGCATGTGCACTCAACTTCTTTGATCGACCATGGCGAGGTCTGTTGTGAGTGGAACCTGTCTTGTTAAACCGCTGTATGGTCTTGGCAGCTCAGTTTCAGGGTCTTAGCAATCTTCTTATAGCCTAGGCCATCTTTATGTAGAGCAACAATCCTTTTTTTCAGATCCCTAGAGAGTTCTTTGCCATGAGGTGCCATGTTAAACTTCCAGTGACCAGTATGAGAGTGTGAGAGTGATAACACCAAATTTAACACACCTGCTTCCCATTCACACCTGAGACCTTGTAACACAAACAAGTGACATGACACCAGGGAGGAAAAATGGCTAATTGAGCCCAATTTGGACATTTTCACTTAGGGGTGTACTCACTTTTGTTGCCAGCAGTTTAGACATTAATGGCTGTGTGTTGAGTTATTTTGAGGGGACAGCAAATTTACACTGTAATACAAGCTGTACACTCACTACTTTACATTGTAGCAAAGTGTCATTTCTTCAGTGTTGTCTCATGAAAAGATATAATAAAATATTTACAAAAAAGTGAGGGGTGTGCTCACATTTGTGAGATACTGTGTGTCATTTTTAATTCTGCCTATAGTTACACTTTAAAGTGTAACTGATTTAGGATAATAAAACGTGTGGAAGTAATATGGTAACACATAGTAACACAGGGACTTATGTCTACATTACTAACATAGATCATGGACTAGAATGGCAGGGCTGCCAGGGTCAGCAGAAGATCACCCACGCATCTTGTTGCTGAATGCCAGTAACCCATTCCCATGTATGAAAAGGATCCCTGTGACTACTCTGCCTGCCAGCACCATCCAGCTGAGTCCTCATTTTCCTGTCCTGGCACCATTTGTGTATTGGTATTGGTGGAGTAGTTTATTTTGCACTTCTAGTTCTTCAGCCTCTTGCATCTAGCACTAACCCACATGCAGGACATGGTGACAGTGTGACTTAGGTTAATTTTACATGAGTGGTCTGATTAAATCTGCCTGTCAGCTTCTCAGGTAGATCTGATCAAAAGTTCAAAGTTAGTCTATGAGCAGGTGGAAGTAAACTGATGTGCGTCCATTTAGATCTGATTACCATCAAGTTTGTCTAGGCCAGAAAAAAAAAATGGAAAACATTGCCAAACTTTTCCATTTTTTCGAACCTAAACACGATGGATCGGAGGTAATCGGATATAAATAGATGCAGTAGACGTGCAATTTGTTTCGTTCCAAATTAATTTTTTAACGAATTTTGACAAATTTGTTAATTCGATAATATCCGAATTAAGGAAAACCCATTTAATACATTTTTCGTAAATTCGAAAATAAGAGCAAAATTCAAAAGAATGAAAAAAAGAAAATTTGAAAACCCATAAAACGAACTAATAATAACTTAAAGCGGACCTTCAGTCATTTTTTCATCTTTCCATCTATTAAATCTTCTGCCCTTGTTGTTTTAACTTTGGATAGTAAAACATTTTTTTTTCTGCCAGTAAATACCTTATACAGCCAACTTCCTGTTTTTAGGCTGGAAAAATGCCTCAGCGTTTGACATCATGCACAGCTCTCTCTCACTCTTGTGAGAGTTTGTCAGGAAGGGAGGGGGGATGAGTCATAAGAGGGCCAATGAGAACTGCAGAGCTGGAGGTGTGCCTCTGTGTGTCTGTGTAAATCCAGGAAGTGAACAGACAGCAGCTTCAGCTGCCCACATTTCTGCAACATATTTGGCAAGTACAGAATCACAGTATATATAAAGTAATATGATCACACCCCTGTAGAAGTTTCATTAGACGAAACGCGTCGCAAGACGTTAGCCTGCTCTTTACCATTGTGCCATATTTTATCGTTTTTATTCTGGAGCATGTAAGTGCAAACTTTTTAAATAAAATACCTATTGGTTAAAGGATATCATGCTATGTAGCGCCTTTTGTTTCTGCTGAGGTGATATGAGGATACCCTGTAAAGCTTACTCATAACCAAGGGGCATTGATGTGGAGGTCCCTATCCCTACATGACCGGGTCGTGAGAGGTACAGCTCGATTGTGTCTCCTGGAGGAGGAGCTGCCACCCAAGGAACTCTGACGGTTGTCTATATGAAATGCCCTGGTGGAGATACGTGCGGTCTATCCAGTTTCATCTGGTAAGGGTATCTTGTACTACTCCTGGTGGCGGTGACACTATACGTGGGTGATAACTTGATGTTTACCTTCCCCCTGTTTCACCGGGCTGACATCCCTGGGTTCTGGAACATTTAAATGAATATCATCTGATGAAATAGAGGAATATCTTGAGGTGTTAGACTATGAACACATATCAATGAGGAGATCATTACCCACTGGAAATATGGACTTTCACACTTAGTCATAAGGGTTATACTTACTAATTTGAAGGTCTTATGTATGTGATGGTTTTGTATACACACGTGAAGTTTTCCCCACTAACCAGTGGGAACCTTTATTCACTTTATATGTTTTTTCACCCTTGATAGCGCTGCACTGTTTTGCTTGTTACTGTGTCCAATTTTTGTTGTTGGTGTGCTGCCAGCTTTTTCTTTATATTTTTATGTTTTTTATGAATTTTAGGTAGCGCAGTAATATTCTTTTCACTCCATTATATAAAGTAATATGCAAAGTGGTTGGAGGGAAGGTTCCGAATGGCAAAGATGTTTTTATTACAAAGGACACACAAAAAAGGTTGCGCTATACAAAAATACTTGTACATATAATAAAAGAAAAAGGAAAATCTCCCCAAATTGTCCAAATAGAGTGCCTATATCAGTGGTTCTCAACTCCGGTCCTCGGGACCCACCAACAGGCCAGATTTTAAGTATTACCTTTGGGGAGATGCAGACTAGAACACTGCAATCACTGAGCAGCAAATTATATCACCTGTGATGTATTTCAGTTATCCTGAAAACCTGGCCTGTTGGGGGGTCACGAGGACCGGAGTTGAGAACCACTGGCCTATATTAAGATAGGAGTACAGTCCCAATTTAAGAAAAGAGAAAACTCCAGGGTGACCCCTTTTTGGCATTAATAGATGAAATATATTGCAGCAATATTATTCACCGCTATGTGAAGGGTTACAGTTGTACAGCACAACACTCATGTATATTCACCACCGAATAAGGGGGCTCCGTACCGGACAGCATGGACCCCTTGGTTATAGGAGGTCGACAAACGCGTGCTGCCTATTACCCGGCCAGGGTGTAAATGAATATCAGGAACCCGGATGCCAGCCGCTCACATAAATTTGGATGTTCAAATGAGAGTTTATATAAGGATAGGGATAGGAATCTCCATAGCGTAAAACCGTAACAGTTTAATAAAAAGTGTAAAGTATTGCACTTATATAGATTCACAGGACTCTTGCGCAAAAAAACAATAGAACTTCCGGTTCCGGCGCCGCATGAGCTAGCAGCTTCCCGCTACAGCTCCCGCTCCGCGGCCACGAAAACTGCCTATAAATCCGGCCCAAGGACACACAGGGGTCTCACACTCACCCAGGAAGCACCCCAAAAGGCCCCCACACTAACAGTGATGGACCGCTTTCTGGAGAAAGGCGGCCCGCGATGCGCTCCGGCCCAGCCGCAAATCGAGGCCGGGGATGCGGCCTACATGGAGAGCGCGCCGAGGACTGCGCCCACAGACATGGAGGTGAGCAATCCACCCACACAATCTGCCACCTCAGGTGATTCACACAGCCATGAAAGAATAGCACAAGCAGTAGCAGCAATCCTAGCGCACACCATTAAAGACACAGTGGAGAAAGCAATCAGTGAGGGCATGACACAACTAAGAAAGGAGCTAGGGGAACACAAGACCCGTATCTCTGAGGCAGAGCACAGAATTGCAACCCTAGAAGACGAGCTCTATCAATGCCATATGACAGAACAGGCACAAACTAAAACTAATCAGTTTTTATTAGAAAAGCTCGACGACCTGGAGAACCGGTCGCGAAGGAGTAACCTCCGCTTTGTGGGAGTACCAGAGTCCCTACCACCATCTGCCATCATGGACTTTTGCGCCAAACGCATCCCGGAGGCTCTGGGCCTACCTAGACCATGTACGGTGGAGCGTGCCCACCGCATAGGTGCCCCTCAACCTGACCACAAGACCAATCGGACAATTATAGCCAAATATCTAAACTACGCTGACAAAGCTGACATCATGATGAAATACAGACAAACAAATCCCCTCCAAATAGATGGAGTGAAAATCCTAATTTTCGCAGACTACTCCCTTGATGTATCCAAAAGGCGTAAAGCATTCCAACAAGTATGCACCGCCTTACACCAACGCCAGATAAAATTCTCCCTAGCATTCCCAGCAGTACTGCGACTCAGATCTAGCAATGGAGAACAATTAACCTTCCATGAACCACAGGAAGCAGAGAAATTCTTGCGGTCTCTCGCCCCTGAACCGGACCAACACCACCTCAGGAAATCCCAAAAAGCTTCGGCCATACCCAGAGCTCTAAACCAGAGGAGCCCGAGGAAAGACTCTCCTAAGCGACTAAAACCCTCTGAATCCCACCAAGCGGAGGGGCCACGCTGATCTTCCCAATCTGAATCCAGGGATACACTTATCCCCACACTAAAATTCTTGGCAAGTCAGTGACTCTGATAACGCCCATACGGGCAAACACTACATAGCCCCCTCAGGGAGCTGTCGTGACTGGCCAACGGCCAAGACCAACTCTCACATTGTTATTGGTTTGTTCTCTTCCTACAAAGTTGTTTGTTGTATTCTACTTATGACTGCTAGAACTTATCTTATCCTCACTCTATGCCCAGCTTTTAAACTTCCGCATATGCTCCACTATAGACGGTTAAGTCTGCCTCCAACTACCCCGCCACATACTCGGTCTCACTGGGTAGCCGCTCAATACTCCCTTGGGCCCAAACAAACTAACAGCTACTTAATGGTCGGCGGCAGGGAGCAGATACAGTCTGTGAGCCCATGCGGAAAAAAGCGAAGCAAAGATTTATTGTTCTGAAGAATATTTATCAGCATTTTAAAACTTCTTTCCCCCCAATCTGCCCCCTCCCGACTATCTGCATCTCACTATCAGTGTCCACTGGGTTGAAAAAATTAGTACACACCTCCCTTGGGTCACTCCACCCCCAACAACCCGTAAAGTCACTTTCACAACTACACACCAGACTCTAAATCCCAACCACATAGCACGTTCATAAAAATTACCTCTTGGAACGTCAAGGGCCTCAGATCTCCCATCAAACGAATGAAAGTCCTAAGGCGTCTGAAAAGACTCGACACAGACATTGCACTCCTTCAGGAGACGCACCTCACACAAGCTGACCTGCGTCGTCTGAAGAAACTCTGGGTAGGTACAGTCATAGGTTCAGACCCCATAGGCAGGAGAGCTGGAGTTACCATCCTTATACATAAATCCCTCCCTTGTGAGGTGCTATCCTCATCCACTACGCTAGAGGGCCGTATTCTTACGGCCAACCTACGCTTGGCAGGCAGAGATATTCATATCACTAATGTATATGCCCCAAACTCACCAAGCCCCTCTTTCTACCAGATCCTAAACTCGACCACACTGAAATCTCCAGATATCCCCCATATACTAGGCGGGGATTTCAATTCCATCGTCCATCCCATAGATGACAGATCGAGCCCAAAAGGACAACACACCAACCCACATGACTTGTCGAACACCCCTCTGGCCAACACGTTGGACTCCCTACATCTAGTCGATGTGTGGCGACACTTACATCCACTGGAGAGGGAATACACTTTCTACTCCCACCCTCACAACCTCTTTACTAGAATCGACTACCTTTGCGTTACAGACTCATTGCTACCCCTGACTAGAGAAGCGGAGATCCACGGAATAGCGATCTCCGACCACTCCCCAATCTCCATCTCCTTCCTGGACTCCCTCTCTCAACCCAAACCCCAGATTTGGCGCTTCCCGCACTACCTCTCGAAAAATGCCGACTTCCAGCAGTATATCCACCTAGCATGGGCAGAGTACGCTTCTGACAACGCACAGCACATAAACAACCCAAACCTGTTTTGGGATGCGGGAAAGGCATTTCTTAGAGGTAAAATCATCTCCTATGCCTCCTCTTTTAAAAAACATTCACAATCTAAATTCAAAGAGGCCAGCAGCCGGCTAAAACTTGCCCAAAGAAACCTATCCACCAACAATTCTCCTCAGAATAGGCTAGAGTGGAAGGTAGCCAAACGAGATTTCGACTCTTGGGCAGAAACGTTGGAACTCACCAAAAGGTCCCATATAGAAGCACAGTATTTCAAATTCGGAAATAAAGCAGGAAAACTCCTGGCCAGACTAGCGAGGGGCCCCCACTCTCCCACACATGTCACCTCCCTCAGGAGTCCCCGGGGAACCATCACCACTGTCCCCGAGGAAATAAACAATATCATGACAGACTTCTACAAAAACTTATATGCTGCAGACAATACCAACATCACACTAGCTGAAAGCTTCCTCGATAGCCTAGCCCTCCCACAAATTTCCCAAGATGATCTGGAGAAACTTAATGCCCCCATCACTAGGTTGGAAGTCTCCTCAGCTATACAACATTTACCACAAAACAAGGCCCCAGGACCAGATGGTTTCTCAGGAGAACTCCTCAAGATCCTTAACACATCAATAGAACCCACACTAGTACAAGTCTACAATAACATCATGCAGGGAGGACCCTACCTTCCGTCGGGCACCCAAGCAACTATAAAACTAATACACAAAAAAGGCAAGGACCCCTTGGAACCGGGATCCTATAGACCCATTTCACTCCTTAACCTAGATATAAAAGTTCTTTCTAAAATAATAGCCACCAGACTAGCAGACATCCTTCCACTTCTAATACACCCAGTACAATCCGGCTTTGTAAAAGGAAGAACGGCCTCACTAAACATTAGGAAAGTACTGGCAGCCCTAGACCACGCCCAAAACCATAAAGAGGGAGATTACGCCATCATCACCCTGGACGCGGAGAAAGCTTTTGACAACGTCAATTTTGACTGGCTCTTTCTAGTGTTAAGACGGATGAACTTCTCCGGACAATTTGTACAACTCATCCGCTCTATGTACTCCTCTCCTGCGGCCAGGCTGGTGGTGGCAGGAATCCAATCGAGGGAATTTAGACTCTTTAAGGGCACGAGACAGGGGTGCCCCCTGTCCCCACTCCTCTTTAACTTGGCTATCGAACCCCTCTCTAGATACCTGACTTCAATAGCGCCTCTTAGTGGCATACACATAGGACACCATGAATTACGCTCAGCGTTTTTTGCGGATGATGTCCTCATATTCACTGCGAACCCCTCAAAAGACATGCCCCTCATTATCCAGATATTTAACGAATTCAAACAATGTGCAGGTTTGCGAATTAACTATAGCAAGAGCGAAATAATCCCCATAGGCCGATCCCCACAACGACGCTGGCTAGCACATTCACCCTTCCTTGTAGCCAAATCTCACATCACGTACCTGGGAGTAAAGTTTGGACACCTACCATCGTCTCTATACACTCTGAATTTTCCACCATTGTTGCAAAAAATCAATCAAGAACTAGAGCATTGGATGGATCTGCCGCTTTCGCTCCTGGGGAGGTGCCACCTATTTAAAATGGTCAGCTTTGCCCGCCTTCTATACCCCTTACAGACGATCCCTCTCCTGCTCAGGCACAAGGATATCCAGATCCTGAACAAAAGCATATCCAAATTCATTTGGCACGGCAGGCGACCAAGAATCGCGTTACCCAAACTATACCTCCCCAGACGCGAAGGCGGCGCCTGCTTACCCAACATTAGATTGTATAATTTAGCATGCCTCTTAAGAGTGGGAATGGACTGGACCAGAAATGCATCTAGATATGCTAACACCGCCCTGGAGGCAGAAATGACTCATCCATACCAACTAAAGGCCCTTCTCCTAACGCCCTGGACAGCACTACCTCCCATCATCAAGTACAACCTGCTCCTACGAGATACGATAATAGCTTGGAGAGAAGCGCGGAAGATCCTCAAAATTCCACAAAACACATCCAAATATCTGCCAATTCAGGGGAATCCCAACTTTCCTCCAGGCATGCTACACAAAACCTTTTCAATATGGACCAAACAAGGTCTAACCCTCTTCTCTTCACTCTGTAACACCACTACTGGGGACCTTCTACCGTTCAAGGACATAGCCCAAAAATACTCACTGCCACAATCCCACCTCTTCAACTTCTGGCAGTGTGCCCACTTTATTCGCTCCACAGGAGGAGACAAATCGAAAAGATTCCAATCCTCCACCATGGACGCCATGATAGACACACAGTCCTATTCAATATCAGCACTATATAAACTCCTACTCACCGAAAAGTCCTTACCACTAAACGCCACCTCTGCCAAACACTGGGAAAAAGATTTTGCAACCCATGACCTTATGGACAAACTCCTCTCGGGATTCAACAAAACTATAAAACTTACTTCGAACGAACAATGGAGAGAAACTCAACTTAAGATTCTGCACCGTGCCTACAGACCCTTCCATACAGACACACAAAACCCAGCCTCAAGGTCATGCCCTCTCTGCAACCACCCAAAACCCACGCTTTCTCACCGATTCTGGTCGTGCCCCTACATCACAGCCTTCTGGGACAAGATCATCGCTTTCGTCCACACGGTCACGCATCTTCAAATTCCGAAAGACCCCCTACAAATGATTTTCGGGTGCTGGAACACACAGCCGGAGAGAAAGTCACCAGACTTAAGCCTTCTACACAAGGACTGGATCCTAATCGTACTCTACACAGCTAGAAAAGCAATATTACAAAACTGGACCTCGCCAATACCTCCGACTGTGGCTAAAGTAAAACAAGAGCTTTCATCACAACTAAACAACGAGAGAATTCTTACAGACTTCAACAACCCCAAGGCAAACCATCAGTTCCATAAACGATGGAACTCCTTCATAAAGTTTACCCAACCTCAGGGAATTACAAGCTCCTCACAAGTTACGTTCTCCTACCACAGAGACAACATGGCTCGAGGGCCTGGACTTCCCCATAGTCCACACATGCGAAGAGATGCTTCCCACACCCCCCCTTATACCTCACTCTGCCCCCCCCTCCCTCCCCTCTTTCTAGTTACCATTTCTAGTTACCATTTCAGCAGGTGATCCATCCAAGTCACATAAACATTGGTTAAAACGAATATTGTAATGATAGCAGAGATCCTCGGATCTCCCCTCAAAATCAAGTAGCCACTCCTAATTGTTTTTTGTTGCTATTTCCCACTTGCAATACCGGTTACTTTTCATTTATGTAAATGGGAGCTACTCCTTTCAAGTGTATACCAATGTTTAATGTCGATACAGTCTCCTGTACTATTTACCAAATGCCAAATAAAATCTGTTTTAAAAAAAAAAAAAAAAAAAAAACAATAGAAATTCTGCCGGCCGGCTAGCAAACACCCATTCACCGGAACGAGCATTGTTTTTATGTTTTTATTACAAATTATGTAAGCAGATTGCAGTTCCTCTTTAACTATTACTAACTATTAAATTATAGGTATTTCCTTTCAAATTTGGCTGTTAGTGAACGTAATGAATACAAATTTATCCAAAGTTAAGAATTATCTGAAATAACGAATGCCTTATCTAACCAAATGCAACGTAACAAATTAATAATAATAAATAACAATAATAATAATAACTTTTTAATATTATCATTTATTATTAATTCCTTCCGTTCCATTTGTTTAGATGCGGCATTCGTTGCTTCTGATCATTTGTAACTTCGGATAAATTCGTATTCGTTACATTCACACAGCCAAATTTGAAATTCTAATACCTATAATTTAATAGTTAGTTATTATTAGTTAGATATTATTTCAAATTTTCTTTCTTTCTTTCGAAATTTCTGATTTTCGGATTGTCGAATTTTCGGAATTTGCGAATTTGCGAATTTACAAAATTACAAATTTTCGAATTTGCGAACGTACGAATGTATGAATTTACGAATGTACGAATTGGGACGTTATGCGAGACGCAATAATGGACAGCTGATACTTGTTGCCTCGCATGCGATCATGTTTAAGCGACTAGTGAGAGTCCGACCCGGGTTTTGCCAGCCACTGTGGCAGAGCTGGTTCCAGCTCAGACTTTCCGGTCCACTCAAATCTCTCTCCACCTGCATTTAATGACCAGGAAGAGAGCAGAGAGCAGCTCTATCCTGGATCTTAGAGGGAGAAAGCTGAGTGAGCTCTGTGTGATAATTTGGACTCAAAGATCAAGGTTTGCGCTGTGCTTATGTTTTGTGGGTGTCTGGGACAGCCCCACACTGTATAGAGAGGAACCTGATTGTTTAGGTTAGCGCCAAATGGCAAGGTTTTGTTTTCTGTTTTTTTTTTAATGTGTTTTGAGCTTGCAAACCTGTAATATTAAACCTGGCAAGCCGCCAGTTTTGAAAGAAACTGACCTCCATGCTAAATACTTTATTCTGAAAAGTGATCCCCACGAGCTAATCTCCCACACGTGGTGGACTCAGTGGGCATCTTCCTGGAAGATGGAGGATGTAGTTACAGGTCACTGCGGCCCAACAAGAGAGCAATCGCCAGCAGCAGGAAATGAATCGCCAAGTTGTACAAACCGCTGCAGCACAGCGGGAGGAGAGTTGCCAGGCTATCTCAGCACAACAGGCGGCTCAACAGGAGGCAAAATCTCTTGCGGCTCAGCAAGAGATGAATCGCCAGTTTGCGGAGGCCCTTGTGAAATTAAAGAAGTGGTTCGCAAGTCCTGTGCCAGTGGAACAAAAGATGGTACGTGCCAGCTACCACCTGCATAAGATGACACCTGCAGATGACGTGGAGACGTACCTCACGACCTTTTAAAGAGTCGCTGATCACGAAGGATGGCCAAAAGAGCAGTGGGCGGGATTGTTAGCATTTTTCCTGACAGGTGAATCCTAAAAGGCCTACTTTGATTTGGAACCAGTAAAGACCCAGGACTATGAGACTCTAAAGACAGAGATACTCGCACGCCTGGGGGTCACCATGGCCCTCCAAGCTCATCGGGTGCATCAGTGGTCCTACTGCATGGACAAGCCACCTCGCTCGCAAATGTTTGACCTGATATTTCTCACAAGGAAGTGGTTGCAACCTGAGACCTTGCCTGGCCCCCAGATTGAGGAGCGTTTGGTCATGGACCGGTATCTGCTTGCACTCCCTGCTGCTTTGAGGAAGTGGGTCAGTCATGGGGACCCCAAAACTGCCAACCAATTGGTGGACCTCGTGGAGAGATATACTGCTGCTGAGGACTTGTTGCACCCATCTGCTCCCCACTCCAATGTATCTAGGGGTGATAGATCGCCCAGCGGACCCGGTAAGACTGTTCCAGGGGTCAAGGGCGAGGGGAAGTTTGATAAGACTGCTATGGCTAAAGAGACTATGGGGGCTCTAGACCTGGAGACTGGCCAAAGAAGCCAGGAAGGTCTTGGGTACCCTTGAGAGGACTGGGTATAGAACACATACAGTGCTACCGATGCCATGCATTGGGCCATATTGCTGCCAATTGAACCCTGAATGATGAACCCATGCAATGCGATTATACTTATGTGAATAGACGTCTTTCTCTTTTTGTGTCCTTGCAGCTGCAAAAGAGAGGAGGGAAGCCAGAGGAAACATATGGTACATAGGGAGTGTGATTGTTACAGCACGGGGTCAATTACTGGAACCAATCTCCTGTATCTCTGCAGCAGCTGAAAGCCAGTGGGAGGGAGAGAAGAAGAAGCCAACTTTCAGTTGCTGCAGAGAGAGCCATGCATGGGATTGGTTCCAGTCACTTTCCCCCACCGTGCCGATCACCCTCCCTGTCCACAGCTGATTCACCCAGCCTGGGCCCCCCTACTGGCTTGGGCCCCATACAGGAGGACTGGTGGTACCCCCTTATCCATGGCCCTGCATGTAGGCATTACCTGTGGTGGCCTGCTAGCACATGCAGTCTGCCTAAGAACTTGCACTCCTCCATAATGACATCTACCCCATTCGGGCATTTTGATATTTGCAGAACTCCTCCCTAGAACAATCCTGCTGCCTGCATCAGGCTTTTGAGAAGAGTACTGAAGCAGGATGCTATGATGTTTTCAGAAAGCTGCGTAAAGCAGCCTGCCAGCCCCTCCCACCAGTCATGATCTGCCTACATAGCATATAGTAGCACAGTGACCCAACAATGACACCACTTGGTCTAAAATAAGGTATGTATTGAAAACAAAAAAAGTTTTCTTTAGAAAATTTCAGAAACCAGGGAAAGCAAATAGATGAAACTTTAGCTTTAACCTGATCTCTTTCCAGCGAATAGTGGTGGGACCCTCTCCTTATGATGACACAATAATGAATTAAATATAATTCATTAATGAATTATTAATATTAATAATAATGAATAATGAATTATTGCTCAAATTTCACCTTATTTTTAGTTCATTTCACTGAGTTTTTTTATGAACTTTCTCTATGGATTTTTTTCTTTTTGTACTTTATGCATGCATTGGCATATGATATGCCTTTATGATTAATTTTAGTATATTTTGAGATCTATATTTTGGGTTTATTACGTAGTTATGCAATTCATGTGTTGTTGTATACATGTCTTATTGATTTGGGCTATTGATACACAGTGTATTAGTATGTTATTATTTACTAGTGTTGCTTTATAACATTTGGATTATCATATGGTGGTTTGCGCTGAACTCTCTTTTTTGTAATTTTGATTGGTTTGTGGTGAATACACAATCAGTGCCAGCAGCCTGTATCTTTCCTTTAAATGTAGTGCAGAGGACTCCTTTTGCTTTGTGTCCCTTCCATCCTATCAGCTCTCAGCCCTCTAATCACTGAGCTCTACAGAGTGTAACTTCAACTCTCCGCCCCCTTTTTTCTGACGCCTCAGACAAGCTCTATAATTTCTGGACTTTGAACATATGTAGAGAAGACGATGCAGATGAAGAGGTTCAACTTATGTATGAGGTTCTGTTTAATCTCTGTTTATCACCTGAGGCCAGTCACTGCACTGGTTATGTGTAAGAGTTTACAAACACTTTAACTCAAATGTACTGCTCAGCAGTGAGTTCAGCCCCAAATCAAATATGTATTTATAGGGCTTGTAGGCCCACTCTTATTTTAAACAGAAAGAAAAAAAACATTCATAACAATCAGCTTTCCCTCAGGGGGTTTCCACCATCAATATAAAATTAACATTATTCTGTCTCTATTTGGCAGCCCTGCTGCTTAGGCCTTGTGCCTTGGTCCTCCTGACCACCTAACACAGCACCCCTGTGCCCTCATACAAAAGCTGTACCTCTGTCAGCTGTCTCATTGCTGCAGCTCCTGTCCCTGTCCCTGGAATCACAATGGACGCCGGACACCGACCCGGGGCATGCTGGGTTGATGATGTTACAAGGGGGTGAGGGTCTCCCTGTGACATCACTGGGTGGCCCCGCCCCTTCGTTTATTTAGCGGATGGGAGGTGGCAGAGCTGTCAAATGGCAGGAGCCTTTGTCGGGTGCGGACCTTCTTTTTTCTCAGGTCTTGTTAAAGGTTGCAATAAGTCACGCCCCACACCGCCACAACCACCAGGCCCCCCTGCTCCAAAGCACCCACCCCATGTTTAGGGCATGTGGCCTGGTATGGTTTGAGGTGGGGAGGGGGGGACGAGCTAGCGGCCTGCCAGGCTGCATGCTTGGATAAGGGTCTGGTATGGATTTTGGGGGGACCTCCATGCTGTTTTTCTCATTTTTCTTATTGATGGTAATTGTTTAGTGTACATTCAGCTGTCAGTTGATGAGTCGTGCATTGGTAAGGACACAGCGGCCGACTTTCCAGCCCACTCCTTAACAACCAGCTATTCACTGGTTGTTAAGAAAAACAGGGAGCCCGCTCCTTAACAAAAATGATACCGCTGTTTCTCTAAATTTTTTATTGCTGGCAATTGTTTAGTGTACATTCAGCTGTCAATGGGGAAGCCCGCTGACAGCTGATGACTCATCTGCTGGTAAGGACGCAGCGGCCGGCTTCCTGGCCCGCTCCTTAACAACCAGCTATTCACTGGTTGTTAAGGACACTGGCAGCAGCCCGCTCCTTAACAAAATGCTACCGCTCCTAAGCACTTTTAAAAACGCTCCTAAACAATGCAAAGACGCTGACAAAAAATGCTACATATTGTATTAGAGGGGTTGGGGGGACCCCTGCAATGTTTTTCTCTCAATTATTTAGTGTAGATTCAGCTGTCAGTGAGGAAGCCCGCTTACAGTCGGTGAGTCATCTGTTGTTAAGGATGCAGTGAGTGGCATCCCGGCCTGCTCCTTCATTCATTCACTGGTTGTTAAGGACGCCGGCGGCAGCCTGCTCCTTAACAAAAGCGTTACCACTCCTAAGCACTTTTGAAAACGTTCCTAAACATTGCAAAAACGGTGGTAAATATTAGCGTTTTTTTTTCATCCAGCAGTTTTTGAGCATCTAGTGTGCATGGAGCCTTAGGCCCCATTCACCCCTGAGCGATTGTAGCTTGAAGCCTGAAGCTACAAAACGCTGGAGGGGAAAAAAATCAATGATTCTCTATGGAGATGGTTCACATCTCCACTCCAAAACGCCTGAAGTCAAAAGCCTGAAAACACCTGAAGCTCAAACAAGTTCTGGAAGTATTTTTTTTTTAAGCAGATTTGGGCGTTTTACTGCTTTTTACATTGGTGACCTTTTGACCTACAAAAACGAGGCAAAAACGTGATAAAAATTGCCACAAAATTGCGGTAAAATCACGCGACTTTCTGCCTGAAAACGACACGCTCAGGTATGAGTGCAGCCTTATTAGAGTTTGGAATTAGTAGTACCATTTCTGTGTTTGCAGATAACACCCAGTTATGTAGTGGAATATAGAGGTTGATTTACTAAAGGCAGTTGCTCCAGAGCTTAGTAAATGAGCAGAAGCTGCGTTAACCTCTATCATCCAATCATGTGAAAGCAAAAATGTTGTCTGTCTTTATTTTCCTTGCATGCGATTGGGTATTCTTTGCAAAATTAAGTTTTACCTCATTTACTAAGCTCTGGAGTAACTGCACCTTGCAAAGCACACAGTCTATTTGCCTTTAGTCTTTTTCAGGATGTCTCTAACTTACACCTGATCACTGGAACAGCATGAATCCCAACACACTTCTGTAGCAGCTCCCCACAGCATGTTGCCCTCCCAAAGCAGCATGCGCCCTGGCCCCTCCAGCACAACATGGCAAGAGGTCCCTGCAGCAGCAGACCACTACACATGTCCCTGAGCTCAGTCTATTTTTACTCTCCCCTCCACAAAACCTGTGCTATTCTTAATCCTTTGATGATAAGCCAAGATCCTCCAATAAAATCACATAACTGGAGCCCAGAGCTGACATCACTTTAAGGTCTGTGTAATGATAGATGCTGGGAGTGTAGGGAATGCAGTTATGAGCATAGGAGGAAGTTACATTGCCAGTGAAGTAAAAGTCCTCACTCTGGCATCTCACAGATGAGAGCACATTGTATGTATGGAAGGAGGCTGGCAGAATAAAAGTTTACAAAAAAACAATGCCAGGTAAAGGAACACACATGAATCCCAGGCAATATGTTAGAAGCCACAGCCTTCTGAACATTTTGACTTAGCACTGATTTTTACTAACTGCATATTAATGCACATACACAATTTAGGTAGGGTTGCCACCTGTCCGGGATTCACACAGACTGTCTGGGTTTTGAATCATGTGTCGGGGGTCAGTCCACTTGAAACCCGAACACATTATTTAGACAGGAATGTGGCTTGGAACAGGGCCTGACAGGAGGGTGAGGGAGCACTGTGTGCGCCACATTACTATTTTCTTTGGAGTTCTCAGAGGTGTCCCAGGTCTGTTACAATCCTATAGTGTATACGAATGTAGCCATGTACTCCCTTGGAAGTGGCTGGTAGTTGTGATTCACCTTATAGCTGCCCTCAACCCCACCATATCTCACACATCCGGAGTCACTGAACAGGCCGGCTCTTGTTTTTGTTTGTTTTATTTAGGGAATTTAACTTGGATGGTGAAAAGGGGTGACTGTGGGATGTCCAAAGAATTGGTTACAGGACCATCTATATACATGACCGTATATACACTCTACTTCCTCCAGCACATCTTTTCTGCAGACTGTTGCTCCTTCTCTTCTTTCTAGCACATCACTTGCAGACTATTGCTCCTTCACTTCTCTCCAGCACATCTCTTAATTCCTGACCTGAAGGGAAATTTATCAGGCTCACATAACTCCTTTCTCCTCACTGCAGCTAGCACATGGGGAGGCCTGCAAATTGTCAGCAATGCCTCCGGAACACCCATTACAGGCCAGGGTCTTGGACCCCTCAAAGTGTAGCTTAGTACATTGATGCTAGCCAGGCTTTTGATGGACTACAGCTCCCAGCCCATCCCTCTTCCAGGTCCGACCAACCACCTTCCTTCACAGTGACACTCCTCCTGTCTGGCTCCCAAGGCTTCCACAGACTGTCCACTATTCCTCTCCCAGCCTGCTGCAGCTTTTCTCTTCCAGCTCCCAGGGTCTGTCATTCATCGACTCCAGTGACTACTTTAAAGTGTCCTCAGTGGCACCTCTGCTGTTCTCCTACTCCCCTGTGCTGCTTCAGGAATCAACTCCACTCCTGGCTGCACCCAAGTCTCCAGGCCTCAAGGTCACCCCCCCCCCCCCCAGACTGGGGGCTTCCTCCCGTGTAGGGGCCTCCACAGCACCTCTGCTACATCTTCCACACTTCCATTCGACTTCTTCTCCCCCCTGCTTGCAGACTGCTGTAATTAAGAAGGCCTGCCTCCTGCCAATCCAGACTGTAGATTGGTCAGGGCTCCTTGTCATACATCAGGAAGTGACACCTCCTTATCCATCCCGTTCTCCAGAACCTTCTCTGCTCAAGGGGGAGCAAACTTCCAAGGGGTATTCCTTCCTTCTGTCTCCAGCCACTCCCTGAACCACTCCCCAGCTCAGATCAAAACATTCAGCTACAGTCAGGCCTGACTAAATGTTGCCTCTCCTAGAAAAAACTCACTACAAAACGCACCTTTCACTATGGGGGCACTACTCTAAAAAAAAAAAAAAAAAATACTGTGCACCTCTAAAGTGTTCAGGGTTTGGCTTGAAAAAAAAGGGGCAACCCTAAATCTAGGAGCAAGAAACTTGCTGCAAAACAATTAAAAGAATTATTCAAATGAAGTAATTTAGCAGGAGATAAATAAAAGCTAAAAGTGCCCCCTGACTTGTGAACCATCTGACATGCAGGTATTTCTATACAAGTTTACATACCCTGGCTGAATTTATGATTTCTTGGCCTTTTTTCAGAGAATATGAATGATAACACACAAACATTTCTTTCACTCATGGTTAGTGTTTGGTTGAAGCCATTTATTATCAATCAACTGTGTTTACTCTTTTTAAATCATAATGACAACAGAAACTACCTAAATGACCCTGATCAAAAGTTTACATACCCCAGTTCTTAATACCGTGTATTGCCCCCTTTAACATCAATGACAGCTTTAAGTCTTTTGTGGTATTTGTGGATGAGGCTCTTTATCTTCTCAAATAGTAAAGCTGCCCATTCCTCTTGGCATGAAGCCTCTAGTTCCTGGAAATTCTTCGGCTGTCTTGCATGAACTGCACGTTTTGAGACCTCCTCAGAGTGGCTCAATGATATTGAGGTCAGGAGACTGAGATGGCCACTCCAGAACCTTTACTTTAGTCTGCTGTAGCCAATGACAGGTCGACTTGGCCTTGTGTTTTGGATCATTGTCATGTTGAAACGTTCAAGTACGTCCCATGCTCAGCTTCCTGGTTGATAAATGCAAATGTTCCTCCAGTATTTTTTGATACCATACTGCATTCATCTTGCCATCAATTTTCACCAATTTTCCTGTGCCTTTGTAGCTCACACATCCCCAAAACATCAGCAATCCACCTCACAGTAGGAATGGTGTACCTTTCATCATAGGCCTTGTTGACTCCTCTCCAAATGTAGCATTTATGGTTGTGGCCAAAAAGCTCAATTTTGGTCTAATCACTCCAAATGACTTTGTGCCAGAAGGTTTGAGGCTTATCTCTGTGCTGTTTGGCATATTGTAAGCGGCATACTTTGTGGCATTTGTGTAGTAATGGCTTTCTTCTGGCGACTCGACCATGCAGCCCATCTTTCTTCAAGTGCCTCCTTATTGTGCATCTTGAAACAGCCACACAACATGTTTTCAGAGAGTCCTGTATTTCACCTGAAGTTATTTGTGGGTTTTTCTTTGCATCCTGAACAATTTTCCTGGCAGTTGTGGCTGAAATTTTAGTTTGTCTACCTGACCGTGGTTTGGTTTCAACAGAACCCCTTATTTTCCACTTCTTGATTACAGTTTAAACACTGCTGATTGGCATTCTCAAATCCTTGGATATCTTTTTATATCCCTTTCCTGTTTTATACAGCTCAACTACCTTTTTCCCACAGATCCTTTGACAATTCTTTTGCTTTCCCCATGACTCAGAATCCAGAAATGTCAGTGCAGCACTGGATGAAAGATGCAAGGGTCTGTCAGGAGTCCAGAAACTCATTGACCATTTATACACACACACTAATTACAAGCAAACAGATCACAGGTGAGGAAGATTACCTTTAATAGCCATTCAAACCCCTTTGTATCAACTTGTTATTGAACTGTTGCATGTTATCAGGCCAAAATCACCAGGGTATGTAAACTTTTGATCAGGGTCATTTGGGTAGTTTCTGTTGTCATTATGATTTAAAAAGAGTAAACACAGTTGATTGATAATAAATGGCTTCAGCCAAACATTAACCACGAGTGAAAGAAATGTTTTTGTGTTATCATTCATATTCTCTGAAAAATGGCCAAGAAATCATAAATTCTGCCAGGGTATGTAAACTTATGAGCACAACTGTATACATGACTCTGAAAACATGTGGTGTGGCTGTTTCAACATGCACAATAAGGAGGCACTTGAAGAAAGATAGGCTCCATGATCGAGTTGTCAGAAGAAAGCCATTAGTACACAAATGCCACAAAGTATCCCACTTACAATACATCAAACAGCACTGAGACAAGCCTCAAACCTTCTGGCACAAAGTCATTTGGAGTAATGAGACCAAAATGTAAATTAATACCGTGTATTGCCCCCTTTAGCATCAATGACAGCTTGAATTCTTTTGTGGTATTTGTAGATGAGGCTCTGGTGGTGATGGTAAAGCTGCTCATTCCTCTTGGCAAAAGGCCCAGTTGTGGCTGAAATTTCAGTTGGTCTACCTGACCATGGTTTGGTTTCAACAGTACCCCTCATTTTCCACTTCTTGATTAGAGTTTGAACACTGCTGATTGGCATTCTCAATTCCTTGGATATCTTTTATATCCCTTTCCTGTTTTATACAGCTCAACTACCTTTTCCCGCAGATCCTTTGACAATTATTTAGCTTTCCCCATGACTCAGAATCCAGAAACGTTAGTGCAGCACTGAATGAAAGATGCAAGGGTCTGGCAGGAGTCCAGAAACTCACTGACCTTTTATACACACACACTAATTACAAGCAAACAGATCACAGATGAGGGTGATTACCTTTAATAGCCATTCAAACCCCTTTGTATCAACTTGTTGTTGAATTGTAGCATGTTATCAGGCCAAAATCACCAGGGTATGTAAACTTTTGATCAGGGTCATTTGGGTAGTTTCTGTTGTCATTATGATTTAAAAAGAGTAAACACAGTTGATTGAAAATAAACGGCTTCAACCAAACACTAACCATGAGTGAAAGAAAAGTTTTTGTGTTATCATTCATATTCTCTGAAAAATGGCCAAGAAATCATAAATTCTGCCAGGGTATGTAAACTTGTGAGAACAACTGTATATATACAGTATCTCACAAAAGTGAGTACATCTCTCATATTTTTGTAAATATTTTATTATTTCTTTTCATGTGACAACACTGAAGAAATGCCACTTTGCTACAATATAACGTAGTGAGTGTACAGCTTGTATAACAGTGTAAATTTGCTGTCCCCTCACAATAATTCAACACACAGCCATTAATGTCTAAACCACTGGCAACAAAAGTGAATACAGCGCTAAATGAAAATGTCCAAATTGAGCCAAAGTGTCAATATTTTGTGTGGCCCCCATTATTTTCCAGCACTGCCTTAACCCTCTTGGGCATGGAGTTCACCAGAGCTTCACAGGTTGCCTGTCCTCTTACACTCCTCCATGACAACATCACGGAGCTGGTGGATGTTAGAGACCTTGCGCTCCTCCACCTTCCCTTTCACGATGCCCCACAGATGCTCAATAGGGTTTAGGTCTGGAGACATGCTTGGCCAGTCCATCACCTTTACCCTCAGCTTCTTTAGCAAGGCAGTGGTCGCCTTGGAGGTGTGCGTGGGGTCGTTATTGTGTTGGAATACTGCCCTGCGGCCCCAGTCTCTGAAGGGAGAGGATCATGCTCTGCTTTAGTATGTCACAGTACATGTTGGCATTCATGGTTCCTTCAATGAACTGTAGCTCCCCAGTGACGGCAGCACTCATGCAGCCCCAGACCATGACACCCCCACCACCATGCTTGACTGTAGGCAAGACACACTTGTCTTTGTACTCCTCACCTGGTTGCCGCCACACACGCTTGACACATCTGAACCAAATAAGTTTATCTTCGTCTCATCAGACCACAGGACATGGTTCCAGTAATCCATGTCCTTAGTCTGCTTGTTTTCAGCAAACTGTTTGCAGGCTTTCTTGTACATCATCTTTAGAAGAGGCTTCCTTCTGGGATGACATCCATGCAGACCAATTTGATGCAGTGTGCGGCATATGGTCTGAGCACTGACAGGCTGACCCCCCACCCCTTCAACCTCTGCAGCAGTGCTGGCAGCACTCATATGTTTATTTCCCAAAGACAACCTCTGGATATGACGCTGAGCATGTGCACTCAACTTCTTTGGTCGACCATGGCGAAGCCTGTTCTGAGTGGAACCTGTCCTGTTAAACTTTGTTTTTTTTTGTTGTTTTATTTAGGGGTTAAACTTGGATGGGGATAGGGGTGACTGTGGGATGCCCAAGAATCAATCACGGGACCTTCTATATAGACCACCGTATATACACTCCTTCTTCCTCCAGCACATACACATTCTGATCGTTACTCTTCTGCTTCAATCCTCCAGCACATACACTTACTGACCATTACACTTCTCCTTGCTCTCTCCTGCACACTACTTGCTGTTACCGGCCTGAAAGGCAATTTATCAGACCTCCATGATACGTCCTCTTCCACCACAACTAGCACATGGTGAGGCCTACTCTTAATACTAGCAGGATCTCCAGACCATCCATTGTGGGCAAGGATCACAGGCTCCTAGTTGTGAAGCCATGGGCCCTCAATTGTGTAGCTAAGTATGTTGGTGCTAGCTGGGCACTGAATGAACTACAGCTCCCAGCCCATCCATCTTCCAGACCCCTCCGACCTGCCTCACTGTCCAGTGGCCCTCTTTCCCCTGCTTGGTCTCTCTAACCTTTACAAACTGTCCACTGTCTTCTCCCCAGCCTTCTCATATAGCTCCCAGGGGCAGCCACTCACCAACACCAGTGGATCATTTAAAGAGACTTTAATGTAGCCTCTCTGCTGCTTTCCTGTTCCCTTGTGCTACACCAGGACGACGACTCCTCTCCTGGCTGCACCCGAGCCTCCAGGCCTCAAGGTCACTCCCCCCAGACTGGGGGCTCCCTTCCTTGGTGAGGCCTCCACAGCACCTCTGCTACATTCTCCACTCTTCCACTCAAACTCTCCTCCCCCCTGCTGCGCAGATCACTGTATTTAAGGAGACCTGCCCCCTGCTAATCCAGATTGGGGATTGGTCAGGGCTCCTTAACATACATCAGAAAGTGACACTTCCTCATCCATCCCCTTTTCCAGAACCTTCTGGCCCCAAAGAAGAGGAGTATCCAAGGGGTGTTCCTTCCTGCAATCTCCAGCCCTCCCTGAGCCACTCCCCAGCCCAGATCAAAGCAATCAAGCCTGCACTCACTGTCCAGGCCTGACTAGATTTTACCTCTCCTAACAAAAACCCACTACAAAAACGCACCTATTACTATGGGGGCGCTACCCGTCTATTTCCCAAAGACAACCTCTGGATATGACTCTGAGCATGTGCACTCTTTGGTCGACCAGGGCAAGGCCTGTTCTGAGTGGAACCTGTCCTGTTAAACCGCTGTATGGTCTTGCCCATCGTGCTGCAGCTCAGTTTCAGTGTCTTGGCAATCTTCTTATAGCCTAAGCCATCTTTATGTAGAGCAACAATTCTTTTTTTCAGATTCTCAGAGTTCTTTGCCATGACATGCCATGTTGAACTTCCAGTGACCAGTATGAGAGAGTGAGAGCTATAACACCAAATTTAACACACCTGCTCCCCATTCACACCTGAGACCTTGTAACACTAACGAGTCACATGACACCGGGGAGGGAAAATGGCTAATTGAGCCCAATTTGACATTTTCACTTAGGGGTGTACTCACTTTTGTTGCCAGAGGTTTAGACATTAATGGCTGTGTTGAGTTATTTTGAGGGGACAGCAAATTTACACTGTTATACAAGCTGTACACTCACTACATTACATTGTAGCAAAGTGTAATTTCTTCAGTGTTGTCACATGAAAAGTTATAATGAAATATTTACAAAAATGTGAGGGGTGTACTAACTTTTGTGAGATACTGTATATATACACTGTATATATTTATTATAAATACCTTTTTTCAAATGATCATATACCCTCTGTTCTCAGCTGCATAAAGAGCTCAAAGAGCTGAGGGAGGAGAAACAGCAGGACACTGGTCTTCCCTGTGAATGCCTGTGTGTGTGTGTAGGGAGGGGGCGTGTCAGGACAAGTCTGATCATTGTAAGAGGGCAGGCTGAGTTCCCAGCACAGCTAGAAAACTGACCACACTGGGACAGAAGTGCTCTCATGCCTAGTGTGGTTAGCTTTGGATAGGAAAACAGAGGGACTGGCAGGAACACTGAGGATTTCACACAAAGGAAGCAATACAACGAGAACAGGATACATTTTCACACAAGTCCATGGATGGTACAGCAAGCACATATCAGGATAATGAAATAATCTCAGCAACGATTCCATTTTCAACCTCTAAGCACACTGTTCACATCTCATGGTATACAGAATGTAAATCACTTAAGGTGGTGTGATCACTATTTGATGTTCAAATAGAACATTTGATATACAGTATATTTTTATTTTATTCTGTGCTGTGTCTCTTTTGTATTTTTTGAAAAAGCTTGTTAGCACTTTTTGGATTAAGCTGCAGCACTGATAGGTGTAATTAAGTAATAATTTTATCATTTATATTTCAGTTTGAATAGCTCAGTTTTATATACACAAAAACAAAGAAAGAGGTGAAGAGCACTAAAGGCGTGTTTACAGTTGGAGGTGGTAAAAACAGGTGGTTGAGCCATGTTTTTACTGCCCCCTTCCCCCATCCCAAGATGCAAAGGCAGCCGCAGTAAACATTATACTCCCTGTCCTGTTTGACAGACAGTACCACAGCTGAACTTCAAGTGAATGGGGCCTGATAATTCAGACGTTTATGTGGTTGCATCGCAAAAGTGTGGCTATCGCCTCACTGTCTTTACAAATGCCTCTGAAAAGGGATTAACTGCAGAACACCTTTTGGAAGGGATGGCAAGGGCTGCTATCTGTCTAAACAAGGGGTCTCCAAATTGTCTAAACAAAGGGCCAGTTTACTGTTCTTCAGAATTTAGAGGAGCCGGACTGTGGCCACCGGGAGTAGAAAATGTCCCGGCATCAGTTGGGAGTAAACAATGGCCCATCTTTGGATTCAGTGAGAGGAATTGTGACCCATCATTGGTGTCATTGGTATGAATTGTCCCCCATCACTGGTGTCATTGGGCCCCATTGTTGGTGTCATTGGGAGGAATTGTGCTCCATCTTTTGTGTCATTGGGAGGAATTGTACCCCATCTTTTGTGTCATTGGAAGGAATTGTGCCCCATCTTTTGTGTCATTGGGGGGGGG